>CAUYUJ010015847.1:302065-309293 GCA_963575745.1 Prorocentrum cordatum
CGAACACGAAGCATGCGCTTCGTTGACGCATCGCTGTCCCCCTCCTCCTCCTCCTCCTCCTCCTCCTCCCCCTCCTCCTCCTCCTCCCCCTCCTCCTCCTCCTCCTCCTCTTCCTCCTCCTCCAGAGTACGCGGTGCTTGTCGATCTGTGCGGCGTCGGCATCGCTCTCCGGCGGCCCCGCTGCCACACTGTCCGCTTCATGCGCTTCGGCGCCGCGCCCGCGCTTTGGAACGCCACCTCCGAGCCAACCATGCGCTTGGGCGCCGCGTAATGGGGGGGCCATAAATGGGGGTGTGGCGAGCGTGGTCCGAAAAGGTACCCAAACGGTACCTAAACGAGCTCCCTGGGGCTCTGGATGGGCCCGAAAGGGGCACGAAAGGGAACCTTTTCTTCTGACCCCCCCGTTTGTGACCCCCTCATTAAGCCACGCCCAACAAAAGGTCGATTGCCTGCAACTCCTCCCCCCAAGAGGGTTGAGTGAAACGTGCGCGCCGCAGCGAGGCGGGAGAGCCGCTCTCGGGCGAGAAATCACAGCGCGGCGCCCTGGCGAGAGCTACATGTTCCTTCCCTCGCGCGTCGACGAAAGTGCGTGCGAAAATTGTCCGCCGCGCGCACGCGGGATATCCATACTATAGAAAAATAAGTGCGGCCCCGGTGCGAGACGACATCTCTGCCTTCCGCGAGGGATGCGCGCCCCGTCCCATTCCCGCCACCGCCACGCATTCTGCAGCACGGATGACAGAATGTGCATGTGGAGACGAAGCGCATTGATGCTTGTCGTTTTTACAGGTAGGATGGGACCACGCGAGTCCGGTCGCTACCGGCTGACTCGGTGCCAGAATAGGGGTATTTGCCAATGGGGAGCAATGATAGGTTAGGGGACGAGCGGATGTGGCGGGGTGAGGAGGAGAACGGATGAGAAGGACGAAGGTTGAAGTGGAGAAACATGGGGGGAGGAGGAGGAGGAGGAGGATAAGGAGTAGAGGGAGGAGGAGGAGGAGGTTGCAGTCGGAAGGGAGAAGGATGGCGGGAGGCAGAAGTATCAGGACCAGGAGGAGAAGGATGAATAGAAAATTTGCGGGGGGGCGGAAGAATGAGCAACAGGGGTGTTGAACGGTGGAGGTGGAGGTGAAGGAGGTGGAGGAGGAGGAGGAGGAGGAGGAGGCCAGAGGAGTTGGAGAGGAGGAACAAGAGGAATGAGAGGGGGAGCAAGAATATTAGGGAGGAGGCGGAGGAAGAGGAGGAGTGATGGGGATGATGACGAGGGTGGTGACGATGACCACGACGATGCTGATGGCACTGCTGGTAGTGTTGACGAGGAGGCTACCAAGGTCACCAGGCGGCCAACCACGAGGCAAAAGGCGCCATGCTCCGATAGAGAGAGAGAGAGAGCATCTCCCGCGGCCCCGCGGTGCTGGTCCTCCCATCTTCCAGCATCTCTCGCCTCGTGTCGGACGAAAGGTGGGATGAGCCAGTGGAAGGCGGCCCCCCCCCCTGCTGCCTCCCCTCGCTGCGAACATCACGGCGGGAGGCTCCGAGGAGCGTTCGGCCCCCGGGCTCTGGACTCTCGGGCGGGGAAAAAACACAGGCACCATGAATCGTCGACTCCCCAGAAAATATGGGAGCATATGGGAAGTGGGGGGGGAGGACAGAAACCCAGAAAATATGGGAAAAGAGGGGGGGGGGAATCTTGCTATGTGTGTGTGTTTGTGTGTGTGTTGATTTGTGTGCCCCAGGGCCCCTTCACACTCAGGATGGCAATTTGGCCCCGGGGAGGCGTTCCGGGTCTCCGGGCGCGCGCGTCGTGCGGAGCGGCCACGGCGTCGCAGCTCCGGGAGGCGCGACGTTCCCTGCAGGCAGCCAGCATCGGCCCCGCCGCCCGGGGCGCTCTCCTTGGATGCTCTGCACAGTGGGCGCCTCTGGCCCAGGGCAGGAGGAGGAGGAGGAGGAGGAGGAGGAGGAGGGGGAGGAGGGGGAGGAGGAGGAGGAGGGGGAGGGGGGGGAGGGGGAGGGGGAGGGCCGGCGCGAGGACAGCCAGCTGTGTGAGCCGACTTGCTGCCCACCCCTCCACTGGCCCCCTCTTCGTCCGGCTCGGCAAGGTCTTCTCGGGGGAGAAAAAGATACGGATACGTGTTGTCCACCTTCGTTTTCGGCCTTTCCTGGTCCTCCTGGGGAATCCTCGTTGTCACCGCTGGATTCGCCTCGAAGTTTTGGTCAGAACGCACCCCAAGAGAGGTCCGGGGACAACACGTATCCGTATCTTTCCGCCCCCCAATCTTCGTCATCATCATTCTCCCTCTCGTCGTGTCAGTCTCGTGCCCCCCAGAGGGGTCGGCGGAGCCAGCGTGTTTGGTTGCACGCTGTTCGTTGGCCGCAGTCAGCATTTTCTCCCCGTGCCCCGCGCATTCCTGCTCCACCTCCCTTCTCATCTGGCCTTCTTCCTTCTCTCATCCCCCTCCTCGTCCCCTCTCCCTCCCCTCCTTCCTTCCCGCCCATCTTGCCCCCCTCTCTCTCCGGTCCTCGTCTCCCTGACATCCTCATACTGCGGCTCCTTTTCCCTTCTCCTGGCCCCCACCTCCCGCCTTACTCCTCGTCGTCCTCCTCCTCCTCTTCGCTTCTCCCTCCCCTTCTTCTTCGTCACCTTACCCTTCCCCCCCCGGCCTGGGAACAAACAATCGTTTCACTGGAAGGCCGACCACCCATTTGGTGCACACCTTTCCGTTCGTGTGTGGTTCTCTCTTGTTTCCCGCTTCTGCCTCCGCGTAGACCACTCTACCCCTCCATCCATGGGTTGTAGTTATGCTCCTCCTCCTCCTCCTCATCCTACCATCCCTTTCCTTTTTTCTATTTGATTTGAAGGCCGTCAGCCCCTGTGCGCACGTCGGCCAACAGCCGGCACAAGTGCGCGAGCCGCGTGTGTAGGGTTTTTCGAAAGGCCTGGAGCCGCGCTTCTCAGGCAGTCTTGTGCCTGTGATGCCTATCTCGAAGAAGAAACAGCCGCACGAGCACGCGTGCCCGAAAGCCTGCGCGGAATCCCGGGATCGGCCCTGGACCGCCCTCCCTGGCGCGCGCGGCGCGCCAGGGGCGGCACCGCACGCGCCGCCCGGAGGCCCAGCGCCGATCCAAGAGGCTTCTTGGCATCGCTCGGACGTGTGCATGCTTCCTTCGGCGAGGGCCATCGAGGAGCATCCTTGATCATTCGGCGACAGAAAGCCACGCACGAAGCCGAAAAATCAGCACGGGGAATGGACGCCCGAGCGATGGCCAGGTCTGCGCGGACCTCCGCAGTGCGATGCCCGGTGCGGCTTTTGGTTCCTCGAGCGGCGCCGCCTCGCCGTGCATGTGTTTTTTGCACACGTCGCTCAGGATCGGGGGACGAAGTCTATACACATCCACTGCTCCCTGGCCAGGCCCATCCTGAACCCAGGAGCTGTGTATACGCCCTCCTGGCCAAACCAGGAGGGCGTGGCGTATACACAGCTGCTGTGTTCAGGATGGGCCTGGCCAGGGAGCAGTGGATGTGTATAGATTGCGTCGCCCTACAGGACACCCCCATCCGGGGGCAGCGACGGGGCGGGGCTGGCCCGTGGGGGGCAGGCCGCGGCCCCCACCCGCTCGCCCCCATCCCCGATCGGGGCCTTCGGGGGAAAACACACCTACCTCGCTTTTGACCACCCTCGCTTCCAAGAGATACCAAACGATGCCAAATTGCGGCCTGTACTGGTCAGGCCGCTTGACGAGGAGGCGCGTGGTATGGCTTGGTTTTGCCTGGAAGCGAAAGCGGGGGAGGCCATTCACGCTCTGAGGCCTGCGCCCCCCCCCCCCCACACACGCCGCACACGAACGTGCGGCCGTCCCGCCTACCGTGAATCACCACCCACCAAACCACCCCAACCCGACCCGAAGGTCTCGATTTGCCCTCCATTTCCAGTTGGGGGGGTCGGGGAACATCGAGAAAACACATATGGAACCCGTACCCCCCCCAACCCGAAATTCGGGTCTTCGGGTTGGGTTGGGGTGGTCTGGTAGATAGTCAGTGAAGTCGGGCGTGTCCCTCTACAGGAGGAGAATTCGAGAATGGTCAGGACATGGCCTGGGGACGATGCTTCTAACATTTGTGTAGCCCATTTGGGCGCATTCTGCTTGGCTATCGTGCAGATGTCTGCAAAAAGCCGCCTGCAGGAGGACATGCCCGTCTTGGGCCTACCGACGATCTATCGGCGATGTACCGCCGACTCGATGTCATTGACTCCCCTCTCTGTTCGATCGGAGGTTGATAGACCTCCTACCCTGTCACGTCGATTAGCGAATTGGCCGTTTTCGGCTCGCGAGAGGGCGTCGCGGCCGTCATTTTTGCGGGTCCACATCCGTCGGTTTCGGCCCCAGGCCGTTTTAACTAAAGGGAGGTCTATTTCAAGTGAGGTTTGTCCACCGCCGACTCTCTGTTCGAGCCGAGCGAGAGGCGGGAGCTCGGGGCCAGGGGGGAGGGTCGGGGCCAGGGGGGGGGGTGCGAACTCTGCTGCACGCCTCCGGCCCTGGCCCCCTCGCCGGGCGCCTCCCTAGACACGCCGGCGCTGGAGGGCGCTGGTGAACAGCAGCCATGCGTCAAGCAGTGGCGAAGCGTCCTGGCTCGCCTATAGCCCTACCACACAATGTTCTTAGAACCTTTTGTGGTTTCCACGACATGTTTTTAGAACATTTCTGGCGGAGTCCTGTCTTGGTTTCACTCATCGGGTTTATTCTGTAGGAGCATTGTTTTTGTTCTTAGCACGGCTTGGGGTTCGAATGACATTTCGTGGTAGGACTACAGGAATGCCGGGACGGTCGGCCCCTGCTCAATGGAGGGCGCCTGTGAGCAGCAGCCACGCGAGCGGAGGTGCCACGCCCGGCCCTCTCCCTCGGCCACGCGCAGGGGTGGGCCCTGTGCCGGGGTGGGGTCGCCTCGTGGGGTTCGGATGCAACTCCTCGGAGGTCAAATTCTGTTTTCGCCCTGGTCCGAAATCCGGCTTAATCCAGCTTGATCCCGCCAAATCCGGCTTAATCCCGTTCAGTCCGGCTTGATCCCGCTTCATCCGAAGCCCACTCCGGCGTCATAGCTCCCACATGGGGCTTGATTCTCCTTCGTCCCGCAGGCCTAGAGGTCGACACCAACACCAAGATCGGCGGTGTGCCTCCACCGAGGGAAGACGATCCCGATCTCGGTGAATGGTGGTCATATTCTGGCCTCCGAGGTCACCGACATATTACCACCGACACCGAAACCTGGGATCATCTTCCCCCCTGCGGCGGCCACCCCCTGTGCTGGTGCTGGTGCCAATTTCCAGGCCTCCAACAGTCTTTCCGACGGAACCCTCCCAGCAGTTGCCTCCTAAGGAGGAGGAAAGGAGGAAGAGGAGGAGGAGGAGGCGGAGGAGGAGGAGGAGGAGGAGGAGGAGGCGGAGGAGGAGGAGGAGGAGGAGGAGGAGAGGAGGAGGGGGGAGGGAGGGGGGGGGGGGGGGGGGGGGGGGGCGCGGGAGAAGGGGCCCGAGGCCCAGGCACGCGGGCCGCTGCCGTCGGACCAGAGGCAGCAGCATCGGCACGCCGCGCCCCCCAGGGGTTGCTCGCTGCCTGCGGGGTCACTCCGGGCGCGCCGCCTGCGTGCTTCGGGCCGGGCGAAAGGGGGGGATTGGGAAAGGTCAGAGCCCCGAATCATCAGGGGTAACTCGGGTCAGGGATAACTCGGGTTCGTTTTTCGGGAATCCAAACCCGAGTTACCCGGACCCGAGTTACCCCGGATAACTCGGGCGTCCAGAGCCCCACATCATCAGGGGTAACTCGGGTCAGGGCTAACTCGGGTTCCTTTTTTGGGAATCCAAACCCGAGTTACCCCGGACCCGAGTTACCCCGGATAACTCGGGCGCCCAAAAAGGGGGGGTTACGAAATTTGCTGCATGCAGCTGGTTTCGGCCCCGCCGCCGGGCCCAATCCTCGATACATGGGCGCCTCCGGCGCCGGGAGGCGCCGGGAAGATCAGCTACGTGAGCTGATTCTCAAAGCCCCCCTTTGCTATCCCCCCCTTTCGCCCGACCCGAGTGCTGCTCTTGGCGTCGGGCCTGTCCCCCTGCAGGGGGATTTTCGACGAACAATAGAACATACCCCCCAAAATGCCCCAAGAGGCTCCAGAAATGTGTAAGAAAAATAGTCCCCAGACTATTTTGGGATCATTTTGTTTCGATTATTGTTTGGGTATCTTTAATTTTTCTGGGTTGTTTTTTTCAACTTTTCGTCGAAAATCCCATTTGAGGGGGACAGGCCCGACTTAACCCCAGGGGTCACTCGCTGCCTGCGGGGTCACTCCGGGCGCGCCGCCTGCTTGCTACTCTTGAGTCGGGCCTGTCCCTCTACAGGGGGAATGCTCAAAGATAGTCAAAGAAATAGTCTGGGGACGATTTCTTGAGCACTTGTTTGCCATTCGTGAGTATTGTTTTGATTGTTTTTTTAGTCGAAAGTCCCCCTGTAGGAAGACACGCCCGACTTACTACTACTCCCCCGCTACCACATCTGCGACATCGAGACCTGCCTGCAACGTCGACCCTCGGAGGTCTGGACTCCTTCCCCACGATCGTGCTTCGTCCCGGGTCGACCTCTGACGGTCCCAGGGCTTGGCGAGGGCCCCCCTGGAGGCTGAGAGTTGCCCTCGAGCCGGCTGTCGAACGTGATGTGTTCGCAATTTTCAGATCTGACGTTGCAAAACAAGATACAACATCGCAGAACATCATTGCCAGAGCTCCAGGCCCCCTCTTTCATGCGCTGTGTTTCGAGCCGGATCGATCTTCAATGGTTCCAGGGCCCGAGAAAAACCGGGCAAACTTTTTGGTCTGCGGGTCGAGAGCGGGCCTCTTCCAGTTAAGAGGACAAAAAAACGGGCAAACACGCCCGTAGTGAAAAATGCAACGCCAGGATCTTAGGGATCGAAATCAGAGATCCGACGTATTTGATTGTTTCAAGGCGCGGTCTGGGGGAACGTGCCTGCCCTTTCCCCTTCATCACGAGGCCTTCTTTCTCGAGCCCCAGGGGCCCGGCGAGGGCCACCAAGGAGGCCCGGGACGGCGAGAGCCCCTCGAATTTTATGCTTCAGTGCGCTGGAGGTTTGGGGAGGAGGAGGAGGAGGAGGAAGAGGAGGAGAGGACGGGGAGGAGTGGCAGGAGGAGGACGAAGAGGAGGAGGAGGAGGAGGAGGAGGAGGAGGA
>CAUYUJ010015848.1:0-56518 GCA_963575745.1 Prorocentrum cordatum
TCAGGGCTCTAGAAGCAATATACTATCAAAAGACTTGCGGGAACCGACTTTGCCCGCAGTACAGTTTGGCAGGTGACGGTGGTTGGCTTTACTTAACTCGAGCTGTCAGCAATCTACAGACCTCTCACGCACACCAGTCGATGCAGAATGATCTGGCGCGTCACACTGGAAGCTCGAGAGTTCCTAGAAATGGCTGAGTCAGGAGTTATGCTCGAACTACTGTCTCTATGTATGCGTGTTGCGAACGGTGTTTCGATGATAATTCGAGCTGAGTGCATGCTATGCATGCCAGGTATATTCCAATCGAAGTAGCGACATGCGAGACATCGAATGGGAGCCTCGAGAGTGCCCAAATTGATTAGAATTTCAAAATCAATGAAAAATATCGATTTGTACAATTTTATATAGAGTCATTTTCAGTACCAGTTCACTTGAAGGAACCGACTTCATGTTGACTCCGAAAAAATCTCAACTTGAAGTTTTTGTAGAAAAGCTCCCAGAAGCTCCCGCGTTGATGCTGAGCTTTCTCACGGATTCAAGGAGCTCTACGAGGTTCCCGGCGGTGACCAGGTTGACGGTTCACCGCCGGCGCCAGTAGCTGGAAGCTAAGAGTAATACCTCGTAGAGCTCTTCGTCATCGATGAGCTAGAGGAATTCCGGCGCGGGGTGGAGCTAGTTGGCCCACCCGGCCAGAAAGGACAATGTGACAACTTTTAGGTGGTTTTGCGATTTTTTGAAAGATATTTGACAATTCATTTTGAGAAAGCAGAATTTTACGCCGAGCATTGGCATATAAACTTTGTTTCCTCAGCAGCTCAGCTCTCTAGAGGTAGTTTTAGTATCAGTTGACTTCCGGGAACCGACTTCATGTTGACTCCGAAAAATCTCAATTTTACGTTTTTCTAGAAAAGCTCCAATAAGCTCTTCGCTTCGATCCTGAGCTTTCTTACGCGTGCAAGGAGCTCTACGAGGTTCCCGGCGGTGACCAGGTTGACGGTTCACCGCCGGCGCCAGGGTCCGGCGCGTCCCAGAGCTAGTTGGCAAAAGAAAAAAATCTCGACGGACCTTTTGGTGACTTTTGTCGGTTGAAAATTTCGTTCTCAAAATTTGACCATTCGTTAGAGCTCTAGTATTTTTTCTCATGATATTCGATCTTATTCCCGCTCGCCATCTTGATCTCAGCTCGATCGGGTAACTTTGAAGGCCAAAAAGCACACGGGCGGGAACGACCGTTTCGAGTCATCTTGATAGGCACTGTCGGTTTTCTCGAGATAACTCGAGCTCCAGGACACCTACAGAGCTGGTCAGCACAGCTAATGCGTTCAGAATGATCAGGCGCGTTCGCCTGTTGAATCCAGAGGTCTGAACTCGGTCTGCTAGCCGAGCTAGGGTCGCAAACCTATTCGTATTATTCGAGTCATTGTAGCAGACGCTCTCGGTTTTTCGTACTTAACTCGATCTATAGGGCAGCCACAGGGCTCATACTTACAGAAATCGATTGAGACTTACCAAGCGCGTTCGTCTGTTGCATCAAGAGCTCTGAAATCGGCCTCCTCTCCGAGCTAGGTTCGCGAACCTATTCGTATTGTTCGAGTCATCTTGAGAAGTGCTCTCGGTTTTCTGTACATAAATCGTGCTGGGGGAGGGCTATAGCTCTGCTGGTCACAGGAATCGATTTCGAGACATCAGGGGCGTCCGTTCGTCGAACCGATCGCTCGAAACTCGGTCTGCTGCTCGAACGAAATCTGCGAAACTGTTTTTGTTAGAGTCATCTTTGGAGGTTCATAAGCGAAAACTGGTCGTTCTCTGAAATTCGTTTCCACATTATATATTGTCAGGAAGCTCTACGAGTCCCCCGGCGGTAAGAAAGGTTGACGGTTTACCGCCGGCGCCCAGTAATTCGGCGCGCTGGAGAGCTAGTAACTCGTAGAGCTTCCCTTAGCTAGTACTCGTAGAGCTTCCCTTAGCTAGTTATAGCTGGAAGCTTAAGAGTAATTCCGGGGAGCTGGAGAGCTAGTTGGCAAGAAAAATCTCGACGGACCTTTTGGTGACTTTTGGTCGGTTGAAAATTTTGTTCTCGAAATTTGACCATTCGTTAGAGCTCTAGTATTTTTTCTCATGATATTCGATCTTATTCCCGCTCGCCATCTTGATCTCAGCTCGATCGGGTAACTTTGAAGGCCAAAAAGCAGGCGGGCGGGAACGGCCATTTCGAGTCATCTTGATACGTGCTGTCGGTATTTTGTACTTAAGTCGAGCTGTAGGGCAGCTACAGTGTTGGTAAGTACACGTATCGCTCTCAGAATGATCAGGCGCGTTCGCCTGTTGAATCTAGAGGTCTGAACTCGGTCTGCTACCCGAGCTAGGGTCGAAAACTTAATCGTATTATTCGAGTCATTGTAACAGACGCTCTCGGTTTTTCGTACTTAACTCGATCTGTAGGGCATGAGCTGATAATCACAGAGATCGATTGGGAACTATCAAGCGTATTATCAGACGCGTTCGCCGGTTGAATCCATAGGTCTAAACTCGGTCTGCTAGCCGAGCTAGGTCCGCAAACCTATTCGTATTATTCGAGTCTACTTGATACGCGTTGTCGGTATTTTCTACTTAACTCGAGCTGTATGGCAGCTACAGTGCTTGTAAGCACCTGTATCACACTCGGAATCATCAGGCGCGTTCGCCTGTCGAATCGAGAGCTCTGAACTCGGTTTGTTGCGTGATCGAGAATGACGAAACTATTCGTAATTCTCCTGTCATCTTGAGAGCTACTGTCGGCGTTCTGCACTTAATTCGGGCTGTACGAGGGAGGCTGCAGGGCGGGTAATCACAGGAATCGATTCGGATCAGACGCGTCCGTCTGTCGCATTCAGAGGTCTGAACTCGGTCTGATACTCGAGTTGGGCTCAAAAAGTATTCGTTCTCTGCAATTTTCTTCCGACAGTATATGTTGTCAGGAAGCTCTACGAGTCCCCCGGCGGTAACAAAGGTTGACGGTTTACCGCCGGCGCCCAGTTGGCAAGAAAAATCTCGACGGAACTTTTGGTGACTTTTGCTCGGTTGAAAATTCCGTTCTCGAAATTTGACAATTCGTTAGAGCTCTAGTATTTTTTCCCGTGATATTCGATCTTATTCGCGCTCTCCATCTCGATCTCAGCTCGATGGGGTAACTTTAAAGGCCAAAAAGCACTCTGGCGGGATCGGCCGTTCCGAGTCATCTTGATATGCGCTGACGGTTTTCGGAACATAACTCAGCTCTAGGGCAGCTACAGAGCCGGTGAGCACAGCTAACGCATGCAGAATGATCAGGAGCGTTCGCCTGTTGAACCCAGAGGTCTGAACGCGGTCTGTCAGCCGAGCTAGGTCCGCAAACCTGTTTGTATTATTCGAGTCAACTTGATACGCGTTTTCGGTATGTTCAACTTAACTCGAGCTGTAGGGCAGCTACAGTGCTGGTAAGCACTCCTATCGCACTCAGAATGATAAGACGCGTTCGCCTGTTGGATCCATAGGTCTGAACTCGGTCTGCTAGCCGAGCTAGGTCCGCAAACCTATTTGTATTATTCGAGTCAACTTGATACGCGTTGTCGGTATTTTCTACTAAACTCGAGCTGTAGGGCAGCTACAGTGCTGGTGAGCACGCCTACCGCACTCAGAATCATCAGGCGCGTTCGCTGTTGAATCCAGAGCTCTGAACTCGGTCTGTTGCGCGATCTAGAATCACGAAACTGTTCCTATTCTTCATTCAAGCCATCTTGAGAGCTACTGTCGGCGTTCTGCACTCAATTCGGGCTGTAGGGAGGCTGCAGGGCGGGTAATCACAGGAATCGATTCGGAGACATCAGACGCGTCCGTCTGTCGCATTCAGAGGTCTGAACTCGGTCTGATACTCGAGTTGGGCTCAAAAACTACTCGTTCTCTGCATTTTTTTGCGACAGTATATGTTGTCAGGAAGCTCTACGAGTCCCCCGGCGGTAACAAAGGTTGACGGTTTACCGCCGGCGCCCAGTTTGGGTGGTTTTGCAATTTCTTGAAAGATGTTTGACAATTCATTTTGAGAAAGCAGATTTTTCGCACCTGTAAACGACCACGAGGGCCTCTCTCTCTTAGTATGAGCTCTGTAGGCGCACTTTTACTATCAAAACACTTGGAGGAACCATCTTCATGTCGACACGAAAAAAAAACAATTCTTCTCTTTTTCGAGAAATGCTTCCAGAAGCTCTCTCTTTCGACTCCGAGCACTCTTACGCGTGAAATGAGCTCTACGAGGTTTTCGGCGGTGACCAGGTTGACGGTTCACCGCCGGCGCCAGTTGGCAAGAAAAATCTCGACGGAACTTTTGCTGACTTTTGCTCGGTTGAAAATTTTGTTCTCGAAATTTGACAATTCGTTAGAGCTCTAGTATTTTTTCCCGTGATATTCGACCTTATTCCCGCTCGCCATCGTGATCTCAGCTCGATCGGGTAATTTTGAAGGTCAAAAAGCACTGTGGCGGGATCGGCCGTTTCGAGTCATCTTGATATGCGCTGACGGTTTTGTGAACATAACTCGAGCTCTAGGGCAGCTACAGAGCTGGTAAGCACAGCTGACGCATGCAGAATGATCAGGCGCGTTCGCCTGTTCAATCCAGAGGTCTGAACTCGGTCTGTCAGCCGAGCTAGGTCTGTAAACCTGTTTGTATTATTCGAGTCAACTTGATACGCGTTATCGGTATTTTCTACTTAACTCGAGCTGTAGGACAGCTACAGTGCTGGTAAGCACTCCTACTGCACTCAGAATGATCAGACGCGTTCGCCTGTTGAATCCATAGGTCTAAACTCGGTCTGCTAGCCGAGCTAGGCCCGCAAACCTATTCGTATTATTCGAGTCAACTTGATACGCGTTGTCGGTATTTTCTACTTAACTCGGGCTGTGGGACAGCTAAAGTGCTGGTAAGCACAACTACCGCACTCAGAATCATCAGGCGCGTTCGCCTGTCGAATCGAGAGCTCTGAACTCGGTCTGTTGCGCGATCCAGTCATCTTGAGAGCTACCGTCGGCGTTCTGCACTTAACTCGGGCTGTAGGGGGGCTTCAGGGCTGGAAATCACAGAAATCGATTCGGAGACATCAGACGCGTCCGTCTGTTGCATTCAGAGGTCCGAACTCGGTCTGATACTCGAGTTGGGCTGAAACACTATTCGTTCTCTGCACACAGACTCACAGAGACACCAGCACACAAACATACAGACACACAGACTCGGACACAGGGACAGAAAAGACACGCACATAAGGACACAGACATAGACACACAAAAACACACAGAGACGCCAACACACAGACAGACACTGACACACACACACAGAGATACAGAGACACACATCTCGAAGAATATTTAGTTGTTGCTATATTATTTTATGTTTCTCAAATTTAATCATTGTGTTTGTTTGTTTTCGTTTTTATTATGGTTTCTGCATTATTTAGTTATGTGTGTTATTTGTTTATAATAAGAATCACGAAACTGTTCGTATTCTCCCAGTTATCTTGAGAGCTACTCTTGGCGTTCTGCACTTAATTCGGGCTGTAGGGAGGCTGCAGGGGGGTAATCACAGAAATCGATTCGGAGACATCAGACGCGTCCGTCTGTCGCATTCAGAGGTCTCAACTCGGTCTGATACTCGAGTTTGGCTGAAAAACTATTTGTTCTCTGCATTTTTTTCCGACAGTATATGTTGTCAGGAAGCTCTACGAGTCCCCCGGCGGTAACAAAGGTTGACGGTTTACCACCGGCGCCCAGTTGGCAGGACAAATCTCGACGGAACTTTTGATGACTTTTGCTCGGTTGAAAATAACTCGTAGAGCTTCCCTTAGCTAGTTATAGCTGGAAGCTAAGAGTAATTCCGGCGCGCTGGAGAGCTAGTTGGCAAGAAAAATCTCGACGGAACTTTTGGTGACTTTTGCTCGGTTGAAAATAACTCGTAGAGCTTCCCTTAGCTAGTTATAGCTGGAAGCTAAGAGTAATTCCGGCGCGCGCTGGAGAGCTAGTTGGCAAGAAAAATCTCGACGGAACTTTTGCTGACTTTTGCTCGGTTGAAAATTTCGTTCTCGAAATTTGACAATTCGTTAGAGCTCTAGTATTTTTTCCCGTGATATTCGATCTTATTCCCGCTCGCCATCTTGATCTCAGCTCGATCGGGTAACTTTGAAGGCCAAAAAGCACTCTGGCGGGATCGGCCGTTTCGAGTGATCTTGATATGCGCTCACGGTTTTCTGAAGATAACTCGAGCTCTAGGGCAGCTACAGAGCTGGTAAGTACAGCTAACGCATGCAGAATGATCAGGCGCGTTCGGCTGTTGAACCCAGAGGTCTGAACTCGGTCTGTCAGCCGAGCTAGGTCCGCAAACCTGTTTTTATTATTCGAGTCAACTCGATACGCGTTGTCGGTATTTTCTACTTAACTCGAACTGTAGGGCAGCTACAGTGCACGTGAGCACTGCTACCGCGCTCAGAATCATCAGAAGCGTTCGCCTGTTGAATCCATAGGTCTAAACTCTGTCTGCTAGCCGAGCTAGGTCCGCAAACCTATTCGTATTATTCGAGTCAACTTGATACGCGTTGTCGGTACTCAACTCGCGCTGTAGGGCAGCTACAGTGCTGGTAAGCACTGTAGCTTCCCAGCACGTTCGGGCGCTCAGAATCATCAGGCGCGTTCGTCTGTTGAATCCAGAGCTCTGAACTCGGTCTGTTGCGCGATCCAGAATCACGAAACTGTTTGTATTCTTCCAGTCATCTTGAGAGCTACTGTCGGCGTTCTGCACTTAACTCGGGCTGTAGGGAGGCTGCAGGCCGGATATTAGAGGGATCGATTCGGAGACATCAGACGCGTCCGTCTGTCGCATTTAGAAGTCTCAACCCGGTCTGATACTCGAGTTGGGCTGAAAAACTATTCGTTCTCTGCAATTTTTGCCGACAGTATATGTTGTCAGGAAGCTCTACGAGTCCCCCGGCGGTAACAAAGGTTGACGGTTTACCGCCGGCGCCCAGTTTCGTTCTCGAAATTTGACAATTCGTTAGAGCTCTAGTATTTTTTCCCGTGATATTCGATCTTATTCCCGCTCTCCATCTTGATATCAGCTCGATCGGGTAACTTTGAAGGCCAAAAAGCACTCTGGCGGGATCGGCCGTTTCGAGTCATCTTGATATGCGCTGACGGTTTTCTGAACATAACTCGAGCTCTAGGGTAGCTACAGAGCTGATAAGCACAGCTAACGCATGCAGAATGATCAGGCGCGTTCGCCTGTTGAACCCAGAGGTCTGAACACGGTCTGTCAGCCGAGCTAAGTCCGCAAACCTATTCGTATTATTCGAGTCAACTCGATACGCGTTGTCGGTAGTCTCGATACGCGTTGTCGGTATTTTCTACTTAACTCGAGCTAGGGCAGCTACAGTGCTGGTAAGCACTGCTATCGCACTCAGAATGATCAGACGCGTCCGTCTGTCGCATTCAGAGGTCTAAACTCGGTTTGCTATCTGAGCTAGGTCCGCAAACCTATTCGTATTATTCGAGTAAACTTGATACGCGTTGTCGGTATTTTCTACTTAACTCGAGCTGCAGTGCTGGTCGCAGGAATCGATTTGAAGAGATCAGGCGCGTCCGCCTGTCGAATCCAGAGCTCGGAACTCGGTCTGCTGCCCGAACTAGGTCCGCGAAACTATTGTATTGTTCGAGTCATCGTGAGAGGTGCTGTCGGTTTTCTGCACTTAACTCGGGCTGTAGGGGGGCTGCAGGGCTGGTAATGGCAGGAGTCGATTCGCAGACATCAGACGCGTGCGCCTGTCCCATTAGGTCAAAGAATATTGACTATCAGTCTGAATGTTGGTAGGTGCTGTCGGTTTTCTCAACTTAAGTCGAGCAGCTCTACGAGTCCCCCGGCGGTAACCAAGGTTGACGGTTTACCGCCGGCGCCCAGTAATTCGAAAACGCTGGCAGGCTTGTTGGCTCGAAAAATCTCGACTGAACTTTTCACAACTTTGGCTCGGTTGAAAATTATGTTCTCGAAATCTGACCATTCGTTAGAGCTCTAGTATTTTTTCCCATGATCTATGATCTTATTCCCGCTCGCCATCTCGGATCTCAGCTCGATCGGGTGGGTATTACTATCGAAAAGCGTCATGGCGGGGGCCGTTTTGAGTCATCTTGATACGCGCTAACGGTTTTCTGAATATATCGCGAGCTTTAGGACAGCTACAGAGCTGGTAAGCACAGCTAATCGATGTAGAATGATCAGGCGCGTTCGCCTGTTCAATCCAAAGGTCTGAACTCGGTCTGTTAGCCGAGCTAGGTCCGGAAACCTATTCGTATTATTCGAGTCATCTGAACAGAAACTCTCGGTTTTCTGTACTTAACTCGAGCTGTAGGACAGCTACAGAGCTGATATTTACAGAAACCGATTCAGAATCATCAGTTGCGTTTGTCTGTCGAATCCAGAGCTCTGAACTCGGTCTGCTGCCCGATCTAGAATCGCGAAAATATTCGTATTGGTCGAGTCATCTTGAGAAGTGCTCTCGGTTTCCTGCACAAAACTCGCGCTGAGAGGGACTACAGTGCTTGTGGTCACAGGAATCGATTTGAAGACATCAGGCGCGTCCGCCTGTGGAATCCAGAGCTCTGAACTCTGTCTGCTGCTCGAACTAGGTCCGCGAAACTATTCGTATTGTTCGAGTCATCCTGAGAGATGCTGTCGGTTTTCTGCACTTCACTCGGGCTGTAGGGGGGCTGCAGGGCTGGTAATGACAGGAGTCGATTCGCAGACATCAAACGCGTCCGCCTGTCGCATTCAGAGGTAAAAAAATATTCACTATGAGTCGGAATATTGGTAGGTGCTGTCGGTTTTCTCAACTTAAGTCGAGCTAGGAAGCTCTACGAGTCTCCCGGCGGTAACCAAGGTTGACGGTTTACCGCCGGCGCCCAGTGTGGTAATCTGGGGTCGGTGTTTTTCATTTTATGCAAAATTTACTTCGTTTTTAGAAGTGAGATTTTTATTCCCTGTAGTAAGCTATGGCGCACCTTCTGGTAATTTTTGTATGGCTCTAGGTCCAGTATTACTACGAAAACACTTGGAGGAATCCCCTGTATGGAAACCGAAAATCGTCATTTTTCGAATGTTTCGGCTCTCGCTTTAGAAGCTTCCTTCACGTGTTCGGAAGAGCGCTGTGTAAGAAGAGAGCTCTAGGAGGTGCCTGGCGGTAACTTGGTTGACGGTTTACCGCCGGTTCCAGTATGCGCCCTGTTTGCTCTCCGGGTTTGGGATGCTACCAAGTTGCTAGAAGCTTAAGAGTAATACCTCGTAGCTCTTCGTCGTCGATGGGCCAGAGCAATTCCGGCGCGGGGTGGAGCTAGTTGGCCCAGTTCTGGGGCGCTGGAGAGCTAGTTGGCAAGAAAAATCTCCACAGACCTTTTGCTGACTTTTAGTCGGTTGAAAATTTGGTTCTCAAAATTCAACAGGACAGCTAAATAGCTGGTAAGCACAGCTAATCGATTCAGAATGATTAGGCGCGTTCGCCTGTTGAAGCCAGAGGTCTGAATTTGGTCTGCTAGCCGAGCTAGGTGCGCAAACCTATTCGTATTATTCGAGTCATCTTCACAGGCGCTCTCCGTTTTCTGTACTTAACTCGAGCTACAGGACAGCTAAAGAGCCGATACGTACAGAATCGGATTCAGAATCATCAGTGGCCTTTGTCTGTTGAATGCAGAGCTCTGAACTCGGTCTGCTGCCCGATCTAGAATCGCGAAACTATTCGTATTGTTCGAGTCGCTTGCGAGATGCTGTCGGTTCCCTGCACTTAACTCGGGCTGTAGGGGGGCTGCATGGCTGCGTATCACCGGAATCGATTCGGAGACATCAGGCGCGTTCGCCTGCGGAATCCAGAGCTCCGACCTCGGTCTGTTGCCCGAACTAGGTCCGCGAAACTATTCGTATTGTTCGAGTCATCCTGAGAGATGCTGTCGGTTTTCTGCACTTATCTCGGCAGGGCTGGTAATCACAGGGATCGATTCAGAGACATCAGACGCGTTCGGCTGTCGCATGCAGAGGTCTGAACTCGGTCTGATACTCGAACTAGGTTTGCCAAACTATTCGTATTGTTCGAGTCATCTTGAGAGGTGCTGTCGATTTACGCACGAACTCGGGCTGTAAGGGGGCTGCAGGGCTGGTAATCACAGAAATCGATTCAGAGACATGAGACGCGTATGCAGGGGTCTGAACTCGGTCTGACACTAGAGCTAGGTTTGCCAAACTATTCGTATTATTCGAGTCATCTTGAGAGGTGCTGTCGATTTTCGTATGCAACTCGGGCTGCAGGAGAGCTACAGAGCTCGTACAGAAGACAATCTAGAAGCATCGGCGGCGTTCGTCTTTTGCATCCGAGAGGTCTGAAACTGCCTGGGCTGAAAATTATTTTTTCTGTGCAATTTCTTTCGACATTATATGTTATCAGGAAGCTCTACGAGTCTCCCGGCGGTAAGAAAGGCTGACGGTTACCGCCTGCGCCCAGTGACAACTTTTGGGTGGTTTTGCGAATATTTGAAAGATATTTGACAATTCATTTTGAGAAAGCAGATTTTTCGCACCTGTACACGACTATGAGGGCCTCTGCGTCTTAATATGAGCTCTGTACATGCTTTTTTACTATCAAAACACTTGGCGGAACCAGCTTCATATCGACATTAAAAAATCATGTTTTCTCTTTTCCTCTCCGGGTTTTGGATGCTGCCAAGTGAGCTAGAGGAATTCCGGCGCGGGGTGGAGCTAGTTGGCCGACCCGACCAGAAAGGACAATGTGGCAACTTTTTGGTGATTTTGGAATTATTTGAAAGATATTTCGCCATTTATTTTGAGAAAGCAGATTTTTCGCCCCTGTAAACGAATATGAGGGCCCCTCCGTCTTAATATGAGCTCTCTAGATGCATTTTTACTATCAAAACACTTGGCGCACCAACTTTATGTCGACATGCAAGACATCAAATTTTCTCTTTCTCGAGAAATGCATCCAGAAGTCTTTTGATGCTGAGCACTCTTTGGCGTGCTAGCAGCTCTACGAGGTTCCCGGCGGTAACCAGGTTGACGGTTCACCGCCGGCGCCAGTATTAAGAGTGATATTCGATCTCATTTCCGCTCGCCATCTTGATTTCATCTCGATCGGGTACTTTTTACTGCAGGATCAGCCGTTTCAAGTTATATTGACACGCAATTTCGGTTTTCTGAAAATAATCTGAGCTTGACGACAGCTACAGAGCTGGTAAGCACAGCTAATCAATTCAGAATAATGGCGCGTTCGCTCTTGAATCCAGAGGTCTGAACTCTTCTCGCCGAGCTGGTCCGCAAATCTATTCGTATTATTCGAGTTATCTTGACAGACGCTCTGGGTTTTCTGAGCTATAGGACAGCTACAGGGCTGATACTTAGTTCGTATTGTTCGATTCATCTTAAGAACTGCTCTCGCTCTTCTGCACTCAACTCGGGCTGAGAGGGGCTACAGTGCTGACAGACATCGATTTTAAGACATCGGGCGCGTCCGCCTGCGGAATCTAGAGCTGAACTCGGTCTGCTGTTCGAACTAGGTTCGCGAACCTATTGCATTGTTCGAGTCATCCTGGGAGTTGCTGTCGTTTCTGCACTTAGACTCGTAATCGCAAAATTGGACTCGGAGACATGCTGGGTTGCGAACTATTCGTTTTGTTAGAGTCATCTTGAGAGGTGCTGTCGTTTTACGCACGTAACCCGGGCTGTAGGAGAGCTGCAGAGCTCGTAAAGAAGACAATCGAGAAGCATCAGGGGCGTTCGGCTGTTGCATCGAGAGGTCTGACGTTGCTTGGGCTGAAAAACTATTCGTTCTCTGCATTTTTTCACATTATATCTTCTCAGGAAGCTCTACGAGTCCGCGGCGGTAAGAAAGGTTGACGGTTTACCGCCGGCGCCCAGTTTGTAGCCGACCAGAAGTAAGTAAAAGGTCTGTCGATGCTAACTAGCTCTCCAGTGCGCCGGAATTTTCTTAAGCTTCCAGCAACTAGCTAACGCAGATCCAGTTCCAAGATCTGGATTCGACAGACGGACGCGCCTGATGCCTCCAACTCGATTCCTGTGACACCAGGTGGCCCCCCAAACACTCGAGTTCAGTACAAAAAAGCGACAGCACCTCTCAAGATGACTGGAAGAATACGAATAATTTCGCGATTCTGGATCGGTCAGCAAATTGAGTTCAGAGCCCTATATTCAACAAG
Source organism: Prorocentrum cordatum (assembly GCA_963575745.1). Lineage (NCBI taxonomy): Eukaryota > Dinophyceae > Prorocentrales > Prorocentraceae > Prorocentrum > Prorocentrum cordatum. Next base: position 12,259 of record CAUYUJ010015848.1, read on the forward strand.
CAAGCGCGAATGATGATTTCGAATCTCTGTAAGTAGCAGCTCTGTGGCTGTCGTGGAGCTCGACTTAAGTACCTCGTAGAGCTCTTCGGCATTGATGAGCTAGAGGAATTCCGGCGCGGGGTGGAGCTAGTTCGCCCACCCGGCCGAGGGACAATTTGACAACTTTTGGGTGGTTTTGCGAATATTTGAAAGATATTTGACAATTTATTTTGAGAAACCAGATTTTTCGCACCTGTAGTGGGTTTTGCCGCGTCTGCCAGTAAATTTCCAGGTCTGTAGGTGCAGTATTACTATCGAAAGACTTGGGGGAACCGACGTTGAGTAAAAGCAGAAAAACGTGATTTTTTGAGTTTTTTCTTTCTCGCTCCAGAAGCTTTTCTCTCCGTGTTGCCACGATTGCCGTGCAAGGAAAGAGCTCTACGAGGTTCCCGGCGGTAACCAGGCAGCACAACGGCTCTGTATGGCCGTGGAGCACATTTTGGGTAGCATCTTTCATCCAAGCAGCTGACTCATTTCATCTTGCTTGGAGCTCTCCAACACCTTTACATTTTCACATGTTGTATTGCATCCTTTTCCTTGTTCCTGCATCCTATTCCGTTGCCTATGCCTCAGTGGCTCGGCAGTGTGATGATAAGAGTTGCCCTCTCCAGCTACCCTGTGCTCCGTTTGGGAGTCTTAGGGCTCAGCTGTCACAGCTGTCCGCGCCCTGACTCAAACTCAAAAAACCAGGTTGACGGTTTACCGCCGGTTCCAGTAACTCGTAGAGCTTCCCTTAGCAAGTTATTGCTGGAAACTTCAGAGTAATTCCGGGGCGAGAGCTAGTTGGCAAGAAAAATACTTCGTAGAGCTCTTCGGCATCGATGAGCTAGAGGAATTCGGGCGCGGGGTGCAGCTAGTACCTCGTAGAGCTCTTCGTTATCGATGAGCTCGAGGAATTCCGGCGCGTGGTGGAGCTAGTTGGTCGAACCGGCCAGAAAAGAAGATGTGATAACATTGGGTCGGTTTTGCAAATATTTGAAAGATATTTGACAATTCATTTTGAGAAAGCAGATTTTTACTCCGAGCATTAGTATCTTAACTTTATTCTGCGAGCAGCTCAGCTCTTTCGAGACAGTTTTACTATCCAAACATTTGGAGGAACCGACGTCCGTTGACACCGAGAAATGCAAAAATGATGTTTTTCTAGAAATGCTCTGAGAAGCGGTCTGCTTTGAATCTGAGCATTCTTACGCGTGCAAGGAGCTCTACGAGGTTCCCGGCGGTGACCAGGTTGACGGTTCACCGCCGGCGCCAGTTGGCCGACCCGGCCCCGACGGACAATGTGCGAACTTTTGGGTCGGTTGGACGAACTTCGTGAGAGATTTGAACATTCGTTTTGAGATCTGATATTTTTCGCACCTGTAGTGGGTTATTTCGCGTTCGCTAGTCAATCCTCAGGTCTGTAGGTGCAGTATTACTATCAAAACACTTGGCGGAACCGTGTTTGGATAAAAACCTAAGAACGTGATTTTTCGAGTTTTTCTTAAATCTTCTTCCGGACTTTACCTGCATGTGTACCGAGCAGCGCCGTGCGAGAAAAGAGCTCTACGAGGGCCCCGGCGGTAATCTGGTTGACGGTTTACCGCCGGTTCCAGTCTAAGGACCTTTTGCTGATTTTTGGTCGGTTGAAAATTTTGTTCTCGAAATTCAATCATTCGTTAGAGCTCTAGTATTTTTGTTACTGCCAAAAAGCGTCCAGGCGGGATCGGCCGTTTCGAGTGATCTTGATACGCGCTGTTGGTATATTCGACTCAACTCGAGATTCAGGACAGCTACAGAGCTGATAAGCACATCTAATCGATTCAGAATGATCAGGCGCGTTTGTTTGTTGCATCCAGAGGTCTGAACTCGGTCTGCTAGCCGAGCTAGGTCCGCAAATCTATTCTTATTATTCGAGTCATCTTGACAGGCTCTCTCGGTTTTCTGTACTTAACTCGAGCTATATGACAGCTACAGAGCTGATACTTACATAAACTGATTCAGAGTCATCAGTCGCGTTCGTCTGCTGAATCCAGAGCTCTGAACTCGGTCTGCTGCCCGCTCTAGAATCGCGAAACTATTCGTATTGTTCGAGTCATCTCGAGAGGTGCTGTCGGTTTTCTGTACTTAACTCGGATTGTGGGGGCTACAGTGCTGGTAGTCACAGGAATCGATTCGGAGACATCAGGCGCGTCCATCTGTCGAATCCAGAGCTCGGAACTCGGTCTGCTGCCCGAACTAGGTCCGCGAAACTATTCGTATTGTTCGAGTCATCCTGAGGTGCTGTCGGTTTTCGGCACTTAACTCGGGCTGTAGGGGGGCTGCAGAGCTGGTAATTACAGGAATCGATTCGGAGACATCAGACGCGTCCACCTGTTGCATTCGGAGGTCTGAACTTGGTCTCATACTCGAGCTAGGTCTGCCAACTATTCGTATTGTTCGAGTCATCTTCAGGGTTGCTGTCGATTTACGCACGTAACTCGGGCTGTAGGAGAGCTACAGAGCTCGTACAGAAGACAATCCAGAAGCATCGGGGGCGTTCGGCTGTTGCATCGAGAGGTCTGAAATCGCTTCGGCTGAAAAACTATTCGTTATCTGTTTTTTTTCGACATTATATATGGTCAGGAAGCTTTACGAGTTCCCCGGCGGTAAGAAAGGTTGACGGTTTACCGCCGGCGCCCATGCAGAAAACCGAGAGCGCCTGTCGGGATGACTCGAATAATACGAATAGGTTTGCGGACCTAGCTCGGCTAGCAGACCGATTTCAGATCTCTGGATGCAACAGACAAGCGCGCCTGATCATTCTGAATCGATAAGGTGTGCTCACCAGCTCTGTAGCTGTCCTGTTTCTCGAGTTAAGTCCAATATACCGAGAGCGCGTATTAAGATGACTTGAAACAGCTGATCCTGCCTGCCCGCTATTCGGCAGTTAAAGGTACAAGATCGAGCTAAGATCAAGATGGCGAGCAGGAAAAATATCGAATAGCATGGGAAAAAATACTAGAGCTCAAACGAATTGTTGAATCAGAACAACATTTCAACCGACCAAAAGTCACCGAAAGGTCCGTCGAGATTTTTCTTGCCAACTGGCGCCGGCGGTGAACCGTGAACCTGGTCACTGCCGGGAATCTCGTGGAGCTTTTTCCCCGCGTGAGAATGCTGATAGTCGAAAGAGAGAGCTTATGGATGCATTTCTCGAAAAATTGAACATTGTTTTTTTTCATTTTGAGATGAAGTTGGTTCCGCCAAGTGTTTTGACAGTAAATCTGCGCCTACAGAGCTCATATTGACGCAGAGGCCCTCATAGTCGTTTACAGGCGCGAAAAATCTGGTTCCTTAAAATGAATGGTCAAATATCTTTCAAATATTCGCAAAACCACCCCAAACTTATCACATTGTCCTTTCTGGTCGGGTCGGCGAACTAGGCGCCGGCGGAACCGTCAACCTTTCTTTCCGTCGGGGGACTCGTAGAGCATCCTGACAATATACAATGTCGAAAATTACAGGGAATAAATAGATTTTCAGCCCGAGCGATTGCAGCGCAGAAGCCAACCAACCGTTCATACTCTGCAATTTTGTTGGAGATGGAATTGCTTTTCTCGACTTAACTCGAGCTGCAGAATTTGGCGCGCTAGTTGAAAGACGCCTAAAATCAGTCGTCTATGAGCGCTGGCGCTCTGCTATCAGCGCTCGGGCTGAAAAACTGTTCGTGCTCTGCTAATTCTTTGGAGATGGTATTGGTTTTCATGATTGAACTCGAGCTGCAGATGAGCAAGGAAGCTCTACGAGTCTCCCGGCGTATATGCGGACTTGTTTCTCACTGCCTAGAGTTGTGCTCGTAATACATCTTGCTTGTCATTGTCTGCCTCTCGTACTCATTTCTCGTTGCAGTTTGGTGGTGGCAATTTGTATACGCGGACTTGTTCCTCACTGCCTAGAGTGGTGCTCGTAAGTCTCGTTTCTTCCAGATCTGTCTTCAGTGGACTGCATATTGATCTCTTCCGAGCGCGGGTAGCACATTGAATTCATTGTGTGACAATTGTACTTGTTCCTTCCTCTTTTCTCTTTGCTTCGTCGCCACATGTCCGATTGAATTGGACTTTGCTTGTGATGCCTCACGTGCGGAGCCTCACATCCAGGCGTATGCGTCGTGCTCGGGCCTGCCATCTGAGATGGGTCCGATCAGCATCACCATTCTCTTACATTCTTTGTTTTGTGCATGTTGTTTCTTTGATGGAAATATCGTAACACGGTCGGTTGTCGCATTATCGATGTGTCTCTGAGGTTTCGACATACTTCGGACTTTGTGTTTGCATTGACTCTTGCCACGCTGTGTGTGTGTATCGGGCATGCGCGCATGTTGGTATAAGAGCTCCGCGTGCTTTTCATTTTGTTCGGATAAGAGTTTCGCATATGCCCACTTCCGGTCAAAGAGTGGTGGGTGTCTTGCCTGACTCTGTATGCCCCCCTTTTTCCTGCTAGCGACTAGGCTTGACGGCCCGCATAGTCGATCGCAAAGACCGCAAGAACCAAGGTTGACGGTTTACCGCCGGCGCCCATTTGCTGGAAGCTTAAAAGTAATTCCGCTACAGAGCTGGTGCGCACTCGATTCAGAATCATCAGGCGCGTTCGTCTGAAGCATCTAGAGGTCTGAACTCGGGATGCTACTCGAGTTAGATCCGCGAAGGTATTTGTATTCTGCCGATTTCTTTCGAGATGATGGTGGGTTTCTTCACTTAACTCGAGCTGCAGATGAGCTTGAGAGCTCTTCGGCACAGCAATGGGAAGGAAATCGTCATGCGCGCTAGTCTGAAGTATCTAGACGCTTGGCTTGTTTCTGTTATGAGCGCAGAAGCCAAACAACTAGTCATACTTTTTTTTTTTCTGGTGATGGAATTGGTTTCCTTGACTTAACTCGAGCTGCAGATGAGCTCCAGAGCTCTTAGGCACAGCAATCGGAAGAGAATCATCAGGCGCGCTGTTTGAAAGTATCTAGACGCATGAACTCATTCTTTTATCAGCTCTCGGGCTGAACAACTAGTCCTACTCTGCTAATTTCTTGGAGATGGTATTGGTTTTCTTGGTTTTACTCGTGCTGCAGATGAGCAACAGAGCTGTTCAGCACAGCAATGGGAAGGGGCTCATCGGAGGCGCTAGTGAAACGTATCTAGACGCCTGAAATCAGTCTGCTATCAGCGCTCGGGCTGAAAAACTATTCGTTCTCTGCTAATTCTTTGGAGATGGTATATGGCCAGGAAGCTCTACGAGTCTCCCGACGGTAACCAAGGTTGACGGTTCACTGCCGGCGCCCAGTTGGCCGACCCGGCCCGGGCAGACAATGAGTCAAACTGGGTCGTTTTTTCCAATATTGTGAGAGATTTTCAAATACCTCGTAGAGCTCTTCGGCGTCGATGAGCTAGAGGAATTCCGGCGCGGGGTGGAGCTAGTTGGCCGACCCGACCAGAAAGGACAATGTGATCACTTTGAGTCGGTTTTGCTAAGATTGCAAGATATTTGGCAATTCATTTTGAGAAACTTTTTTTTTTCGCACCTGTAAGAGACTATGAGAGTCTCTGCGTCTTAGTATGAGCTCAGTAGGCTCATTTTTACTATCAAACCACTTGGCGGAAGCAACTTTATGTCGACATGAAAAATACGAAATTGAAGATTTCACGACAATCTTCTGCTAAGTTCTCTGCTTCGATTCTGAGCACTGTTACGCGCGCAAGGAGCTCTATGATGTTTCCGGCGGTGACCAGGTTGATGGTTCACCGCCGGCGCCAGTTCGTTTTGGGAACCAGGATTTTCATAATGTAGAATGGGTTGTGCCGCGCTCGCCTCCCCAATCCTCGGGCCCGTAGCTGCAATGCTACTGTCAAAAGACGTTGAGGAACCGTCGGCCGTGAAATTGCATTTCCGAAAATGATAATGATCTCGCGCATTTGACGATAGCGGTAAGCAAGCTACAGGGACCCAGTGTTTTCTGCATGTGTAATAGATTATAGCGCGTCGGCCTTTGAATTCTGAGGTTTTTGTGTGTAATTTAACTAAACTCCGTAGAATAATGTCGTATCACGAAAAATTATATATTCTCTTCAAGCTAATATTTACTTGAGATTCATTCTCGGCGTCCGAGCAGAGCATTATTTCGTGATTCCAGAGCTCTACGAGGTCCCGGCGCTAACCTGGTTGTCGGTTTACCGTTGGTCCCCAGTTGCTGTCCGGGTCTTGGGCGCTACCAATGTGAGTGCCTCTTTGCTATCCGGGTTTTGGACGCTACCAAAATGTCAACCTGGGGTAGGTTTTTCCCGGAGATACCTCGTAGAGCACTTCGGCATTGATGAGCTAGAGGAATTTTCGGCGCGGGGTGCAGCTAGTTGGCGAACCCGGCCCGGGCGGACAATACGGCGACTTTGGGTCGGTTTTGTTAATACTTCAGAAATATTTGACCATTCTTATTAAGAAACCAGATCGCACCTGGAAGACTCTGAGGGCCTCTGCGTTTCTCGTAGAGCTCTTCGGCGAGATGAGCTCAGAGGACTTCGGGTGCAGGGTAGAGCTAGTTGGTCGACCCGGCTCCGACGGACAATGTGATGACTTGGGCTCGGTGTCCTAAAGAAAGATATCTGACAAGTCGTATTGCCAAAGCAGATTGTTGAGCTGAGTGAGCATTTGCATATAAGCTTTGTTCTGACAGCAGCTCAGCTCTCCCGAGGGATTTTTACTATCGGTTCTTTTCCGGGAACTGACCTCATATTGATTTTAAAAATGCAAAACATCCAGATTTTAAGACACTCTTCTGCAGAGTTCTCTGCTTCGATTCTGATCACTCTTACGCGTGCAAGGAGCTCTGCGAGGTTCCCGGCGGTGACCGGGTTGACGGTTCACCGGCGGCGCCAGGCTTAATACGAGCTCCGTAGGGGCACTTTGACTATCAAAATACTTGCAGCAACCAGCTTCGTGTCGACATGAAAAATGCAAAAAATGAAGATATCAGCATAATCTTCTGCGAAGTTCTCTGCTTCGATTCTGAGCACTCTTACGCGCGCAAGGAGCTCTACGAGGTTCCCGGCGGTGACCAGGTTGACGGTTCACCGCTGGCGCGAGTTCTGAGAGATTCTGAAATACCTCGTAGAGCTCTCCAGCATCGATGAGCTAGAGGAATTCCGGCGCGAGGTGCAGCTAGTTGGTCAACCCGGCCCGGGCGGACAATGTGGTAACTTTGGGTAGGTTTTGCTGAGATTCGAAAGATATTTGGCAGTTCATTTTGAGAGACCAGATTATTACGCTAATCATGGATTTTCAGTATCGGTTCATTTCCCGGAACCGACCGCATATTGACATTAAAAATGCAAAAATGAAGATTTTAGGAAAGTCTTCTGCGAAGTTCTCTGCTTCGATTCTGAGCACCCTTACACCAGGAGCTCCACGAGGTTCCCAGCGCTGACCAGGTTGACGGTTCACTGGTGGCGCCAGTTCGTTTTGGGAATCCAATTTTTTTTCTCTGCAGTCGATCATGGCGCGTTCGACGGTGCAATTCTCAGGGCCCTAGCTGCGTTATTTCAACCAAAAGACTAGAAGGAACTGACGCTGTGTAAAACCCGAAAAACATTTCTTCAAATTTGAAGCTCACCTGCACTCGATTTTTTTCTTATCTGGGAACTGATTCAGTCTCTGTAGAGCTCTGCGAGGGTCCCGGCGGTAATCTGGTTGAGCAGATTTTACCCTCTGCTCGGCCAGGCCTCACCGCTGGGGTCCCCCTCGTCTCGAGCTGCATTGTGCAGTAAGGAGTCTTTGGTTCCTCATGCTGTGCACGGTGCTCTCTCACTATGAGGGACGACGGCGGCGCCGCGTGGGCTGCATCTCTTGTGGAGGCAGCGGTCCGCGCTGCTGTTCAGGCAGGTGCCCCGCGCAGGACTGTCGCAGCCGCCGCGGCTGCTGTGGCCTCGGTCATGGCGGCGACGCGGTGTGGCTTTGGTCTGGCGCAGGGCGCCCCTGATCCCGCTGCCGCCGGTTCGGCCGGACCCCGGCGGCAGCGGAGGAGGCTGAAGAAGAAAACTATGATGTGCAGGTCGGGGCAGGATGCTGTCCTTGGGGAGCCTGTCGGGCAGACCCTAAAGGCTCAGGATGTTGATCATGAGATATCTTGTTATCACAGGTCCAGTGTTGATCATGGCGCCTCTGATTTTCATGTTGGGAGCTCTTCATCTAGGCGAGTCCAGTTTGATGATCGGTCTTCAGTGGTTTCTTATGAGATACCCCTTGAAGCGAGGCTGAGTCCCATATCGAGGAGGCCGAAGAGGAAAACTATGAGTTGCAGGTCGGGGCATGATGCTGTCCTTGGGGAGCCTGTAGGGCAGACCCTAAAGACTCAGCGTGTTGATCGTGAGGTAGCGCACGTGGGTTCGCACGTTCCTGTTCCTGCTCAGACGGCAGCTGATGTGAAGATGTCGGAGTTGGAGAAGGATAGCGAGGATAACATGTCTGTTGTTTTTTGCTCCTGTTAAGTCGGCAGTTGATGTTAAGCTGTCGGAGGTGGAGAAGGAGAACGAGGATGTGGAGATTCGTGGAGGAGGAAGCTCAGCGGACTCAGGGGATACATTTGCGGAGTTGGGCAAGATACAGCAGATGGGGTCCACGAGCGTCTCATCATCGGCACGCGAGGCGGCGGAGGGCGTTCGCCAAGATATTAAAGCAGTTGGCAGTAAAGTAACGGCAGTGGCTCTGCGGGAGGAGCAGTCTGGCTCTGCCAACTTGTTGGGTGAATTTCAGAGGATGATGGCTCATCAGACGCAGAGAGTGACGACGGCGGTCGCAGCGGTAGATAGTAAGGTGGATGCCGTCAGGACGACGAGCGCCCATGACATGCAGAGATTGACTGAAGGAGTACGCCAAGATATTAAATAAGTAGGAAGTAAAGTAACAGCACATACACAGAGACTTATGGAGCTTGAGCAGAAGATGCAAGGTCTTCCTGGGGGATGTTTCAGTGCTTGTTCAACATTGACTCGGTGATTACTGCTTACTTTGAGTACGAACTATTGTGATCTGGGGCTGCGTTGCTTTTCTTCATGCCTGTGTGCGGTGGTGCATGCACGTGTGTTGAATAAGAGCTTCGCTTGATCCCTCAAAGTAGGTCATTCGTTGTTTCCTTGATTTGAGTGCTCATTGACCTCTGAACGTGACTTTCCGTGATTTGTCACTTGGTGCCTCAAAGTAGGCCTTTGATCTGGTCGACACTACGGTTGCCTCAAAGAAGGACGACGCTACGGTTACCTTGATCACTTGCATGTTGTGATTGTTTCTTGGTCTGTGATGCTCTCTCTCGTTGCTCTTCGCTTAATTTGTAGCGGCGACGTGAGGTGTAGTATATACTTCAAGAGCATCACGTTTTTCAGGGTACATCCAGCCCACAGGGGATGGCTGCACCAACCCGACCGCCCTTGTAGGGCCCCGTGGTCGGACCGCAAACCGCAAAAATCTGGTTGACGGTTTACCGCCGGCTCCCATCCGGGACCGTTGCTTTCTGGCGCGTCCCAATACGCGTGGCTCCGGGGTGCGCGAAGCGCTTTTTTGAAAAGCGTCGTGTGCAAGCCCCGGAAGGCCGTGGGGCTGTAGGTGCAGTATGTCGATCAAAAGATATTTTTTGCGAGTTCGAGAGAAAAACCAAAGCCGTACAGCTCGCTTGAACGCGTGGAATGCGTAGCGTAAGCTCGGCTTGGGACTGATGGTGTCTGTGTGTGTATGTCTGTTCGAATATCGTAGAGCTTTTTGGCATCGATAAGCTAGAGAAATTCTGGCGTGGAGTGTAGCGAGTTGGCCCGCCCGCCCCGGGCGGACACGTGACAATCTGGGGTCGGTTTTTCGAAGATTATGAGAAATTTAACAATCATTTTGCAAAGCTCGAGAATGAGTCTCTGTAGGTGATCATAGGGCGTTCCGCGATGAAAGTCTCGGGGCACTAGCTAGTGCAGCTCTCGAAAATGAGGAGAAACCATCGATCGTCGGGATGCAGTTTTTAAAGAAATGATTTCGTGGAAGAAACACAAGGAGAAATCGCATAATACTGTTCAAGCATACAGTTTGGAGCGACGGAACCACGGGCGGGCTTTTTTCTTTAAGTTCAAAACCTGCTCAGATCCGCCAGTCGACTTCCGCGCAAGTCGGTTCTCTGTAGTAGATAGCCAGGAAACCCACCCCAAACGCGCTGCCGATGGCTGCGAAACTGACCAGACCTCTGGAGAGGTTCTATGGGAACGTATTAGAGACAGCTGTCCTGGACCGCTGCAGTTTAAAAAGTTCTTGCAGGGATTCTGGAGCGGCGGGGCTCCTGGCTGGCACGACCACGCTCCGGCTTCTAATCTAAAGCCCTATTGCTCTCGGAGAGCTATCCGTGCAACTAGCTGCATTTCTTGCCGGAATTCCTCTAGCTTGTCGATGCCGAAGAGCTCATTCTCTAGCCGCGCGCGCCGACATTACTCTCTGCTTCGCGCTAGGAATCTCAACGAGTTATTACTCTCTAGCAGCGTCGCTTCGCTCTTAGCAGCTCTGCGAGTCATCATAGAATCTTCAAGGAAGTTGCCACATTGTTTGCCTATGCCGTGTGGGCCGACTAGCTCTACCCTGCGCCCGAATTCCCGTAGCTCATCGTTGCCAAAAAAAGCTCTACAAGGTACGTGCCCTCCACCGCGCGATACCTCTAGCTTATCGATGCCGGACATCTCTACGAGCTTTTTACAAGGTCAGCTTGCCATGCGTTCTCGGCGCGGGGCCAGCGAGGCGGACACAGGGAAGGGATGCGAGACAGAAGATCGAGAGAGAAGACTCACGATGCCTGCGTGCCTTTCTGGGTGGCCGGGGCAAACTGCTTCTCGACATCCTTAAGTGGACCTCTCGGAGGAACACCCTGACATCTTGCCTACATCTATCGGGGCAACTTTCTCTGGCGCACTCCGGGTGCCAGGCGACTGCTTGGTCCCGAGTGTATAGGTCAACGATCTCGGCAAGACCTGTATGGGGAAGTCCTGGACCAACTTGGCGGGGCGGCCTTGACAACCGCCGCGCAGGTTTTGCGGCGCATCGGCGGACGATCTTGGCACCCTTCGATAAACGCAGAATATTGAACAAGTACCTCGTAGAGCTCTTCGGCATCGATGTTCCGGCGCGGAGTGGGCCTAATTGGAATGCCCAGCTCTGACGGGCGATGTGGTGACCTGGTGTTGGTATTCTAGAGATTGTAGAAGATTCGAGTCTTCGTTTAGGAAATTTCGATTCATATTTGCTTTACGAAATCATGGGGAGCCCAATGCCTCGTAGAGCTTGTCGACGTCGATGAGCTAGAGGACTTCCAGCGCGGGGTGCAGCTACTGACTCGTAGAGCTTCCCTGGGGCGAAGCGGCGAAGCTGAAAAGTAATGCCTCGTAGAGCTCTTCGGCATCGACGAGCTAGAGGAATCCCCAAGAGCGAAGCGGCGAAGCTAGAGAGCAATTCCGGCGTGCTGGGAGGCTAGTCGGCAAGAAAATCTCGACGGATGTTTTGCGCGCTGATTCGTAGAGCTTCCCCATGAGCGGAGCGGCGAAGCTCTAGAGTAATGACTCGTAGAGCTTCCCTAAGAGCGTTAGCGGCGAAGCTAGAGAGTAGTTCCCAGATAGCTGCTAGCAGCAGGAGGGTTTGAGAGAAGAAGACGGGAGGTGGTAAGTGAGGGCCCAACTCCCGATTTCGCCGGTCCAGAATCGCCGCAGGAGCTTGCTTGAGCCTCCAGCGTGTCCGGGAGCGTGGCTTCCTAGCGTTTCCCAATACGCGTGGCTCCTGGGTGCGCGAAGCGCTTCGGCAGAGCTACGCAAAGCGTCGGTTCCAAGCTCCCCGAAGCTTCGTTTCCAAGCTCCCCGAAGCGTCGTTCCGCAGGTTTCCCAGCGCTCCGCAGCTCGCTTGAATGCGTGCGATGGTCCACATCGCGTAGCGCAGACTCGGCTCGGGGCTCCGGGTCGCGGCCCTCGATGCTGGCGTGTGCGTCTGTGTGCGTGGGTTGTACGTGCGTGTGTGTGTGTGTGTGTGTACCTCGTAGAGCTCTTCGGCACCGACGAGCTAGAGGAATTCCGGCGCGGGGTGCAGCTAGTTGGCCCACCCGGCCCGGGCGGACCATGTGATGACCTGGCGTCGGTTTTTCGAAGATTGCGAGGGATTTGACCATTCGTTTTGAGTGCCGGTATTTTTCTCACATGTAGTGGGTTATGCCGCGTCTGCCTGTCGAATTCTCAGGTCGGTAGCTGCAATGTTACTGTCGAAAGACGTGGAGGAACCGACTTTGTATAAACCCAGAAAATGTACTTTGCGAGTGTTCGCGCTGAGTTCCGAGCAGGCTTCCTTCTGACAGTCTCAGCACTTCTTCGCGTGAGTAGAGCTCTACGAGGGTCCCGGCGGTAACCTGTTTGACGGCTTACCGCCGGCTCCCAGTGCGTTCGTGCTCCTGTGCGTGTGCTTGTTTGTGTGCGTGCCTCTCGCTATCCGGTTTTGGACGCTTGCAAGTTAGAGAAGAAGCCGGCGCGTCCGCGTGTAGCGCCGCACTCCCACGCGCGGTACTTCGTAGAGCTCTTCGGCATCGATGAGCTAGAGGAATGACTCGTAGAGCTTCCCTGAGAGCGGTTGCGGCGAAGCTAGAAGAGTAATTCCGGTGCGCTGGGGGGCTTGTTGGCAAAAAATCTCGACGGAAGACCTCCGAGAGCTCTTCGACTAGATGAGCTCAGAGGAATTTGGGCGCAGGCTGGAGCTAGTTGGCCGACCCGGCCAGAATGGACAATGTGTGAACTTGGGGTCGGTTTTTCCAAGATTATGAGAGACTTGAAAATTCGTCTTGAGAATGACTCGTAGAGCTCCCCCACGAGCGGTAGCGGCGAAGCTAGAAGAGTAATTCCGGCGCGCTGGGAGGCTAGTTTGCCAAAAAATCTCGACGTAGGACCTCGTGGAGCTCTTCGACGAGATGAGCTAAGAGGAATTCGGGCGCAGGATGGAGCTAGTTGGCCGACCCGGCCAGAACGGACAATGTGTGAACTTTCGGTCGGTTTTTCGAAGATTATGAGAGATTTGAAAATTCGTTTTGAGAATGACTCGTAAAGCTTCCCTAAGAGCGTTAGCGGCGAAGCTAGGAGAGTAATTCCGGCGCGCTGGGGGGCTAGTTGGCAACCAAAATCTTGACGGAAGTTTTGCGTAATTTTGTCGATTTGAATTTGGTTTCTCTAAATTCAACTATCCGTTAGAGCTCTAGTACTGTTTCCTTTCATCTTCGATCTTATTCCCGCTCGCTATTTCATTCTCAGGTCGATCGGGTACATATTATTGTCAAGAAACACTCAGGCGGCATCGGGTGTTCAGTGTCATCTTGACAGGTACTGTCGGTTTTCTTAACTGTACTCAAGCTGCATATGCGCTGCAGAGCTGGCAGGCACACCTAAAGCATCTAGAATCATCAGGCGCGTTCGTCTCAGATATCTAGATGTCGTCTGAACTCGGTCTGCTGCCACAGCTGGGTCCGCGAACCTATTCGTACTCTGCTCATTTCTTTGGAGATGATGATGAGTTTCTTGACTTAACTCGAGCTGCAGATGAGCTACGGAGCTGTTCGGCACAGCAATCTAACGACCATTCTCAGGCGCGCTAGTCTAAAATATCTAGATGTCCGCACTCGGTATGCTACCAGAGCTGGGTCCGCGAAACCATTCGTACCCTGTCATTTTTGGAGATGATGATGAGTTTCTTGACTTAACTCGAGCTGCAGATGAGCTACCGAGCTGTTAGGCACTGCATTCGAACGACCGTCATCGGGCACGCTAGTCTAAAGCTTCTAGCTGCCTGAACTCGGTCTGCTACGGTTCGACAAACTATTGGGACCCTGGTATTTTCTTTAGAGATGGTGATGGTTTTCTTGACTGAACTGGAGCCGGAGATGAGCTACAGAGCTGTTTGCCACAGCAGTCGAAAGGAAGTAATCAGACGCGCTAGTCTAGAGTATCCAGACGCCCGAACTCGGTCTGATAGCAGAGCTGGGTCCAAACAGCTGTTCGTACTCTGCTCAATTTTAGAGCGATGATGGTCATGTTCTTGAGGTAACTCGAGCTGCAGATGCACTGCAGAGCTGTTTGGCACAGCAAACGGAAGGAAATCATGACGCGCTAGTCTCAAGTATCCAGATGCCCGGACTCGTCGCGCTTTCAGAGTTAGAGCCAGAAATATTTTGGTACTGCTATTTTCAGAGATGACGATGCCTTTCTTGATCCTTCCCGTCCTTCTGCTCTTCCTGCTCCTCCTCCTCCCCCTCCTCCTCCTTCTCTTTTTCACCCTCCTCCATCCCATTTCTCCTTACTCCTTCTTCTCCTCCACGAAACCGCGCCCTCGCGCCCGCGGAATGCGAGATTGCCGCGCCCGCATTGCGCGAGGAAGCTCTACGAGTTCCCCGCGGTAGCCAAGGTTGACGGTTTACCGCCGGCTCCCAGTGCAGATTTTTGCGCCGTGCAGTCGATTATAGCGCGTTCGATGGTGCAATTCTCAGGGCTCTAGCTGTCGCGCAGCTTTCGCCAATTAGGAGGAACCGTCGGCCACTGGGATCAATGAGGCAACCTGGAGTTGGCATGTCAAAGATTATGAGAGATTCGATTATGACAGATTTTTATTGTCTGCAATCGATCATGGCGCGTTTAATCGTGTAAGTTTCAGGGCTGTAGACCCAGTATTTCGATCAAATAATACATGTTGCGACTACTTGTAATGGCCAATGCTTTTGTGTGTTCAGAGCTCTACGAGGGTCCCAGCGGTAACCCGGTTGACGGTTTACCGCCGGCACCCAGTTTTGTATTTTCTTGACATTTAATTGAATTTCTCGGAATTCAACCATTCGTTAGAGCTCTAGTATTTTTACTCTTCATATTCGATCTTATTCCCGCTCGCCATCTTAATCTCAGGTCGATCGGGTACCCATTACTGCCAAAAAGCACTCAGGCGGGAGCGGCTGTTCAGTCTCGTATTGCAGGTCCTGTCGGTTTTCTTAACTTAACTCGAGCTGTAGGAGAGCTACAGAGCTGATAGGCACACCTAATCCATCTAGAATTGCCAGGCGCGTTATTCTCAAGTATCTTGATGTCTGAACTCGGTCTGCTATCAGAGCTGGGTCCGCGAAATTATTCGTACTCTGCTAATTTTTCGGTAGATGATGGTGAGTTGCTTGACTTACCTCGAGCTGCAAATGAGCCACAGAGCTGCTTGGCACAGCAATCGAAAGAGCATCATCAGACGCGCTAGTCTGAAGTATCTAGATGCCTGAACTCGGTCTGCTACCAGAGCTGGGTCCGAAATAGCTAATGGTGCTCTGCTGAACTTTTTAGAGAGATGATGGTAATTTTCTTGAGATAACTCGAACTGGAGATGAGCTACATAGCTGTTTGGCACAGCAATCGGAAGAACATCATCAGACGCGCTAGTCTCAAGTATCCAGATGCCCTATTTCGTCACGCTTCCAGAGTTGGAACCAGAAAACTATTCGTACTCCTTTTTTTCGAGAGATGACGATGCCTTACTTGATCCTTCCCCTTCTTTTCCTCCTCCTGCTTCCCTTCCTCCTTCTCTTGCTCACCCTCCTCCATCTCCTTTCTCCTCGCTCCTTCTTCTCCTCAAGGCCTCCTCCATGAAACCGCACTCTCGCGCGCGCGGAATGCGAGATTGCCGCGCCCGCATTGCGCGAGGAACCTCTACGTTTTGGGTAGCCTCTTTCTTCTCTAACCTTTTCCTACACCTTTGCAATTTCACATGTCGTGCTGCATCCTTTTCCTTGTTCCTGCATCCTATTCCGATGCCTATGCCTCAGTGGTTCGGCAGTGCGATGATAAGAGATGCCTTCTCTAGCTACCCCGTGCTCCGTTTGGGAGTCTTAGGGCTCAGCTGTCACAGCTGTCCGCGCCCTGACTCAAACTCAAAAAACCAAGGTTGACGGTTTACCGCCGGCTCCCAGTTCCGGGGCGGGGTGCAGCTATTTGGCCCACCCGGCCCGGGCGGGCAATGTGACGACCTGACGTGCTTTGTGGAGCTCTCCGACGAGATGAGCTAGAGGAATTCGGGCGCGGGGTGCAGCTAGTTGATCGAGCCGGCCAGAACGGACAATGTGGTCACCTGGGGTCGGTTTTTCGAAGATTGTCAGGGGTTTGAAAGTTTGTTTTGCGAATCCAGCTTTTTGTTCCTTGCAGTCGATCATGGCGCGTTCGATGGTGCAATTCCCAGGACTCCCTAGGTGCATTTCGATTAAAACATTTCCCGGAACCGTCGGTCGTCGAAACGTATTTTTCGAGACAATACCGGCCATGGGCCGTGGCCGCTGGTCGTGGCCGCGGAGGCCGCGGCCGTGATCGCCGTGGCCGTCTCGGCCGTGGTGGCCGCGCTGTGGTGGCCCTGGAGCCGTGTTTGTGGAGGCGGTGAGCTCCGTGACCGTGCCCGTGGTGCCCGTCGTGACCATGACGGTGGTAACGGTGGCCGTCGTGGTCGTGGTGGCCATCGCTCAAGTGGCTGTGGGCGTGTTCCTCGTAGAGCTCTTCGACGAGATGAGCTAGAGGAATTCGGGCGCGGGATGGAGCTAGTTGGTCGACCCGACCAGAACGGACAATGTGGTGACCTGGGGTCGGTTTTTCGAATACTGTGAGAGATTGGAAAGTTCGTGTTAAGAATTCAGATTTGTTGTTCCCTGTAGTCGATCACGGCGCGTTTCATGGTGAAATCTCTAGGGCTCTAGGTGCCGTAGTTCTATGAAAACACTTCCGGGAACCGTTCTCCTATAACCCGAAGTTTTATTTTACGAGTTTTGCTGATTCAGGAGAACGCTCTCCCATCGTCGTCGGGCACTAATTTGGTGCATTGAGAGCTCTACGAGGGTCCCGGCGGTAACTTGGTTGCCTCCCTCCTCAGGGGTCTGGCGGCTGGGGGCTCCCGCCGGGGGCTCTCGTCTCGAGCGGCATTGTGCCGTGCTGCTCTGTTTGGTTCTCATTACCGTACACGGCCTGTGTATCGTACGTGCTCATTGATTGTCCGCGAGCAGATTCATTGATTGTCAGAGTACCCCACCGAGAGACCCATCGGGTCTGGGGGCCGAGGCTTCATTGATTCATTCGGTACACACTTCATTGATTGTCAGAGTACACGCTTCATTGATTGAAGGGGTGTGCACGTTCATTGATTGTCGGAGTACACATCATTGATTGTCGGAGTTTGCATTCATTGTGGTCGGAGTACACATTCATTGACTGTCGGAGTACATCATCATTGAGAGGCTGCACATAGTATTCTTTCATTGTTTGTTGGAGTACGCACTTTATTGACTGTTGCAGTACGCGCTTCATTGTTTGTCGGAGTACGCATTCATTGATTGTGGGAGTACATACTCATTGATTGTCGGAGTACACTTCATTGACGGTGGGAGTACACATCCACTAACTGTCGGAGTACACTCTCATTGACTGTTACGAGTTCGTATTTCTTGATTGTCAGAGTACTCAAGGCGTGGGATTCACAACCCAGCCCTTCGTGGGAAAGTGGGAGGCTGCCTCCGAGCGTTGAATCGAGTGATTTCGGTTACCCACCAGCAGTTGCAATGGCGGGGTCGAGTGGTGTGGCGATGGCAGAGACTGAGACTGAACGGAAACGGATGAGGGAGGAGGAGCAGTCGGGATCAGCAAATCTGTTGAGTGAGCTTCAGAGAATGATGGCACAACAAACGCAGAGTGTGACGGCGGCCGTTCTCACAGCAGTTGACCGGAAAATCGAGACGGTCGAAACGGCAATTACAGCAGTCGACAGTACTGTGGATGCCGTCTAAAAATCTTTCAATCAGGATATGCAGGCTCTCTCACGTAGGCAAGCTGATCTGGAGACTAAGTTTCTGAATCATATTGTTGGCAGCGACGGGACGGCATCAGAGACGTCCACTAGAGCGCCAGCGGCTTCAAACCAGGGGTCAGGCACAGCTCCAGGGCGTTTCAACTTTCAGTGGGAGCCAAGTTTTGTTGAGTGCAAGGGGTGGGTTACTGATTGGAACAACCATGGGTTGAGATCCCGTCAGATGATGGCCCAGGATGTCCTGACGACCCTGCTCAACTCAATTAAACAACGCATCATTCAGTCTGGAGAGTGGTGCAACTGTATCGACGAGGAGGCGGGACGAACGCAAACTCGGGTAGGGAGTACTTCGGATATGGGCGTCTGAGAATCTATTTCAAGAAAGGTACTCCAGGACAGAAGTTGTGGGCACTTAGACGGTCACTGTTATCTAATCTAGCCCTTGCGAGCGATGATATCAATAGACTCCCGTGGCCCGAGGCGGCCAATATTCGGATGTCTGTGGAGGTCGCCCCATGGGAGACTGTACATGTCCAAGCTTCAGGCAAGTGTCATGCTGTATGGGCTCAGGTGTGCAGGAACGGAACCATCATGCGCTCAGAGCTGGGCAGTGGTCTGGGAAAAACATATGCGTGGGCGCGTGCATCCAGTGAGGCGCAGAATGCAGGTCAGATTGTCATGATATTTCAGCCTGGGCCACATGCGCAGGAGGGATGGACGATTCGGGACGAGATTCAATCATATGAGCCGAATTTGGACATTGCAGGCCTCAAGGCGCGACTATCAGCGCCGTGACGACGAGAGGTCCGTCTAGGCTCGTGGAACCTACGACGGAGAGGACAACTTACTATCCACACAATACTTAGTGCGATGAAAGGGGCGGATGTGACACTCCTGGGGGTACAAGAGTGTCAAAATCTTTGGGATCATCGTTCTGAGCTGTCAGGTTCGGGTGAAGGTGCTATTCGCACGATTTTTGATAGCTCCCGCAAGGTTGCCATCCTGTATAAGGATAATTGGCGGAAGCACCGCCTTGCTACGTTCAAGGGGAAAGGTTACGTTGCCATAGGATTTACGACGGTCACGGTTGTTTCATGCTATTTGCCCAATGCTGAGGATGTGACGTTGAAGAGTGATGACATTACGAATGAGAAGTTTCAGAACATTATATATAATATGAATGAGGCCCTGGAGAAGTATTTCCACAGGTACCCTAGGACGCCCCAGAAGGTGGTGTTGCTCACGGATGCGAACTTGGAACTGTCGCCAGATACGAGCTGTAACGGTCTCCAACTTACGGGGGAGGGATTGCTGGAATCAACTCTGGTCTATTCGGGTGGGGCATCACGTGTGCGTTGGAGGAGGAGGGAGGCAATGAAGGAGGCGCTTCTTCAGTTCTGTGGGAGGTGGAGGATTGTGATGGCCAACACATTTGGACCCAGGAGGCCTACTTGGATCCCGTCGGGTCTTGGGGCTCCCAGTGTCTTGGACTATATTGGGTTACCCGGGGCACAGTCGGAGGTGGGGGTTAAATTCATCCAACCACTGGGGGCGACGGCACTGACTGCTGTATCGGATCATGCTCTGTTCCATGCCACGTTGCCATGTGCTCCGACGGGTGTGCGCAGGCAGAAGCCGAAGGCGACAAGGACCTCCAATTTGGTCCACTGGGCTCCCGAGGATGCTCAGGCTTGCGCTCGGGAGGCGGAGATTGCTTTCACCGCATGCGGGGCAATTCCTGTCAGGTCTGCTGCCGCGACGCCCGAGGAGGGCTGGGAGCTGGTCAGCCGTTCCCATCCTCGTGTGGCGCGTCAGCTTAGGACCGTGGTGGAGGAGGAGGGTAACAGCACGGACAGTACGGAGACTATGATGGAGGACTTGGAGGAGTGGGAGGAGGTGGAGGATGTGACGACACAGTGCGTTCAGGCGGTGGGATCACCCACTTGTGAAGGCGAGTTCATCAATACGGCGATTGTGTCGGCGGCCAGTCTCACGCCTCATGCACAGGGACGACAGGTCCAACGTCCCAAGAAGCCAGAGGAGTTGTGGAGGATGGAGGAGGACATGAAACAGCTCAGGAGGGAGACTGGTCCGATTTCAATTCACAAGAGGGAAGGAGCAGCGTCATACGATGACGTGTCGCCCGAAATGCTCAAGTTACTTCCTTGGGCGTGCGTGCGCCGTGTACGTGACTTCTTTCAGCGCCTGGCCTGTCGGGGGGATCTCTCGCCGCAGTGCTGGAGAAAATTCCTTGTCACTCTGGTCCCGAAGAGCCCCCAAATGTCCCAACTCGAAGACACTAGAAAAATATGCCTCATACCTCTTATGTCCAAATGGTACAGCCTGTGTCCCACTATACTTGCGGAGGAAGAGTTGACAAAGCTCCGACCTCATACGTGCTTGTTCGGCTTTGCGGCAGGTAGGGGACCACATGAAATTAGGGCGGCAAAGGGGAATCATCATATCTTGGGAGTGCAGACGTACTACAGTGCTTCGACCATGTGACGTTGACGTTGGCGTATAACAGTCTGGTATCATTGGGGTTCCCCTTCGGAGCTCATATTTGCCCTCTTGGAGCCCATGCATGAGAACGTGTGTCAGATGTCCTTTGAAGGTGTGCGGTGGACGGATTGGGTGTGTTGGGATAGGAGTATCCGCACGGGAGGAGTGGAGAGCCCCCTCTTGTTCAAGGCTGTCTCGGTGTATCTTTGGGAAACGGTGGTGCGGCAGTGGGAGGAGAACGACTATGGTTATGAATTGGAGACCCCCTTGAGTGGAGGCAGGAGGAGGATTGCACATGCTCTGTGGGCGGACAACTTGTATGTGTGTGCACGGACCCTGGACGAACTTCGGGAGATGATGTCTATGCTCACGGTGCCGTTGGCTCAGGCGGGCCTGCGGTGGAAACCCTCATCGCTGGGATACCTCCTGTGTGGAGGCTGGCCTCGCTGTTCTGATACCGAGCTTCGTGTGTGGATCCCTGAGTATGGTGAGGAGTTGGTCCTGCCACGTCTTCGACAGATGTCGGCTCTGGGAGTGGAACTCTTTGATGACTGGAGTGAGCATCGGGATCTACTTTGTCATTTACAGCGGGCCAGGCGTGCGTGGATGTGTGATGTACAGTTCTATCGCTGTAGACAGTTACCTTTGCGTGATCGTTTTATGCGTTACATTGCACGAGTGCAGTCCATTGTTTTGTATGCATGCGAAGGTATGACGGCGGATGAGGGGGCTATTCAGAAGTTATATGCGTGGGAGGGTCAACTACTGGCGATCATTGGTGGTCTGCGTAAGAAGGCGAGTGAGGATTGGACCGTGTATACTCAGAGGCGGCTGCGCTATGGTCGCCAACACTTTGCTAGGTACGGCTTCCAATCATTGGTCCAAAGATTTCTCAGAAAGCAGTTTGACTGGGCAAAGGATGTGGCATCGTTCGCTTGTATGCATACGTGTGCACCTATGTTAGCGCGTGCGTCGGGGGAGGAGGCACGTACCAATCGGCGTCAGCGTACGAGAATCTTCCGTGAGGCGGTGCGGGGCCAACGACAGAGGCTCTCGACCACCCGGCCTGGTGAGGCTCCGACACCAGCACCACCTGTGTCGGATGACGTGTCAAGGCCCTTTGTTCTTTCTCGTGTTGCGATGCTGCTTGGTTTGGGGGAGTGGACGGAGAGAAGGGAGGCTATGATTACTGCTAGTGGGGGGAGGACGGAGATAACCAGACTAACAGGGAGGATGTTTCCTACAGGCTACAGGCCGTGGGACTTCTTATTTTGTGCAGGCTGCTGGTGTGAACTGGTGGCATCATCTCGACTGGAGTGAACATGGTTTTCGCGAGTTTGCTACGGCCCGACTGTGCGCGGCGGGATTTTCACATATGACGGAGGGCTTTATCTTTAAGGAGGAGGGAGATCAGATACACAGAGAGGAGGAGGCGGATGACAATCAGTATACACAGACGGCGCTTGATCGTATTGCCAGGCGCCTCGCAGCAAACTTTGAAAATGAGGTCCGCTTCGAGCGACGAGGCGGAGTTGCGATGGAGCTGTTAGGCGACTCCATGCTGATAACCAACTGGATGAGGGGAAGGTGGAATTTCAACAACAATATATACCGATCGCAGGTGGGGGAGGTTATTGATCTGTTAGACGATGCCTGTCGACATTTTAAGCTGCAGGGCCCAGCCACAGGATATGACTTGTGGCGTCATCACTATCGTGAAGGCAACGACCGTGCTGACCGACTGACTTGGGAAATCAGACATCTACCATTACAATCGAGGTACAGAAGCATTCAACAACATATAAACAATACTGAAACATTGATCGCAATCCGTTGTGCGTACGACGGTGGCGTTAGCAGTGCTGGTGCTGGGGGAGGATGGTGGCTAGACGGTGAGTTCATCAGTGAGCAATCTGGGGAAGGGGTTAGTGATTGCCTGCACACGTTTACCCGTCCGTTGGCGGAGGAGGCTTTTGGCCTGCTTCCCGGTGCGACGGTTGCTCAATGTGAGCTTGAGGCCGCTTCGAGACTCCCGCTCTGCTTGCAAGATACTTCAAGAGTATCACGTTTTTCAGGGTACATCCAGCCCACAGGGGATGGCTGCACCAACCCGACCGCCCTTGTAGGGCCCTGTGGTCGGACCGCAAACCGCAAAAAACCTGGTTGACGGTTTACCGCCGGCTCCAGTCGGTGTTTCGAAGATTGTGAGATATTTGGCAACTCGTTTTGAGAACCGGTATTGTTCGCACCTGTAGTGGGTTATGCCGCGTCTGCCAGTAACATTCTCAGATCCGTAGCTGCAGTATTTCTATCAAAACACTTGGCGGAACCGACGTCGTATAAGACCCCCAAAATACATTTTGCGAGTATTCAAGCTGACACTTGAGAACGCTTTCTCCTTGCTATCTAGGCGCTGATTTTAGAGCTCTACGAGGGTCCCAGCGGTAACCTGGTTGACGGTTTACCGCCAGCTCCCAGTCGTCCACGCTCGCCGCAGCGGCTTGCCGGTAGCGAGTCTGGGAGCGTGGCTTCCTAGCGTGCGCGTGTAGCGCCGCACTTTCACGCGCCATTGTCCGCGCTCGCCGCAGCGGCTTGCCGGTGCCGGCAGCGTGTCTGGGAGCGTGGCTTCCCAGCGTTTGTCAATGCGCGTGGCCGTGTGTACCTCGTAGAGCTCTTCGGCATCGATGAGCTAGAGGAATTCCGGCGCGGGGTGTAGCTAGTTGGCCCACCTGGCCCGGGCGGACAATGTGTCAACCTGGGGTCGGCTTTTCAGATATTGTGAGAGATTTGAGAATTCGTTTCGAGAGCCAGAACCTTTCTCACGTGTAGTGGGTTATGCCGCGTCTTTCGGTCGAATCCTCAGACCCGTAGCTGGAATGTTATTGTTAGATGATGTGGAGGACCCGACTTTCTATAAACCCAAAAATGATGTTGCGAGTTTTCGTGCGATGCGTTTTCCGTTGAAAACGTATCTATGCGTTAACATTGGCATGCGTGTAAACATATGTACAGTATACAGACTTGTACACGTCAGAGCATGTCAGGCAGGTGGCATGGCACATGTGGTGCGTAGCTGAAAGGGGCGTACTGCAGTTGAAATCCGGGGGGTGTGCAGAGAGGCCGTTCCATGCTTAATCCTGCCTGATTGCAAGACTTCAGACGCACCAGATCATCCCCGACACGCAGCAGATGAACATCTCGAATGCTGTCGCCGACAGGTGCATTCAGGAGGCTAGCGAGCAGGACCAGCCGCGCGGATCGTCATGATCCAGTGGCTGTACGACTGGGAGCCCGCGGTAAACCGTCAACCAGGTTACCGCCGGGACCCTCGTAGACACCATGTCAGAAGGCGCCTCAGCGAACTGTTCGACACAAGGCGGCAGCGAGAGAGGTGAGGGAGATGAGGATGAGCATGCGACGGAAGGAGGAGAGAGGAGAACGGCTGGATGAGCAGGAGGTGAAGAAAATGCAGAGGACAGCCAAGGAGTTGCGAACAAAAAGGGGGATGTTTCGGTCAGAAACCCTGCAGTGCGACCACTCGGAGACGAAGAAGAGTATACGTCCGATAATCAACACCATCGGGTGCGGAGGAGTTCAGACAGAGGATAGAGAAGAGTTGATACACAAATGTATGGACATGTGCAGAAAAAGATTTCAGGATGAGAAACTAGATGATGATAATCATAAGATTCTCGGAGGCAAAGAAGACAGCATACATGCTCTGAGATACCTTAGGAGCCCCTGAAGAAGATGGCGACGATCATGTAAGCTCGTGCAAAGACTAGAACCCACAAAGCCACAGGACCCGAGAAAGGTTCCCCCCCAAATGATCAAGAAGCTCACGTGGATGAGCTTGAGGAAGATGTCGAGGGTGTTTCAGGATACATATATATATACATATATGTATATACATATATATATATATACATATGCCAGGAAGATCGGCATTCCAAAGGATTGGAAGGAACTTGTCATTGTTCTCATGCCGCGAAAGGCTCAGATCGAAGACCTTGCGCAAAATCGAGCACTCTGTCTAGTGAACACACTGTCGCAAAATGGTACATGATGAGTCTTATATGGTTCTAGCAGAGACCGAGTTGGATCCGAAGGCTCATTCTCCGAATCTGTATGGCTTTCGCAGGCATCGAACGATTCGTGAGATCACAGCGGGACTGCGCCAGATCAGCAAGCATGCCACAATATGGGGGAAACTGGAGAGTCTGCACTTGGGGTTGGCAGAGGTTAAGCACGCCTTTGAACATATGATGGCCAGAAGAGCCTCTGAATTTTTGAAATAGGTATCGATCAACTCATTCTTGGTGCAGCGTATCTTAGAGTGTTTTTTTTTGAATTTTGGGGCGGCCACATTCGAAGGAGTTGAATCGTGTAGTATATCATTTGATGGGATGATCCGCTCGGGTGGGGCGGAAGGACCTTTCCTATGGTGTTGCCAGTCGTTGGCGCTGTGGGAGTCAGTCGTATGCGCGTGGCAGGAACGAGGTGCAGGCTATTGTCTTGCACCCGGGAACGTGGCTGAAGGACGAGTGACACATGCACTGTGGGCATCTATTATTCTTGCAGATGCGAGATCGGCAGAGATGTTGTCAGAAATGATGAGTGAGATGTCTAGACCTGTATGCGCGCGGATTGTCGTGGAAGCCAGAATCATTATGTTATTTATTCTTCGGGCATCGAAATATCGAGGCTATTCTACCACCCCCAATGCAAGCACGGGTTCATGCAAGTTGCAGCCTTTGGCGCAGATGATGATGGGAGCGGGGAAATGGGAGGAGGAACGTGATGCATTTGTGCGCAGTTGGAAGTGTAAGGAGCGCCCGCAGATGACGAGGCGCCTGCAGGGATGGGCATATATGCGCAGAGGACAGCGTAATTGGCATGCTCATTTTGAAGGCTTCTATCGGACTAAGGATTGGTGGAATGAAGCGAGGTTTGGTGAAGAATCGTTCCAGGTATTTTAACATAATGTTTTGGTACAGGCGGGATTAGGACCCATGGGGCCTCTGTGTACTCAGAAGACAGAAAGAAGGAGGCGGAGGAGGAGGCAGAGAGGAGACAGAAGAAGAGGATAATCCCATACAACGCAGAAAGGCCACGCCAGAGGAGGAGGCGAAGGAGAATCAACGGAAGGAGTGGAGAGGGTCTATAATCGAGCTTCAACGTAGCGTTTGGGATGACACGGCTCCAGGAATTGCGACAGGAATATGTGGGGATAGTGCCGCGGTCATTAGTTGGTTCCGAGGAAGATGGGCAATGACCAATGCCATATCTCAATGTATTGTTGCATGTATGCAGAACTCATGTGATATAAGTGGGGAAATCCATGGGGCAAGGCCTCCAGGGCCTGGGCATGATTTGTGAGCTACTCCAAAGTTACCCCCCTTACACTTTCAAAGACTGAAAGGCTTGTTGCACTCCTTGGTTGTTTCGATGGGGGGGTGGGGGGGGGGGGGGGCACGGAAGGAAGTGCTGTCCGTTATTGGCTGGAAGGCCAGGTCAAGGACGCGTCTCAGGGCCCGTGCAGATATCACCCTCCTTGAGGAGGGGGCCCTCGTGGACGCAAGTTCTACAGTGACCGAGACCAAACTTGCTTCAGCACAAAGGCTGTCAGAAGCCACAAGGCAGATCGTGCATCAATGCTCTCATCTCTCCCCAGTCTCTTCTTCTCCCGTTTATGCTCAACTCCATATGTGTTGATTGCTTCTTTGCATTGTGATGTTTGATACAACGGTGACTCTTCACTTGTCGCGTCTAGCAGTTGAGTATGGATCCAGTTGTGATAAAACGTGCACGCAATGATCATATAGACAAACCCAAGCATTACAGTACGAGCTCAGGTCTTGAGATATTTGGATGCACGTGTCCGTTGATGTACAACATATCACGATCAATACTTTTGAATTACAGAATATTTCGAGTGGGCTGGAGGAAGTCGGCGGCCGGTTGGTTGTCAGAAAGTTACGTGAGAATGATGTGGTTCGAGGTGGACCGCAAAACATTTTTCAATCATCGTGGGCACATGAGCGGGGACTTGTGGGTGGGACCAAATAAAGTCACATGGCACCAATGGGGAGACGGGGCTTGATGATAGATCATATAAGGAGGATGACGAGAGGAGGCGATCAGGCTTGTCTGCATGCTTTTATTCTAGGCTCGAAGTCATGGCGAGTTCGAGCCATCGAGAGGTTTGACGTGGCCCTGCCAGTGGGAACCCTGCGGATCGAACCCGTCAAGCTCTGCATAATAACCCGTGTCCTTTCAGAGCAAATTTGGATCGACATGGGCGAGCAAGATCAGGGAAGAAGGAGAGTTCAGTGCCAGAGAATGTCCCTAAGAAAGCACGAAAGGATGTGTGTATGAACAGCATGTGGTGATTGAGTCAAGTGTGACTGAGAAAGACAGTCCTTCTAAAACATCAGACTTGGAGCATGAGAAGACGCCGTGTTCACCGACGGAGGGCTATAGACATCCGTCTCCACCGCCGCCACCTGAAAGGGCGCTTCCGAAAAGACGGCCACGCACGAAGCCTATCCCGAAGCCACCTGGCCCCCCAAAATGGTCCAGAACGGTAGGGGCGATGACGCCAGGGGTGACAGTGTTCGTGGGAAGGGCTTTTGTTATGGAGGAAGGAAGTGTCGCCATTGAAGTGGACGATGATTGAGTGTAGAATCTGCTCGTGAGAGAGGATTCAGCGTGAGTATTTGTTCTTAGCAGTGTGGCAACTGCGTCTTTCTTCTTTCATTCGAGTATTTAGTTATTGATCGACATAGGTCCTTCATTCAGTGAGTATTTGCTGTTTCAACAGACATCGGGCATTTTCAGTTGAGCAGCTGCGGTATTGATAGAGATCGATCTTTCCTTCAGTGATCATTTGCTGTATCATTGACAGTAGCCACTCTTTCAGTTGAGCATAAGCGGTATGGATCGACGCCAGTTTTTCTGTCAGGCGAGCATCTGTAGTATTGAGGGACAGTTGAGCATCGGAGTGACTCATATATCACCAGCTTGTAGGAGGCATGCCAGGAGCGCATGCCACCTCAATATTATCATGCCTACGGGAGTGCGAGATAGCATAATTTATGCCTTAGCCATCCTGGCTCGGCAGGTCCAAGGGGTCAGATTCCATATTGCGTGTTTTGTATGTTGTGTATGTCACCTAAATGTTATCGAGCCTGTGGAACTTTGTTAATGAGTGTTTTCGGCTTCGTTTGGAGAGCCACATTGAGATTGATGACAAGTTTCTGCAGGGATATTGAACAAGAAGGAAGTCATAATGCCATGCGGCCTCGTCTGGAGAGTCGCAATTGAGATCGAGAGAAGGAATGATGACGGACTGTGCTTGAGGAATAAGAGTATGCCCTTGTTTGGAGGGACAGGAAGATATTGAGTGATTTGGCTTCGTTTGGAGAGCCACATCAGATGCTGGAAGGATGCTAGCATTATAATATTATCGAACGTTTACGTGCTACTGCGACAAGGTGAGAATGACTACCGATATAGGTAGTCGCGCTGCTGAGCAATCTTCTCCTTTCCTGCCTGCCTCTTCTCACCCAGGCTCTCACCAAAGCGTGAAGACCTACGCGCTGCCTGAAGCGACGCTGCGGTGGCCTCGTACCCGAGGCTCCTTGACCGCCACGCATGCGGAAAAAAAACGGAGGTTGACGGTTTACCGCGGGCTTCCAGTACCTCGTCGAGCTCTTCGGCACCGATGAGCTAGAGGAAGGGCGGCGCGGGGTGGAGCCGGTACCTCGTAGAGCCTTTCGGCGCCGATGAGCGAGAGGAATTCCGGCGCGGGGTGTATAGTTGGCCCGCCCGGCCCGGGCGGAGAATGCGGTAACTTTGGGTCGGTCGGGCGAACCTTGTGAACGACTTGACAATTCGTTTTGAGTACCCGTATTTTTCTCACGTGTAGTGTTTTATGCCGCGCTCGCCCGTGAAATTCCCAGGTATGTAGCTTCAGTATCACTATCAAAAGACGTGGGGAACCGACTTCGTATAAAACCGAAAAATGCATATTTCCAGTTATCAAGCTGGTGTGCAAGAAAGTTTCATCTTGTATTCTGAGCACTCATGCGCGTGTTGATGGCTCTACGAGGGTCTCGGCGGTAACCTGGTTAACGGTTACCGCCGGCTCCCAGTTGACGCAGCAACCGTTAAATGTGAGAAAGATATTGGTTATGATCTTGCTCAAGTTTTTTTTGGGTGAAGACAGCTAGCATGCACACAACTCTATAGACATATCTTATTCCGTTCTGGCAACATCCCCTGATATAGCTCGAACCACAAGCTCTCGCCACTGCGGATTAATGTTTGAGCTTGCTTCCTGCTCGCGTTAAATTTGCGAAACCATCCATCTTGAACATTTTATCCCTTCGGCCGACGCTCCACGTCATTGGACAGTAATATTGCAGCGACGGACCTGAGCATTTCACAGCTCGACGCGGCATACCTTACCAAACGTGAGAAAACTATTGGTTCTTAGAACGTATTTTCAAATCTCTCACAATTTTTTTAAAAAGTTCCCAGGTTCACCTATTGTCCGTCCGGGCTGGGTGGGCCAACTAGCCCCACCCCGCGCCGGAATGACTCGTAGAGCTTCGCTAAGAGCAAAGCGGCGAAGCTAGAGAGTAATACCTCGTAGAGCTCTTTGACATCGATGAGCTAGAGGACTTCTGGCGCGGGGTGAAGCTAGTTGGCCCGCCAGGCCCCGGTGGGTTTTTTGAAGATTTTGAGAGATTTGAATATTCGTTGTGAGAGCACCGATTTTTCTAACGTGGAATGGGTTGTGCCGCATCAGCCTCCCAAGTTCTCATGTCCGTAGCTGCAATATTACTGCCAGAAGACGTGGTGGAACCGTCGGCCGTGCGGATGCATTTTTCGAGAGACAATGGTCTCGCGCACGTAACTCAAGCAGGAAGCACATTACAGATCTCCAGTATTGTCTGCTCCTGTAGGTTATGGCGCGTCGGCCTGTCGAATTAATTCCCAGGCCCGTAGCTCCAATGTTATTAGCGGAACACTTGGCGGAACAGACTTCGTACAACACTAAGGAAGTAATTTTCGAATGTTTAAGCTGCTTTTGAAGCAAGTTCTTGTATTCTGAGCACTACTTTGCGTTTCAAGAGCTCTACGTGGGCCCCAGCGGTAACCTGGTTGACGGGTTACCGCCGGCTCCCAGTCCATGAACTAGAGGCATTCCGGCGCAGGGTGGAGCTAGTACCTCGTAGAGCTCTTCGGCATCGATGAGCTAGGAGAATTCCGGCGCGGCATCGATGGCCTGTGCCGAATTGCTTCGCGACGAAGAAACACGCCCACGCAGGACCTCGAGATGACTCCAAGAGCGCCTTTTGCAGTCTGTCGGAAAGGACGATTTCGATCAGGACCTCCTCAAGCAAATGGGAGCTCGACAAACCAAACCAGATAACCGCAAGCCGCGCACGAACACGGCTGACCATAGGAACGCGGCAGGCCACAGGAGCACGGCAGACCGCGCAGGAGCACGGCAAACCGCGCAGGGGCACGGCACACCGCGCAGGAGTGCGGCTCACCACGCAGGAGACGGGCAAAGTAAACAGGAGCACGGCAGAACACAAAAGCACGGATGACCACAGACTGCGGCATGTTTTTCGGAGCACGCCGGACCGCGCAGGAGCACGGCAAACCACGCAGGAACACGGCAGACCACTCAGGAGCACGTCGGAGCACCCATGAGCACGGCACACCACGCAGGAACTCGGCAGACAAATAAGAAACACGGCGAACCGAACAGGAACACGGCAGACCACGCAGGAACATGGCAGACCGAAGAAGAACATGGCAGACCACACAGGAACACGGAAGACCGCGCAGGAGCACGGCAAACCACGCAGGAACACGGCAGACCACGCACAGTCGCAGGTGCGCGGCAGACCGCGCAGCAGCACGGCAGACCACAAGATCACGGCATTTCACACCCCGCAACCACGCAGGAAACGCGGCAGACCACGCAGGGGCACGGCTGACGACAGGAGCACGGCAGAGCCTAGAAGTGTGGCTGATCCCTCGAAGCAGTGCATGCTTCAGGTTCGCGCATGCACATGGCGGACCGCGGTAGCACAGCTGACCACATGAGCATGGTAGATCACGCAGGAACACGGCAGACCACAGGAGCACGGCTGACCACACAGGAGCACGGCAGGCCACACAGGAGCACGGCAGACCGTGCAGGAACACGGCAGATCACGCATGTGCGCGGCAGACCACGCAGGAACACGGCAGACCACGCAGCAGCACGGCAGCTCACGCAGGAGCATGTCAGGCCATGCAGGAGCACGGCAAACCAAACTGGAGCACGGCTGACCGCGCAGGAGTACGGCAGACCATAGGAGCGCGGCAGCCCACAAAAGCACGGCAGACCACGCAGGAACGCGGCACACCGCACAGGAACACGGCAGACCACAGGATCATGGCAGATAACGGAGGAGCACGGCGGAACACACGGGAACAGGGTTGACCCCACAGGAGCACGGAAAACCACACAGGAGCACGGTCAACCACGCAGGAGCACGGCAGACAACACAGGAACAGTGCACATCATAGGAACACGGCAAACCACAGGAACACCCCAGACCCCGCAAGAACACGGCATATTACACAGGAACGCGCCAGACTGCACAGGAGCACGGCAGACCACGGCAGAAACGCTGCAAATCACACAGGAGCACGGCAGACCACAAGATCATGGCAGATCACGGAGGAGCACGGCGGAACACACAGGAACAAGGCTGACCCCACAGGAGCACTGAAGATCACGCAGGAACACGGTCAACCACGCAGGAGCACGGCAGACAACACAGGAACACTGCACGTCATAGGAACACGGCAGACCACAGGAATACCGCAGACCCCGCAGGAACATTTCAAAATACACAGGAGCGCGGCAGACTGCACAGGAGCACGGCAGACCACGGCAGAAGCGCTGCAAATCACACAGGAGCACTGCAGACCGCAGGAGCACGGCAGACCCCACACGAGCACGGCAGACCACACATGAACACGGCAGACCTCACAGGAACACGGCAGACCCCGCAGGAGCACGGCATACCACAGGGGCACGGCTTACCCCACAGGAAGACGGCTGACCCCACAGGGGCACGGCTGACCCCACAGGAGCACGGCAGACCACACAAGAGCACGGCAGACCAGAGGAACACGGCATATGCATATTACAGGAACACGGCAGCCCAACATGATAAGGTGCCAGCGGTTTAGTTGGTCGGTTGGGCTTCGCTATCGAGTTTTATGACGTTCTCAAAATCTCAAAAGGACATTCTCAGACAAGCTTCAGAGAAAAACTACGCTTCTCTTGCCTGGTGAGGTTTCGGTGACGTCCGTTTCGCTCGAGACATCCTCGAACAAATTGCCCTGGAAGGGGCCCCGAACCAGCATTATCTTGGAATCGCCCCCAGAGGGCTTCAAAACGGCCCCAGAGAGCCCCCGAAGGTCTCCCAGGGGATCACCAAAGCGCTTCAATAGGCCCCCAAGAGGCCCCCACGAGCCGCCCAGAGGTCCACAAGAGTGCCCGAAGAGGCCTCGGGACTGCCCAAGAGGGCCCCAAGACGGCCCAGACAGTACAAGATGGCGCCAAGTTGGCCTGAGAGAGTCCCTATCGAACCCTGAAACATGCCCAGACAACCCAAGAAGACACCAGTAGTCCCCAAGATGACCCCGACAGGCCCCAAAGAGCCCCCCAGGATGCCCCAACAGCCTCCCAGGATAGCTCCAGACGGCCTAAACAGCCCTGAGGGTAGCCTCAAAGATCACGAGGAGCCCTCTCTTCTTCGACATCGTCTTCATCGGGCTGCTTACCGTCCTTTTTCATCGTCGTCGTCGTCCTTTTTCTTCTTCTCCTCCTCCACCGGTTCGTTCCTTCTCATACTCGTCTTCCTCCATGACTTCCTCGTCCTCGCGCCTGTCTTCCTTCTCATTGTCCTTCTGCCCCCCACGTGTCCTCCCCGTCATCCTCGCTGACATTCTCGACATCCGCCGCCTCGTCGGCACCATCATTCTTTTCTTCTTATCCTCCCTACGAGCCCACTGCACTGGACAAAATCGGCGCTTCCCGTTCTTGTCCGATCAGGTTTCACGAGAACGGTGCCATCAGAACTGTGTTCCAGTGCCTGTTGCCGCATGTGCTGGTCCATCTAGTTTGAGTGTTCTTTTCGGAGGACCGGTATGCTTTTCGAAGCACGCGGCCGAACGTGGAGTTACGTTCGTTCGTATAGTGAATCGCAAATGAGACGCCTGCTGTCACGAGATCCGCCTCACCAGCAGCCGAGTGTGCTGTCGCGGAGTTGGGCAGCAGATTGTGGGCCTACCGCAGCTGTACTTGTGCTGGGGAGGCCTTGCGGCCAGTTCCGCCGAGCCTGAAGTGGGAGCAAGAGGCCCTGGGAAGGCCGCAAAGGAACCGAACATCGCACAAAAACAAGTCCACGGAAAAGGATGAGGATGATGCTGATGAAGATGATGCTGATGACGATGATGATGATGACGATGATGCTGATGAGGAGGATGAGGATAAGGAGGAGGAAGATGAGGATGATTGATGAGGATGAGGATAAAGATGAAGATGATGGGGACGATGATGATGATTATGATGATGATGATGCTGATTCTGGTGCTGCTGATGATGATGTTAATGCTGATGAGGATGAAACTGATGATGATGATCATGCTGCTGCTGCTGCTGATGATCATGATTACGACAGTGATTTGGATAATGCTGTTGAGACGTATGACGATGATGATTATGATGATGCTGCTGCTGATGATGATTATTACGCTGCAGCTGCCAATGATGATGACGCTGCTGATGCTGATGATGCTGATGATGATGCTGCTGCTGATGATGATGATGGTGAAGATGATGATGATGATGAGGATGATGATGACTATGATGACGATGACGATGATGATGATGATGATGATGGTGATGGTGATGGTGATTATGATGCTGATGATGCTGATGATGATGACGATGATTACGATGATGATAATTCTAATGATAATGATGATGACGATGATGATGACGATGATGATGACGATGATGATGATGATGATGATGAATCTGATGATGACGATGATGATGGTGATGATGATGATGCTGCGGATGATGCTGGTGGTTGTGGTGGTGGTTTGGTGGTGGTGGTGATTATAATGATGATGATGATGATGATGATGATGATGATGATGATGATGGTGGTGGTGACGATGTTGTTAGTGATGATGATACTAGTGATGGTGATGACTACGATGCTGATGATGATGACGATGATGCAAATGCTGATGCTGATGATGCTGCTGATGATGATGCTGGTGATGATGATGGTGGTGACGATGATGCGGATGATCATGACGATGATGATGCTGCTGATGCTGTTGCTGATGATGATGATGATGATGATGATGCTGATGTTGATGCTGCTGCTGCTGATGATGATGATGATGACGGTGATGACGATGATAATGGATGATGATGATGATGCTGCTGGTGCTGCTGCTGCTGCTGATGATGATGATGATGGCGATGATGATGATGATGATGATGATGATGATGATGATGATGATGCTGATGAGGTTGATGATGATGCTGCTGCTGATGATGATGCTGCTGTTGATGATGCTGTTGATGATAATCATGTTGATGATGATGCTGATGAGGTTGATGAGGTTGTTGATGATGATGATGATGAATCTGATGATGACGATGATGATGATGATGATGATGATGATGATGATGATGATGCTGCTGCTGCTGATGCTGATGATGATGATGATGATGATGATGATGATGATGACGATGACGACGACGGCGACGCGGATGATGATGATGATGATGATGATGATGATGATGATGATGATGATGATGATGATGATGATGATGATGATGATGATGATGATGATGATGATGCCGTCTTAAAGGTCCATGTGGCTGTCATGGGGCCGTCTTAGGGGGCCTCTTGGGCCTGCGTTTTTTTGTATTTGGGCGTTTCGGAGCGGTGGGGTGACGCGGGTGGCCCCGTGGGCGCAGCTTTTACGGGTTGTCTCCGACGTATGGCAAGTTTCCTGTGGGGTTGCTTCGAACACAGGGTACCCGGCGGCGGCGCTCTTGGGCACACTTTGTCCGATCAAAGCATGTGCAGGCCCTTTTGGGAGGCACGTCCTTTGCGTCGGCAGCTTCTGTCCATCAACCTTTAGTGGTCCTGCGAATCTGTTCCGAAGGCGGGGGGTTCTTCTCTGGCGCGCCTGGCTGTTGTACCAGTTGGGGCGGTCTGGTTGCTGCCGGGATTGAAAGTGAAGCCGTGCGTGCATACGTCAGCGCTGTGGTTTGGAGTGGGTGTCTGGCGACCATATTGTGCGACCATGCTGGCCTTTTGTTTCACCGTTTTGTTTTCGCCTCGCTGCGATACATTCACGTGATGCAAGCTTTGTGGGTTAACGCCTTGTGCTCGCACGGGTCCGTTGGACGCAAAGCCTCGTGGCAGACGGCCAGCATTTGTGTGCGAGAGGGTGCAGGACCAGGGGCTCCATCACTCACCGGGGAAGTCAGTGGTGCGAACCACCTAAGTTGCGCGCAGACAATGCTCCAGACTTTTTCACAGGTGGAAATGCCGTTGCCAGGTGTGGCCCTTGGGCGTGAGGCGTATGCGGTCTCTGTTGCCGCCTTGCTGTTGCAAACGCGATTGAGTCTCCTTCATTTTAGGGTTACACGCTGTTCGTTGTGTCACAGACTGTCGGGGAGGCATCTTCGTCGGCGTGTCAAACGTGTTGGGAGGTATCCTCGCAACGAAGGGGTGTTGTCATGCACGCATTTCAATTCGGGAATCAGTGCTGCCGAAATAATGAGCAGAGAGGCTGTCGTGCTCGTGTGTGCTACTCGTTTCCGCGGGCATGGGCTTTGTCGTCATTCACAGGTGTCCTGGTGCGTCGGCGCTTCGACAGGGGGCGTCAGTCAGGGCCAGGGGACCGGCGCGGGCGATGAGCTGCTGGCGATGCGACCCTGGGGGGCGGAACGCCAACTAGTGGATACGGCCCTGGACGAGCGATGCGTGAAGCAGTGTTGGACGTCTTTTTGTGCATACTCTTTTGCGCTCCGCTGTCTTGATCCTCCTTCACCTGTTTCCTCCTTTCCGTTCTCCGTGAGTGGCCGTTCAAGGTATACATGCAAGCATTTGGTGGGGATTGAGGGGCAGGTTCTTCCGAAAGGCAGTGGTTTCAACCAGTTCGTGGCAGCCTTCGGCAGAGGAGGGACAGGACTCGGTAATGGCTCCCCTGTGGCCAGCTCGATGAGCAGTGGGCACAGCGAACGCTTGTCTGGTGGGGTGGCCAGGGGTGCGGAGACAGAATGTGTTGCAGCGTGTTATTTGTGGCGCTTGGCTTTTTTGTCATGTACGTTACGCGGCATGCAAACATTCGCTTGTCGCGCTCGCGTCATGTCATGTGAACTGTATTTGGTGTCGTTCTGCATCGATGTGTGTGAGAGCTTTGCAAGGAAGTGCGTGTTTGCGTGATACGCAGATCCTAATTTGGATGCGGCGCGGGCCGAACCAGTCCTAGTTAGGGCGTTTGCACGCGAGCTTATTTTGGATGCGGCGCGGACCAAACCAATGTTCTTTCTTGCGTTCGCACGCGAGCCTAGTTCGGATGCGGCGAATTCCAAAGTCGGTCCTCGCTCGGACGAGCGGGCGCGATCCTCGTTTGGATGCGGCGCAGGCCCAAGATAAGGTGCTCTGTCGGACGACGCGCGATCCTAGTCTGGATACGGTGCGGGCCAGACGGGTCCCTGATCGGACGAATGCACTCGAACCAGTTGCGGATGCGGTGCGTGCTGCAGGAGGTCATGGTGCGGGCAAACATTCGCTTGGCAAAACGCCAAGGAGCATTCTTTCGCTTCGGCGCAGGCGGCCGCTGAATGTTATCGTGGTCATGACGTCGGCGGTCCCATGGCATATTCGGTGCTGAAGCCTTGGGGTGCACGCGCCACCAATCCGAGATGCCCGTGCCAAGTACCGGCGTCGTGCCATGACGCGCGCAGGCAGGCGGCGGCGCGGCTACTGCTCGCGCAGGCAGCAGCTGCATGCAATGGGGGTACCCGGGAATGCAAGCGATTGAAGGAATATCAAGTCGTTCAAAGCAGATCACAATAGGTGAGTCAAATTTTAGACGTTTCGCGTAATCCCAGCTTTCCATACAGAACCGATGCCCAGGCTAGTCGCCCTGATCAGGGAGGGGTGTGGAGGAGTATGCCGTGGAGTACAGGGCCGGGGAAGCCGCCGCACCCCAAGATGGTGAGGATGGAGGAGGAATCGGAGGAGGAGGATAAGGAGGGGTAGGGGGAGGGAAAGGGGGAGGAGGGAGGAGGGAGGAGGAGGAACAGGCCGATAAGGAAGAGAAGGAAGAGGGAGAAGATGGGGAGGATAATGAAGAATGATATCAACATATATGATCATTATGATGACGATGATGCTGATGCTGACGACGCTGATGATAATGACGATCATGATGATGATGCTGATGATGACGACGCCGATCATGATTACGATAATGATGATGCTGTTGCTGATGCTGATGCTGATGCTGATGCTGATTCTGCTGATGCTGATGATGATGATGCTGATGATGATGACGATGGTGGTGGTGATGATGATGATGATAATGATCATGATCATGATATTCATGATGATGATGATGCTGATGATGATGGTGACGATTATGACGATGATGATGATGATGCTGTTGATGTTGATGATGATGATGATGATGATGATGATGGTGATGGTGATGGTGATGGCGATGGTGATGATGATGATGATGATGATGATGATGATGATGATGATGATGATGATGATGATGATGATGATGATGATGATGATGATGATGATGATGATGATGATGATGATGATGATGATGATGATGATGATGATGATGATGATGATGATGATGATGATGATGATGATGATGATGATGATGATGATGATGATGATGATGATGATGATGATGATGATGATGCTGCTGCTGCTGCTGCTGATGACGATGCTGATGCTTCTGCTGATGATGGTGATGATGATATTGATAATGCTCCTCTTATTCTCTGCGACTCCACCTGCTGACCTGGCTCGGTTGGGGTTCGCCCGACTGCCTTGTCCGGGTAGGTCGTGCCGGCCGTCCGCCCCAGGCGACGGTCGTGCGTGCTTGCGCCGACCGCTGCGCTCCTCACAGCAGGCGGCGCGGGCAGTCGCCCCGACTGCCCTTCCCCGCTGGCGGGATCGTGCCCGCTTGCGGGGCGCTGCCGCGCGCCTCGACTCTTCTGCGCTCTCCTGGGAAGGCCCCTCGTTCGTTCGAGGGTGGCGCTGGCTCGCGGCCCCATCCCGTAGGCTTGGTGGACAATGTTGCCTGCCTCTTCTTCGCCACTGCCAAAGCAAACCTCTCTTCCTTCCTCTCGCGGAGGCTCTTCTTCGAGGAAGCCGTGCACCGTAGCGCAGTGTCAGCTCTTGCCTCGGCCGCAGAACGCTCTGCGCCAAAGCTGCCTGACTGCGACGACCGCCTGAGTCAGCCCCCCCGCGGCGCAAACAGAAGGCCATTCCTCGTGCGATCTGTTCCGCCGGTGGGCCCAGCCGTTCCTCGCGCGACCAACGTCGATGGCGCTCTCCTGGTTTCAGGAAGCGGGTTTAATGGCGCGACGACAACTGCGCTCGGGGCGGGGGGGGTCGGAGTGGGCGGACCTTTCCAAGCCCCGCTCCCTGCCTCCCGCGTGCTCCCACAGTGGCTCGACGCTGCGGCCTGGCGGGGGTCCTGCATCAGGACCCAGCTTCCGCGCAGTTGTCGGCTGGCGCGGGTTTGTGCGCTGCCGCCGCCGCGTCTCTGCCGAGCGCGCTGTGCGGGTTGCTGCCAATCTGCCCTGTTTGCGCGCTGCCTTCTCTGGCCGTCCGGCAGGTGGGGCCCCATCCAGGTCTGGCGATCGCGTGGCGCCTTCGTTCCGTCCGCGCCCCGCTGCCGCTGCGGATGGGCGTGCGGGCCCGCCCCCGGGCGTCGCTAGCACGGAGGCGGGTGCTCGGATGCCGCCGCGACCGACGAGCTCCGCTGCTTGAAAATGGGAGTTCGGGCTGTGCCACCCTTGCGGGACACGGCCCGTTCTCGTTCCTGCGGACCCTGCCCCCGCCGCCAGGCGAACCAGCGCCGAGCGGTGCCGCCCGTTCTAGTCGTCGCGACATCTCTCAGTCGCTCTCGTCAGGCGGGGCCTCTTCGGGATCCTCGGGTGCCCCGTGGCGCCACGAGGCGGCGGTGGCGACAAAGCCAATAGCCGATGCCGCTGTTTCTGGGGCGGCTTTCGGTGCGGCAGCCCGCCAGGTCTTTCCTACGTCTGCCCTTGCCGCCGCGCCTGGCGATCACGAAAAAGAGGCCGTTTGGAGCATGTCCGCTGCGGATGTTGCGCCCGCAGTCGTTCCTGGCGGGTCCCCACCGCTGTTCCACCACGACGGACGGGTGAGGCCGCCGCCGGGCCTCGCCGACTAAGAGGCCGGAGTTCCTGCGACCCCTGCGCTCTTTTGTCGTGGGGGTGGTCCCGCCTCACTCTGGGCGGACGGTGCCTGTGACCTTGTCCGGTTTGGTCGATCTGGTGGGCTTTCGGTGCCTACTGACCTCGCCGGTGCTGTCGGCCTGCCAGTCGCCAGAAAACCGTCGTCACGTACGGGCGCTCGCGACGTGTTGCAGTCGCTCGGGCTACTCGGGGATCCTTCCTCGTCGCTGCTTGCCCCGCCGCGACACATGGGGACAGACGCGATCCGCCGCTGATGCCGGTGTTTCTCGGGCAGCCCCCGTACTTGCTGTTTGCCACGCTGCTGCGTCGCCCGCCGCCGCCGCCGCGCGTAGTGGCGGGGAAGGAGAGGTCGCATCTTTTGGTCTCCGCAGCGGCGGCCACGAGTCCGACGACGCGCCGCGCGCCCGCGCCGCCGGCCCACCAAGAAAGGGCTAGCCCCCCCAGTCCTAGCAAGACGCGCGGGCAGCAGCTCCGCGCGCGCTGCCAGCAAGGGACGGAACAAGAGAAGACAGCAGAAGCAGCAGCGGGGTGCAGGAAGAGGAGACCTCCCCGTGCACGCCCAGCGTGGGCGGCAGGACTGCAGGATCGCGGGACAAGGGCGAGACGACACCTTGCAAGGGAAGGCGCGGCAACGGGACCAGGGGCACCGCACGACGCGGACCCCGAGCACGGCACGCCACGGCGGCACAACAACGACAGCACGGGCACAGCACCGGGCGGACCCACCACGACACGGCACAGCAGCGCAAGGCCACAACAGGCAGGCACGCGGGCACGCAACACCACAAGGAGGCAGGAGGAAGAGGAGGCAGGAAGCAACACGCGAAGGGAGACCGAAGACACAAGACAGGCAAGCCCACGTCAGTGACGCCACCACGTGGATGAAGCATTCACGGCCCTCTGTCGTATCGAACGATACTTCTTCGGAGAGAAAGAGCAAGAACGCAAGCGACGCCAACCGCACAGATGAACCATACCCCGGCCAGCTAGGTGTCAAAGGGCGAGGGGCCTGATAACATAGGACAAGACGCTAACAAAGTGCACCCTATCGTGCACCCTAGCCCGCACACCAAAAGACGACGACAGACAACGACCGACGAGGACGACGGAAACGAGGACGACGGCAGAACGGCGGCGACGACGGAACGCAAACCGACAAAAATGAAAGAGCTCGACGCCGTCAGGCAAAAAAAGGCGGCAGATAAGGGACGAGGCGGCAAGAAGAGGACACTCAGGACCACGAAGCGACAGCGAGGCTGGCAGACGGACGCAACGCATGGGCACAGGGCAGGCACGAGAAGCCGCGAGCCGAAGGAGAAGCAGGACAGGCGGAGAAGGCAGGGGCAGCAACAAAAACCCAACACGCATTTTGCCAGCACGAGCGCACAGGTCCACGGTCGCCCTGCGCACTAGCCCGCCTGGGCGCAGGCCGCGACGGTGCCGACGCTCGCAAGGCACCTCCTTGCCCAAGCACCCGTTGGGCGCGTCACTAACGGCACCGCTCCGTAAACAAACCCGGTCTTAAAGCTGCGCGGCGCCAGTCCTGACCAAGAGCACGGCCGCGGCAACAAAATGCAAATGCGCACGGCGCTTCTCCGGCGGGCGGCCTTGATGGGAGAGAAACTGAGAAGCCTGGGCAGGACAGGAGGGAGGAGGCAAGGGGAGGCGAGACCACAGGAAGGGCCTAAACTCAGCCGAGGCTGGGCAAGAAAATAAGGCATGCCACACATCTACGTCGAGAGCGCCACCAGCCTCTGCAGCCCAGCAGAGCGGGGCCCCCAGCACTGGAAGAGGCCAGCATCCAGACATCCGCGCCGCAGACCAGAGGCGGAATTGGAGCCAAGAGCCAGGGCCAAGTGCCATATCTAAGAGCTTCAAGTGCGTCCCCGGCGGGACGGCCAACCACGCCGAAAATGGGAGACGAAAGACAGGCAGGGCAGTGGCAGCAGCCCGCTTGGACGAAAGAACATCCAGCTCCAGGAGAGCCGGGCGGACGACGTAAAACTTGCAGCTGCGGAGAAGCAGGCTGCGCGCTGCAGGCTCAGCGCGCGCCTTGGCGCAAGCCAGGGGCCCGGCGAACGGCCACTCGACCACGTCAGGAAGGTGAGGATCCAGGGAGCGCATCCACGCCCCAACAGCGTTCGCCCACGTGATGCTGCTTGCGCTCAAGGCCACCCTGGGCATATTGGCACTTGGTGTGTGTGAGTGTGTGTGTGTGTGTGTGTGTGTGTGTGTGCGTGTGTGTGTGTGTGTGTGTGTGTGTGTGTGTGTGTGTGTGTGTGTGTGTGTGTGTGTGTGTGTGTGTGTGTGTGCGTGCGTGCGTGCGTGCGTGCGTGCGTGCGTGCGTGCGTGCGTGCGTGCGTGCGTGCGTGCGTGCGTGCGTGCGTGCGTGCGTGCGTGCGTGCGTGCGTGCGTGCGTGCGTGCGTGCGTGGTGCGTGCGTGCGTGCGTGCGTGTGCGTGCGCGTGCGCGTG
Source organism: Prorocentrum cordatum (assembly GCA_963575745.1). Classification (NCBI taxonomy): domain Eukaryota; class Dinophyceae; order Prorocentrales; family Prorocentraceae; genus Prorocentrum; species Prorocentrum cordatum. The sequence continues at coordinate 53,709 of CAUYUJ010015848.1, forward strand.
TGCGTGCGTGTGGTGTGCGCGTGTGTGTGTGTGTGTGTGCGTGTGTGCATGTGCGTGCGTGCGTGTGTGTGTGTGTGTGTGTGTGTGTGTGTGTGTGTGTGTGTGTGTGTGTGCGTGAAGTCCGCTCATTTTTTTTTTTTTTTTTTTTTTTTTTTTGGGGGGGGTAAATTCCGCTCACATCTTCATTATAATATCAAGGTGCAGGTTCCTGGGCAACGAGGCTGACAATGCACTTTTCTCTGCGTAGTACCCTGGGGAAGGAGTCCGACTCCGCACCTCCAGCTACGGACCCCGTATAAGAACGGCCCCTGGGCCGTCTCCCTAGACACAAGTTCTCAGCCTTTTCTTTCTGGCTTTTTGCAGTCGCCATTTGCGTCCTCGTGGGCTCCGCCGCTTGGCGCTGCAACCTTCGGATGCTGCGCCTGCAAGCGTGCGGTCTCCTTGACGGCGCGCGCGCGCGCGCTCGCGACGGCTTCCTGGAGAGGACAAGCGAATCCTTGATTTCCCCCCCCTTCTCTCCTGAGAAGGCCGTGCTGCTTTCCCAGCAGCTGCGCTCGGAGAATGTCTGCCGGATTCACCGATGCTGCCGCCGCGCGCGCGCGCACACTCCGAGACCCTCGCGACACGGGCTGGATTCGCCATTCGCCTCCCGCGGCGCTTGATGCATCCATGTCCTGCGCGTCGGTGGCCACACCCATAGTTGTCCAATCGGCCGTCGGCGCCGACGCTGGCTTCACTACGCCTGCCTGTTCTCTTTCTGCCCTGGCTGACACGAGAGGCGTCGGTGGCAACACCGCAGCGGCCATCGCACCGCGTACATGTCTCCTGACTTCGCTTTCGCGCGCGCCGCCACTGGGCTAAACCAATGTGTCCGTCTCTGAACAGGTGCGGGTCGTAGAAAACCGTACTGGGCGGACGTCGCAGCGTCAGGTTTTTGATCGGTCTCACATTCGCTCTCCTACTCGGGAGGCCCGCGGCAACCCCTCTCGACGATGCTCACGGCACTGCGCACAGCAGCGAAATATTGTAGCGCATCCCTCGCCCACTGCCAGGGACCTGGCAGAGCTTCGAGACCAGGTTGAAACTCACACGGCCCAACAGCTGTCGGGTGTGGCCGCACAGACGGCCACCATCAGACAAGAGCTGCCGCATGCTCTTGCCTTGGTTGGCGCTAGAACCGCTGAGTTTCGGTCAAATAGGTTTCCGGTTTGACTCCGAGTCAACCAGATGGAGTCGCATCGAGGTCCCGACCCCGGACGGATCCAGACGCTTCGACTATCTTTCTCAGAGGGAGGCCCAACTCGTGACCATCAGGGACACAGGGAGTGCTGTCGTCCAGATCTGACACGATGAGCGTCTGACAGGCCCCACCTGTGTAGGTGCGTGGGGCCATAGATTTCCAGCTACGTGAGGACATCCACGCCCTTCGTACCCAGGTCGAGCGTAATGCTGCCACAAGACACCCCGCCCAAGTCGCAGCTACGTCAAGACAAGCTGCGTGGTGCCGAGACGGCCCGCAATCAACGTCTTGGACGCTTTCGAAGGACGTGCGCCCGCGCTCGAGCCCGTAGCCTTTCAGGGCGAGAAGCAGTTTCTTGAATGATAGACCGCGCTGCCTGAATGGCGTGCTGTACGGGCTAAGACCGATCAGCTGGACACCCCGACTTCGGTTTACGATTTCGCCTCCCTCGAAATTACCTTCTCGCCGCCGCCCGACCGGCGCCCTAGGTTTTGGGCCCCCGCGCTCGCGCCAGAGATTGGCTGACTCCGGAGTCCGAGGCGCCCGCCTCCCCCGCCGATTGGCGCGCCTCAGTGCAGCGATGCTGTGGCGGCCCCGCAGGGATGAGGCCCGCGCCGCGGGCGCCCCGAAGGCCCCAGCGGCCGCTATGCAGGCCATCCCTGACGGCTCTCTCGATTGGCGCGCGCGCCTGCAGCGAGGGCGTTGCGCCGCCGTTGGGCGGAGCTCGCGCCGTCGAGGGGCATCGTCGCGGGGCTGCTGCTGCGAGTCTCAACTGTTGCACCGTGTTCGTCGACACCTGCTCCCACCGATCCGCTCGCCCCTATTGGGTCTGGTGGGCCCCGTGCTCGGTGAAGCCACTTGCTTTCGGGGTTGGCGTCCCGTTCGGCAGAGCAGCCGCTGGATTGAACTTGACTCCTGGTCGTCTTCGAGGGCCCGGCGCTCCTGACTTTCACTTCGCTACAGAAGACGCTCCTTGCGTTCGCTGGCGAGGTAGGTGGCGCCAGGCGTCGTATGCTGACTGCTACCTTCAAGCTGCTGCTGCTGCTGCTGCTGCTGCTGCTGCTGCTGCTGCTGCTGCTGCTGCTGCTGCTGCTGCTGCTGCTGCTGCTGCTTCGACAGTCCGAGGCCGCCATGGCTCAGGTGCTGTTCGTCGCCTCTGGCAGCAGTCGCTTGCTTGCCTCCTTTCTGCTTGCCGGGTCGTCAGCCTGCTCAGTCCAACTTGCGGCCGCTCGCCAAGACCTTGTCACTTCGCAAGGGCTTCGAGCATGGGTACGGCTGCACCGGCTTTCGGCGGGCAGGAGTTTTCCTCCTGAGCGCGGCGCGTCGGCCCCCTCACGCTCGGCGGCAGGTCTGCCCCGCCGCCGCGCGCAGCGGCGCCGGCGCGCGCGCGCGGAGACCGCTCGCCAGGGTGGGGCGAGAGAATGATTATGATGATGCTGATGATGATGATGATGATGATGATGATGCTGATGCTGATGCTGATGCTGATGCTGATGCTGATGCTGATGCTGATGCTGATGCTGATGCTGATGCTGAGGATGATGAGGATGATGAGGATGATGATGATGAT
>CAUYUJ010015848.1:56618-94118 GCA_963575745.1 Prorocentrum cordatum
TGATGATGATGATGATGATGATGATGATGATGATGAGGTTGATGCTGATGCTGATGCTGCTGCTGATGCTGCTGATGATGATGGTGATGCTGAAGCTGATGCTGATGATGTTGATGTTGCTGTTGTTGTTGATGATGATGATGATAATGCTGATGATGATGATGATGATGAAGATGCTGATTATGATTATGATGATGATGATGATGACGATGATGATGATGATGATGATGATGATGATGGTGGTGGTAATGGTGGTGGTGATGATGATGATGATGATGATGATGGTGAGGACGATGAGGAGGATGAAGGTGATGATGATAATGATGATGATGCTGATGCTGATGCTGATGTTGATGCTGGTGCTGCTGATTCACGGTGATGATGACGATGCTGATGATGCTGCTGCTGCTGCTGCTGCTGATGATGATGATGATGATGATGATGATGATGATGATGATGATAATGGTGATGGTGATGATGAAGCTGAGGCTTTTGATGATGATGCTCTTGCTGATGCTGCTGCTGAAGATGATGATGCTGACGATGATGATGGTTGTGATGATGACAATGGTGCTGCTGGTGATGGTGGTGGTGGTGCTGATCATGATGATGATGATGCTGATGGTGATGCTGATGATGATGATGATGATGCTGATGCTGATGATGATGATGATGATGATGATGAGAATGGTGAAGATGATGCGGGTGTTGCGAATGATGATGATGATGATGATGATGATGATGATGATGATGATGATGCTGATGATGATGATGATGGTGGTGATGATGATGATGCTGATGATGATGATGATGATGATGATGATGATGATGATGATGATGATGATGATGATGATGATGATGATGATGATGGTGGTGGTAGGATGATAATGACGATGATGCTGCTGATGAGGATGATGATGGCGATTCTGATGATGAGGGTGACGGACATGATGAGGATCAGGAGGGGGAGGAGGAGGACGAGGAGGAGGACGAGGAGGAGGACGAGGATGAGGATAAGGATGAGGGGGATGAGGAGGAAGAGGACGAGGAGGAGAAGGAGAGGTGGAGGCGGAGGGCAAACAGAAAAGGCGAGAGGCCTTTTGGGATGTCTTTCGGAGACTTTTCGGATGCCTCTTGACATGTTCTTGGGGTGCCATCAGGGCGTCTTGGGGGCCTCCTGGCGGTCCCACGGGCCTCGTTGACCGTCTTGGGTGCATCGGGGACGCCTCTCCGGGCCTCTTTGAAGCCTTCGGTCGACTCTTCGGGTTTTTTTCAGGCCGTCTTGGGGCACCCTTGGGAGCCTTCGGGGCCATCTTGGGGCCATCTTAAAGGGGGTCGGCAACTAGAGCCCCCCCCCGGGAGGCCAACATGTGCCCAACATTTGCGTAAAATCAATGATGTGCGCCTTCTCGTCGAGGCTTTCTTGGAGGCCCCAATCGGTCGCGACACCCCTTGTCCAGGATCCATGGGGGTGTAGAAGGAGAGGTAAACCTGTCCCCGAAGGGGAAGAACAGGGGTTGGAAGAGGAACTGCTCCAAACCACTCACGCCCTAAAGGGCTGATGGGATTCACGGCGCTCAGGGGCAGCTGAGGATGTGAGGACAGCCAAAGTAGCACTCGGTGAACAAGAGTTGGAGCACCCAGGGACAGCGGGCGATGCGGGGACATCTCTGGAGAGCATCGGGCGAACGCAGTCTGCGACATCCAGGGGTTGCGGAAAATGAGGGGGCAGCTGGTGACAACAGTTGGGGAAGAAGATTTGAGGCACCCATGGTCCACGGGCGATGCCACAGACCACAGTGAGGGAGTTGATGTCTGCGGCGCTCGGCGCTTGACGAAACAAAGAAGGTTAGAAGGTCGGGCGAGGCGCGGGCACCCAGACAGAGCAAGCCAAATAGAGCATCGGCGCCACGGCAACCTTGGCAAAGGGAGGGTGGTTGCTGGGGGCAACAGTCGGCGAAGAGACGTGGTGGCATCCACAGCGGCAGATGCGAGCCCGTTGGGGACAACACTCGGCGAATCAGATTCGGGGAACCGAGGGACAACGGGCGGCTCAGGACAGCAAGGGACATCAGCCGGCGGAGAATATCCGTTGCACCCAGGGTCAGCGGCAGACCAGCGGAGGACATCACGCTGCCTGCGAGCAATCTGCGGCAACAACTGGCAACTTCCAGAGGTCCTAAACATTTCCAATGCGAGCGTAGCTCATATTATGCGAGACATCGATCGTATGCTTTAGTTTTCGGCCAGCTCGATCTTCTCATCATGTGTGTTCTTGTGAGGGCCGTACCCGGCACTTCTGTTTCCTGCCTTTGCTCTTTTGTGTGCGCGGCTTTTCGAGTGCGTCATCTCGCCCGCATCTGTTTTGGGGTGTGTGGCGGTGGTGAGGGCAGCATTCTTCTGGCATTTGTTTGGACTTGCGCAGCAGACGCTATCGTCGAGGCAGCAGGGCAGCATGGACACGGCAAAGGATAGTGGTATGCTGTGGTTGATGCGCAGTGTGTAGAGGCGTGCCTGGGCAATTTGCTGCGCGCACAGACGCGTTCTTGCAGTAGTCAGCGGAAGCGTCACTGCGCACGAAGAGCTTGGTCGAGTGGTCACAGGGCTGCAGGCTGGCAGCGTGGGGAATGCTGCTTGGAGGTGCGGAAAGGGAGGCCCTCTTTCCCCTGGCATCCTGGACACATCGTGCCGGCAGCCGAGCAGCGCAGGCAAGCCAAGCGGGGCGGACTCCTCTCCTCCACGTCCTGTGCACGCAGGGGCTCAGTATGGTTTGCCATCTCTTCTTCTGGCTCGCCACGTGTCGCTGCCCTGTGTTTGCAGGTGTCGTTTGCCAGACGCGCGCCGCACTACGAGCCATGGTCTGCATGGTACCAACATCGAAGCTGCATGTTTCAGTGACGTCTGGTGTGCCCGTGGATCGTTACTGTTTATTCGTTTGTTTGTTTGTTTGTGTGTGTGTGTGCCTTCATACAGGCACGCCGACGACCACTGCCAGTGCACTTGAGGTACCAGTTGCTGAAGTTCTTGGCCAGGTGCTCTCTGGATTGGGTGTAAGCGTCCGCAGAAGGAGGGCCCTCGGACAGTGTTGGGATAAAGGCGTGTGACTACGGTGGGAGGAGGGTGGGCAGTGGCATCAGGCCGCGCCGCTTCTGTGGACCCTCCCCTTCCTCTTCCCCCCTCCCCCTTCCCCTTTGCCTTCCCTGTCCCCCTCTCCCTCTTCCCCTGTTTCCCTTTTCTTCCCTTCCCTCCCCCTCTCGTCCTCGCTCCTCCTTTTCCCTTGCGCCCTGCGTCCTTCCTGCGTCTTCTTCTTCCTCCTCTTTTTCTTCGTCTTCGTCTTCTGCTTCTTATTATTCGTCCTCTTATCCATCTTCTTCTTCTTCTTCTTATCCTCCTATTGCTTCTCTTCTTGCTCCTCATACTTTTTGTCGCTGGGGGAACTTTGAGCGAAGCTCGTAGCGTCGTCATCGTCGTCGTCGTCGTCGTCGTCGTCGTCGTCGTCGTCGTCGTCGTCGTCGTCCTCGTCGTCCTCCTCGTCCTCGTCGTCCTCGTCGTCCTCGTCGTCCTCGTCCTCCGTCGCCGCCGCCGCCGCCGCCGCCTCCTCCTCCTTTTCCTCCTCCTCCTGCCCCTCCTTTTGCCTCTCCTCGGTACATCCTTGCTGCGTCATCGCTGCGACGGGGGGGGGGTTCGGGCTGGGTGGGCAGGTCGGGGCTTGCTCTGGACCGCTTTGGGTCTGCTCGTCGGCCTCGGGGCGTCGACAGGTTCTGCCGGGCTCCCTCAAGGCTCGCCTGGGGCCGCTTGGGGCCTGCTGGAGCGCTCCCGGTGCCCCCTCCAGGCGCTCCCAGTGCGGGCGTTGCCCGCTTTGGGTGCCGAGGGCGTGCGAGGCTCTCCAGGAGTAGGTCTGCGGCAGAGAAGAGCGGATGGCGAAGAGTGTAGCTGGAGCCAACATGCTTTCGAGAACGCCTGCGGCCAGGAAGTCCGAGTTCGGGCTGGATGTCTTTACTCGGGTGATCTGGGAATTCGTCTGGGCTGGAGCACTGGTCCGGAGATCTGGGAATCGGGTGATCCATTGGGGTTAAATCATTGATCCAGTGCTTCAGTGATCTGGTGATCTGGCCAGGCTGGATCATTGATCTGGTGTTTCGGTGATCGGGCAATCCGGCTTAATTCGGTGATCTGGCCAGGTTGGACGTCTTTTACATGGTTGGATCACTGATCCGGACAGCCAGTGATCCAGTAATCCGTCTTTGTTTGACCCTGGATCCAGTAATTTGGTGGTTGGGTGATCTGGCCAGGCTGGAACTATTGATTTTGTGATTTGGGGAGGGGCCCGGCTGAAAGTTACTATTTAGGAAATATGGACGGGCTGGTTCGGATCACTGAGGCGAGGTTCCAGTGATCTGGTGATCCAGCTGGGCTGGATCACTGGTCCAGGGATCTGGTGATCCGCTGATTTTGGCTGGTCTGAATCACTGATGGGGTGTGTCGGTGATCGGGTAAGCCCGCTGGGCTGGACCACCAGTCCGTTGTTTCAGTGATGCGGTGATCTGGGTGGGCTGATTCATTGATTCGGTTAGTCGGTGTTCCGGTTATCCGTCCAGGCTGTATCACTGCTTCTGTGGTCCAATTATCCTGTGCTCTGGCCGGCTGTGTTCCTGGATCTGTTTCCGTCATCCCGATCACTGGTCCAGTGAGCTGGTGATCTGGTGATTTGGTGATCCGGCCCGGGTGGATCACTGATCCGGCGGTGCCAGTTCTCGACGCCTCGGACTTCCGTGAGGAGGTCTGCGTCCTGCTGCCACTTCTGGTGGTCGCTGCCGCTGGTACTTCAGAGCAGTCGCTGACTTCGCCTTTTTTTTGGTCAGGGGCCGAGAGTGTGCATTACATTTTTATTCTGCGGGTCGAGAGCGGGCCTCTTCCGGTTAAGAGCTAGGCGGGGCGCGCAAAGCACTAATTGGGGAGACAGGGCGCGGGCGGGCGGGGCCTCAGGCGGCCGGAGGGCGCGGGGTGCAGGCGGTGCCGAAGAGCTTGCACAGGAAAATGTACGCCTTGGACAGGAGCCGGAGGCGAAGTCCCGGAGGGAGGAGAGTGGGAATTACAGTCAACCCGCATAGCAAGGACGGGCAACCTTCCCAAGGGTACCCTTGCATCCTTGCCTCCTCGGTCACTCCTTGGACACTTTCGGTGGCCGCGCCCCGCTCGGAAAACTTCGAGATGGGCTCCCGAGGCCCTTGCATCCTCGTCGCGCATCCTTGCTATGCTGGTTGACTGCAGGACCACGTCGGGCTCGGGAGGGGGGGGCGCGCTGGGGCGTGCGTGCGCTCCGGCGACCCCGCGCTGCAGCTGCTTGCCCACCGGAGCTGCAGCCGCTGTCTGTCCCCGAGATGGCGGGGGAGTCCCAGACCCCCGTGGTGAAATCACGACGTTTTTATATTATTTGTTGTTTTTTCTTTTGTTTCTTTTTTGTTTGTTTGTTTCTTCTTTTTGTAATTTCCGGCGTCCCGCGGCCCTCACCGGGCCTCGGGGCCGTCGAAAAGAAACATCTCAGGATGAACCTTTTATCCCAGGGAAGGGGTTCGGATTCCTCTTGGGGTTCGAAGTCACGGGACAATCGTGGCGTCGGGCGTCCGGGGTGGTCGCAGCTCCATGCTTTCACGTGGCGTGTGGGAAGGATGGTCATCGTCGCCCAGGTTGACGGGGCAGGGAGAAAGCCTGGCCAGCCTAGCGTGTCAGTCCGTTAGTGACCCGGACGGTGCTTATCAATCCCTGTAGTTGGTGATTTTTTTGACGGAGCCTGGGATGCGCGAGAGGTCCGCAGCTAGGAAAAGCGTGATCGCGTGCGTGTGCGTGTGTTCTTGGCTATCCCCGTGCTCTCCCTTTCGCGCCTGTGCTCGCTGTCTGTTGCCGAGCACATGCCGCGTGTAGTTGCTCCTCTGCTGTCTTTTCTTAGTTTGACTTCGCGTTACGTGGGGGGATGAGAAAAATCAGTGGGGCGCTGGCTGGAAGGCTGGTTTCTTCTTTGAGGCGCGCCTTCTGGACAAGTGTTCGTTGTTCACTCGACTCCGTCCTGGAGCAGCTTTCTTCTTGTCAGGTCTTGCGGCCTACGGTGGGCTTCTTTAGTCTTGCGTTGACCAGTGTGCTTGTCGGCGCTTGCGGTGGCCTCGTCGCTAGTTCGAGGTGCGCGCGTGTGCGCGGCAAGCGTGCGGTGGTGGAGACGGCGCAGGAAGGAGGAGGGCCAGGCATGCTCGTGGATAAAGGGCCGCCCGTCCTGAACAGTCTGACGCTCGCGGATCTGGTCCATCGGGCGAGCTGTCGAATGCACCCATGGGGCCCATGCCCCCCACAAGGCCGCTCAGAGTTGGGACGCGCTGCTCCCGGGTATAGGCTTTTTCCCTGCCCAGCGGAGGGGGGGGGGGCGGGGTGGAGAGGGGAAGCAGGTAGACGACAGACGCGCAGGCGGGAGGCCCTGTCCGATGGGGCCGTCGGGCAGGTGGAAGGAGAGCTTGGTGGAGACAGCAGGCCGGGAGCGGGAGGAACGGGAGGGAGGCGAGGACGAGGAGAAGGGGGGAAGCAGCCGCAAGCAGACAAGGCAGGGACCAGACGGAGGGAGGAGAGAGGGGAGGAAGACGAGGCGGCGGGGAGGGGAAGTAACTGCAAGCGGACAGGCCGGGCCAGTGTCCTTCCTTCTCGGTCTTCCTCCTTCCCTCCCCGCCTCCTTCCCTCCGCTCCGGTTTCTCATCCCTCCCCTCCTCCCGCCCTCTTCCCGCCCGCCCTCGTCCGTCCTCCCTCTTCCCTCCTCTTCGCGCTGGTGTCGAGCTGTGGAGGTCTACGGGGGGCAAGCAAGGTCCTGCCTGGTTGTGGGCTCCTCGGCGCAAGTCTGGCGCCGCAGGCGGGCGAGCCTGAGCTCGAGGATGTTCCTCCTGTAGGTGGCAGCAGCCGCGGATCTCAGCGTGGACGAGGCCCGGATTTGGCTCCAGGAGTTCGTCGACCAGGCGGTGGACGAGGAACCGCTGCAGAAACAGCAATGAGCGCTTCACAGCTGCCCTGAGCATTGCTGGCTGGAGGACGCCGTGGCAAGTGTGTGATCAGGAACGGCGTGGGCCTGTCCCCCCCAGGGGGCTGCGGGATAGCAGGGACCCGCTACGCGTGGAGGTGCCACGCTGCTGCCGAGGGGAGTCGCGGCGAGCTGGCGGCCTTAAAAGAGTGGGCTCGCTAGAGGCCTCGCCTTCTCTGGCTGCTCAGTGGGATGGAGGGCACACGTGTGTGCGGGCGAGACGTCGCGCCGAGGGTACTGGAGCGCGCACAACAGCCCCTGGCCGAAGACGGTCGTGCACTTCATCGACTACGTGCACGCCAGGGCTGCCGAGCTTTGCGGGTCGACAGTGCTCAGCCAGGCCCTCCGCGACCTTGCCTGGCCCGGGCGCGCGGCGGGCGTCGGCCTGGGCGATGCGCTCGGCGCCCCGCCTTGGCGCTGGGTCCCACGTGCCAGTGCGTTCATCGCGGCCTTGTGTCCCGCGAGTGCTACATGCGGGTCCCGTCGTGGATAGAGGCGAGCGGCCGCCTGAGGCAGGCAATCGTGGACTTCGAGAAGGACTACTTCTTGCTGCGGTGCGACGACGCCGGCCAGGAGGTGGTCCGCAAGCCCGCCCGATGCGTTGGAGCGGCGCCACCGGCTGGCCCGGACCGGGGGTGTTCCAGAGGATGTCGGTGTCGTCCTTGGCAGGCGAGATCGCGGAACCCTGTCTCCTCGAAGAGGTCGTGGGCTTCAGGGCGAAGTACCCAGAGTGAGCGACGATCCCATTGTCCTTGGCGTCGTCGGGGGCGACTGCTTGGGCAGAAAGTTGAGACACGTGCCGCGCCGTCGTTTCCCAGGCCCAGCAGCAGTTCGCAGTTGTTGTGCTGCGCTCGGGCAGGTCCGTCGTGGAGCTGGACGAGGCGCGGCCTTTCCGGACTAGGCAAAGTGGCTGGTGTTGAGGAAGAGTTCATTGAGCGTAAGGCAACGGTCGTGCTTGCCAAGATCTCGGAGGGCCTTCGCCTCAGCCCCGGATGGTTGCGCGCAGCGCCTGGAGACGACGAGGGAGCGGGGAATGCATCGCCAGTGCCGTCGCCGGCGAGGACGATGGCGACGCTGGGGGCCGCTGTCGAGGACGAGGAGGAGGAGATCGCCCCACCGGACAGATCTCTTTACCGTCGCGGAAAGTAGCGCCGCAGCGGAGCTAGAGGCATTGCCCAAACGTGAAGACGGCAACTGGGATAACATCCAGTCTGGGGACGGGGTGCCTCAGCCCCCGCCCGAGGATACGGGCCTCGACGAGGCTAGCAAGCACCTCATCGCGTACACGACGAAGCGCACGGTGGCCAGGCTCTATAAGGTTGGAGGTTGTGGCTGGGCCTTCCGGCAGGTCGCTGCCGGACTCGGCCAACTTCGACGAGCCCTTGGGTCCAACAGATTATGGCGTGGTCTGCCAGGTGCGCTGGCGCCACATCGCGGACCAGGTGGCGATGGCGGTCCCCGAAAGCCAGGGCGACGGCTCGGAGAGCCCGTCGAGCGTTGATAGCTCTGGGGGGCTCCGACGCTTCTTATCAGCAGAAATCAGCCCGCTGAGGAGGGTGTCAGCAGCAGCGAGTTCCACGCAACCCTTCGGAACGGGAGCCACGCCTGCGCGCTGGCGGGGATGCCGAAGCAGCGAGGGTGCCAGCGGCGGCGGGGTTCCAAGCGACCCGTCGCGGCGGGAGCTACGCCCGCGCGCTGGCGGGAGAGCCGGGGGGCAGCCCGCGGAGTAGGCGCCAACATCGGTGGGGCTCCACGCAGCCTGTCGGGGCTGGGGCCTCGCCCATGACAGGTGTGCCAGCGGTCGCGTGGCCAGGGGGCCGAGTCTGCCCGCAGCCTGCGCCGGGCTCGGTTCGAGGGCGGTCGTGCTCGGCGGAAAATCCGTTGCCGCGCTTTTTGGATTGCCGTCTACCAGTGGACAGCCCGCCACAGGGGCGGCGCCCGTTCCGTCCCCCTCAATTCCGCCGCGGGCAGGTTGGTCGGGCCTGTTGGGTCGTCGCGCGATCGGGCATTTGCCCGCCTTACTTCGCTCGGGCAGGACCGAGGCACGCTTGGTTCCTGTTGGCCTACCCTCTGCCTCGCCAGCGTGACTTGCGATCGAGGGGCGGCTCGAGAGCATACCGCTCCGGGCCCTTTCCGAGGAAAGGCAAGCGCGCTCGCATCGCCGAGCTCCGACCTGAGCCTCCTCCTCGATAAGAAAGACGTGCCCTTGTGCGCGCGGGCGCAGGTGACGGGCGTGGAGGGCCTGGGGAAGTTCTCCGCCGCGATGGATTTAGGCCAGGACGTCAGGGAGTTCGCCCGAGACCAGCCCAACGTCGACGTGTCGACAGGGCTCGGGCAGCGCGTGCGCTTCGCAGCGCTGGCGTGCGCGTGGCTGGCGGCGCGCGCGAGGACCGACCAGCAGCAGCAGCAGCAGCATCAGCAGCAGTAGCAGCAGCAGCGGCAACGGCCACGACGGCGGCGGCGGCGGCGGCGGCGGAGGGGGAGGAGGAGGAGGGGAGGAGGAGGAGGAGGAGGAGGAGGAGGAGGAGGAGGAGGGAGGAGGAGGAGGAGGAGGAGGAAGGAGGAGGAGGAGGGGAGGAGGAGGAGGAGGAGAAGGAAGAGGAGGAGGAGGAGAGAGGAGGAGGAGGAGGAGGAGGAGGAGGAGGAGAGGTGAGGAGGAGGAGGAGGCGAAGGCGGAGGCGGTGGCGGAGGCGGCGGCGGAGGCGGCGGCAGAGGCGGCGGCAGCGGCGACGGCGGCGGCAGCAGCCGCAGCAGCAGCAGCAGCAGCAGCAGCAGCAGCAGCAGCAGCAGCAGCAGAAGATGGACAGCGAATTCGACGTCCGTTAAGGTGATCGGGCCGCTGAGCGCCCCGGACCAGTGGGCGAGGAGGCTTGCCTTCGATATGACGCACCAGAAGCTCAAGGATGACCAGGTACCAGCAAGATCCTACCTCGAGGCCAGCCACACGGATATCGATCGCGGATGTGTGGGCAGGGGCGCTCGCAGCGGTCCATTCAATCGAGGAGGGCGAGGATCCTGACCTCCTGATGCTGTTTTGGCCCAGCTGAGGGGCGATGCAACTCAGGAGGGCGACCGCCGTCAAAGGGCGAGACCCCGCGGGGCCCAGAGGCGCTGCGACAGCGCATCGGGTTGATGGGCACGGGGGTCCGCGTGTTCGGCGAGTGCCGCGCCAACCGGCAGTAGCTGCAAGGCTGCGGCCCACGACATTTCCAGTCGTGCTTGGACTGTCTGCTTGGGGGGCACGTGTGGAGCTTCGCGGCGATGAGCGCGCAGGGCGACGTGGTCGCGCGCCCGCCGTGGGCCTGGGTACTGCAGTGCGAGGAACGCATGCGCGAGAAGACCGGGCAGCTGCTGCAGCAAGGCCGACTCTGGTTTCACGCGGCGCTCCAGCGGGCTATTGTCGATCCAGGGGTCAAGGGGCGCTGCTTCGCGCTGCTTCGCGGTGCCGCTGGCCCTCGCCAGCCTGGCGGCGCGCCAGCAACCTCAGGCGCCGCCGCAGTCGCGGCCGCCGCAGCAGCGGGCGCTCCACGACAGTCCGCCGAAGGAGTCGCGCAAGCACATCGCGGGCAGGGGAGGCGGCCGCGGCGAAGTGCCAGGACGCGAGCCCTTCCGCGCAGACGCCAGACGGCAATCATATCTGCTTCAGGTGCATGTACAAGGCGGCCCGCAGGGCTTCGCATCAGGGCGGTCCGCGTTTTTCGCTGTGCGAAACGGGCCGCCCCCGCAGCTCGAGCCGCGGATGGGCTCCACGCGACCCCTCGGGGCAGGCGCCTTGTCCGCAAGGTCATGCTGACGGCCGCTCGCGAGGTCCGGGATAGAGAGGCATGGCCATGCACCCCTGCGGAGGAAGATGCCGAGGGAGAAGAGACGAGGGGGGGGGCGCCAGGGTCCAGTCGCTTGCCAGGAGCCAGGCTGCAGGCCGCCGGGTGCAGATGCGGCTGGCGGTGCTACCTCTTTGTAGGGCAAAAGCGTCGGGCAGGCGCCGCAGCCTCCGCGCGCCGCCTCGGCGCCCCAGCACGTTTGAACGACGTGGACCTGGCCCGGTCGGATGGCGCCGACCTCTTCGCGCGCGGGGCTGCAGGGCGACTGCCTCAGGCGGCTGGCCGTGGGCGAGTGGGGCGTGTCGTGGCCTCGTCGCCCCGCGATTTGTGGTCGCGGGTGGTGTGGGCAAGCCGCTGAGCCCCGCGCCCGCTGCGATCAGCGCAGCGCCCGTGGGTGTTACCCAGGCTGGAGGGGCGCGAGAAGCTGATGAGCCAGGTGTCCGACCAGCTCGCCGACTTCACACTCCGAGCGCTGACGGTCCGGCCGGCGAGCAGCGGGCATGCAGTTGGCCTCCTTGAGCAGCGCGAGGACTTCGGCGCCGTCTAGACGGGTAACCTTTACGGGCAGCGCCCCGTCAGTATATGGCAGCTGCCAGTGGTGGGCGAACTCCTCGACCTCGACGGCGTGCGCGCCGCGGCCGTCCACCCGGGCAGCATGGGCGCGGCGCGCCGTCCCCAGGGCCGGCGCGCCTCGCCGGGCGGTCTCCGGGTCTGACCACCTACCCACGGCTCCGCGGCGGGGGCCCGCAGTGCAACGTGAACGGCGAGTGCCTGGGGCCGCTGCCCCCAGCGGGGCTCGAGTTGCTGGGGCGCAGCAGGGGCGATGGCGCGTGCAAGGCCGCGGGCGCCGCGGCTTGGCCCGCGCTGCTGCGTGTATGGGTGGCGCAGGGCATCGGCGAACTGGCCGAGCGGCCCACCGTCCAGCGTGGGAGGGGGATCTCACGCGGGCCGCTCGGTGGGCCCGCGCGCGGGGCAGCTCGGGGGCGCCGGCGAGGAGCCTCCACGCGGTGCATTCCGGGGGCTCGGGGGCGCTTGGGCGAACAGGCTCGTGCTGACGTGGTTCGGCAAGCGGATGGCAGGATGGCTGAGATTGCGAGCGCCCATCAAGTTCGACACCGAGACCGCTGGGCCTATCCGCTCGGGCGCGATGGCAGAGGCGGGCCGCTGCTGAATAGGCGGCTTGGAAGAGCGGCCGGACGGCGGCGCCCGAGGGGCCCATGTGGCAAGCGCTGGAGGAGGAGAAGGCCTGGCCGCATGGGCGTGGGCCAAGGCAGACGGCCCGGACAGGGTCGTCGTAGCGCTGGAGTGTCTTGGCGCGTTCCCCTGCGTGAGATTTTTCTCGAGCCTGGGAAGCTCCGCCAAAGGGCGCGCCTCGAGATGGCGGGGTGGGTGGGCAACCTAGGAGGCGCCTGCGCGGTGTCCAGCCATATCCAAGTGGCCGGTGACAGTCGTTCTCATCGTGCATTTGGAGGAGCTGAGGTCGCGCGAGATGTCGCTGGGTTTGGTTTTGCCCCCGCGCGAGGAGGCATCGGGAGGCAGACGACTTCAGCAACGTGTCGATGACGGACTTTGGCGAGTCCCTCGAGATCCACGTGGCGGCCGCGGACCGGAGGTGGCGCGTGGTCGACGAGGTGATGCAGGCCCCCAGGAGCTTTTCGATGCGATCGTCGAGAAGAGGACAGCCGCCGCGGGGAGGGCGCCCGCGTCGGGAGGCGACCGTGGGCGCCGCGGGCGACGTGCGCGACTGGAGCCTTGGTGGCAGCTCCGCTCGGGCACGCCCCAGTGTCGGTGTCCCAGACGACCCTTCGGGACGGGGGCCCGATCGCGGGGACTATGGCGTGCATTCGGGATAGTCTTGAAGCCTCGCCTTCCGGTGGGCTGTGCCACGGCGGGGGCCCCCTTCCAGCCCGTGGACGCCGTCCTTCGGCTGCGGGCGTGGGTGGGGGTCCAGGACGGGAGGGGTGCTTCAATCGCGGTGGGCTCTACCGGGGATGGGTAGGGTCTTGAGATCGCGCGCGCGCTACTCACTCGCGCGTGTGCGGTGCGGTATCGGTGGAGACATTGGTGTCGCAAGAACCGACAGAAAAGGAGCGGGGTGAACTGGGCCTCTTCCCTCGGCCTGCCTTGCCCGCGGGGCTGGGCAAACGGTGGGCGGCCAGGCCGAAGGAAGTGTTCGCGGTAAGAGGGATGGACCCCCCCAGCGCTCGCAGCGACACGTACGTGTATCCCCCACTCTGCCCGACGTTCATGGCCATTTGGGCTCAGGCGCTCGGCCGGTTTTGCACAACCCACCAACCACACTAGGGCTTCACGCTTCTGGGAGTGGCAGGAGCCCTGCGCCAGTGTTCCCAAAATCGCCACCCGTCAAAAAGGCATCTCCGTCATTTCCTGCCCCTGTTTTGCCGCCTTCGCACCGCCACTAGGGTTCATCGAGGCTATCTATGAATATTTATGTATGTATATATACATTTATATATATATATATATATATATGTATGGAGGCCTATTCAATTCTCCTTTCCCCCCCGTCCCTCGCCGCCCCTCCTTTCCGCCTCCCTCCCCCCCTCTGGCCGTGGCGGGCAGGGCGCGGCAGCCGCCCGATACTGCCAGGCCTGGGCAGGGCACGTCGTCAGCAGGACGCGGTGGGGGTCGGGCCGCCGGCAACCAGACGGGGCAGGAAGGCCGAGCGCAACGTCAAAGTTTTCGACGACGACGAGGAACATGTGTGTCGGGGGCGGGAAGGGGAACGAGGACGATGATGATGATGATGATGATGATGATGATGATGATGATGATGATGATGATGATGATGATGATGATGATGATGATGATGATGATGATGATATGAGGACGACGAACGACGACGACGATGATGATGATGATGATGATGATGATGATGAGGAGGAGGAGGAGGAGGGAGGAGGTGGGAGGAGAGGAGGATGAGCAGCAGGAGGGGGAGAGAGGAGGAGGAGGAAGGAGAAGGAGGAGGAGGAGGATGGAGGAGGAAAAGGAGGAGGAGGAGGAGGAGGAGGAGGAGAAGGAGGAGGAAGAGGAGGGAGAGGAGGCAGAGGAGGGAGGAGGAGGAGGAGGACGAGGACGAGGAGGGGGAGGAGGATGAGGAGGAAGAGGAGGAGGAGAAGGAGAAGGAGGAGGAGGCGGAGGAGGAGGAGGAGATGGAGGGAGGAGCAGGAGGGGGAGGACCAATGTAAACCCACGGCCCATCTACGATAATTCCAGCCCCTCCGTCCAAGGTTTCTTCTCGTAGGCACCGACAAGGATTCATTCTCATTTACGGAAGTGGCCCGTTGGATACCAACTGTGCCAGAATATCTTCCCTGGGACTTCAACGCCGTGAATGACCGTTACTGTTGCGTGCTGACGATCCGGAATCGTACCAGAACCCCCCTTCCTGGGACTTCACATCCACGAAGGAACATCGTTATTGCGCCCTGACTGTCCGACATTGCACCAACACGCCATTTTCGGGACGTTCGCCCTGATCATCCCTGGAACTGTTATAAACTCTGAGAACGAAATTGCGTGGCGCTAAGGCGAAAATCAAATTTTGAAAAAGAACCGTCCTCCATCTGTGATGCTCTTGCATTTTTTCTGACGAGTGTGCACGGCCCCGAGGCGAGAACCACATGTTGAAAACGACCTGTCCTCCGTTCGTGAAGCTCGTGCATTTTTTCAAGACGGATGTGCGCGTCGAGCAGGCGAGAGCCACATTTTGAAAACCGCCCGCCCTCAATCCGAGAAGCTGTTGCAATTTTTGTAAGAGGGATGTGCGCGGCGCTACGGCGACAAACGCATCTTGAAAGCCATGCGCCCTGCATCCGTGAAGCTGTTGCAATTGTGACCTCCAGGATCATAAGTGGTGAGGAGGTCTCATGCGACACGCTGGGCCCGCCCTTTCGACCGGCCTCGGGAAGAGGAGTGGTGGAGGAGGAAGAGGAGGAGGAGGAGGAGGAGGAGGAGGAGGAGGAGGAGGAGGAGGATGTTCGGTTCGGTTTGGTCGTCCTTGGAGGCGCGAGTCACGTTCGCGACTTCTGGGCTGGTGCCGCCCCTGCGGGAAACGACAGCTGAGGAGGAGGAGGAGAAGGAGGAGGGGGAAGAGGAGGAGGAGGAGGACTTGGAGGAGGACTTGGAGAATGACTTAGAGGACGAGTAGGAGGAAAATGAGGAGGAGGATGAGGATGAACAGGACGAGGAGGAGGAGGACGAGGATACCGAGGATGAGGGCACACATTATGTTGGCGAGTGGCGTCATGCTCTCGAATTGGACATATGATAATATTCCGAATGAGTTAATGATGGGATGTATGGTACTCGTATGAATGAGATGATGGTGGTAATGGTGGTGATGATGATGATGATGAGGAGGAGGAGGAGGAGGAAGAGGAAGGAGAGGAGGGAGGAGGGAGGATGAGGATGAGGATGATGAGGAGGAGGAAAAAGAAACAGATGCGGAGGAGGAGGAGGAGACGGAAGTGGATGCGGAGCAGGAGGTTGAGCAGGATGATGATGATGATGATGATGATGATGATGATGATGATGATGATGATGATGATGATGTGATGATGATGATGATGATGATGATGTGATGATGATGATGATGATGATGCTGCTGATGATGATGCTGATGATGATGCTGATGATGCTGCAGCTGCTGCTGCTGCTGCTGCTGCTGATGATGATGATGATGATGATGATGATGATGATGATGATGATGACGATGATGATGCTGATGCTGATGATGATGATGATGATGATGATGATGATGATGATGATGATGATGATGATGATGATGATGATGATGATGATGATGATGATGATGATGATGATGATGATGATGATGATGATGATGATGATGATGAGAGGAGGAGGAGGAGGAGGAGGAGGAGGAGGAGGAGAAGGGATGAGCGATGAAGAGCAGGGTTAGACAGGGCACGGGGGGAGGAAACGAGGGGGAGTGGAGGTAGAGGAGGAGGAGGAGGAGGAGGAGGAGGAGGAGGAGGAGGAGGAGGAGGAGGAGGAGGAGGAGGAGGAGGAGGAGGAGGAGGAGGAGGGGATTGTTGGGGCAACGAGGGGGCGGGCGGGGTGGAGCTTGACTGTGCTGGGCAGGCAGGACGTGGACTTTACAGAGAGGGTTGAGAACGAGGGAGGGGAAGAGACGGGAACGGGAGTAGGCCTTTTGGAGGCATGTGAGAAGCCATCTTGAGCCATGCTGGGCTGTCTTGTGCCATCTAGGGGGCCATCCTGGGCTCTCCGAGGCTATCTCGAAATCATCTTGGGGGTATCTTGGACGTTCGAACCCCTCGCAGGGGGCCTGGCCAGACCCACGGGCAGGGGATAGCGGGAGGTGTCAGGCTACCCCACGCCGCAAGCCGCGTCGCTCACTCCCACCCGTCCCCCCACTACATCAGTAGCACCCGAGTCTCAGCGCAGGCAGGGGCCGCCGTCGACAGCCATCGGGAATCAATGCAGACGCCAGCCAGAGGTGCGCCGCGTTCGCCAGCTGCGGCATGCGCGCCAGGTGCACCACATTGGGCTATATGTCGACCGCCCGCAGTTCTCCTCGAAAGCCAATGCAAAACGACGGCGGCTTTGCGAGTATGATGCATTGTGTCTGTGTGTGTGTGTGTGTGTGTGTGTGTGTGTGTGTGTGTGTGTGTGTGTGTGTGTGTGTGTGTGTGTGTGGGGGAATGCAGCCGCACTCCCTGTGCACGTGCTTTTTTCCCAACCATCCTGTGGTGTTGGGTCCTCGTTTTGAAGAGACGGTGACCCGCGTTCCTCTCCTCCTTCCTCCTCCCCCTCCTCCCTCCTCCCCCTCCTCTTCTCTCTTCCGTCAGAATGATCATCTGCAGCATCATCCTCATCCACATCCTCATCCTCATCATCGTCTTCATCATCGTCCCCACCGCCCATGTCGTCACACCCCTCACACGTTTCGTGGCCCCATAGGGAGCTCCACCGAAGGTCCCACTGGGGGCGTTCGCATGCGTCTCCCCCACCCAGGACAGCGTTTCGTGGCCCCATAGGGAGCTCCACCGAAGGCCCAAGTGGGGGTGTTCGCATGCGTCTCCCCCACCCAGGACACTGTTTCGTGGCCCCGTAGGGAGCTCCACCGAAGGTCCCAATAGGGGTGTTCGCATGCGTCTCCCCCACGCAGGACAGCGTTTCGTGGCCCCATAGGGAGCTCCACCGAAGGTCCCAGTAGGGGTGTTCGCATGCGTCTCCCCCACCCAGGACAGCGTTTCGTGGCCCCATCGGGAGCTCCACCGAAGGTCCCAATAAGGGTGTTCGCATGCGTCTCCCCCACCCAGGACAGCGTTTCGTGGCCCCATAGGGAGCTCCACCGAAGGCCCAAGTGGGGGTGTTCGCATGCGTCTCCCCCACCCAGGACAGCGTTTCGTGGCCCCATAGGGAGCTCCACCTAAGGTCCCAGTAGGGGTGTTCGCATGCGTCTCCCCCACCCAGGACAACGTTTCGTGGCCCCATGGGGAGCTCCACCGAAGGTCCCACTGGGGGTGTCATTTCGGCACACCCCTCACACGCTTCGTGGCTCCATAGGGAGCTCCACCGAAGGCCCCAGTGCCCGCGGCCGCATGCGTCCCCCACACCCATTTCGGCACACCCCTCACACGTTTCGTGGCTCCATAGGGAGCTCCACCGAAGGCCCCAGTGCCCGCGGCCGCATGCGTCCCCCACACCCATTTCGGCACACCCCTCACACGTTTCGTGGCTCCATAGGGAGCTCCACCGAAGGCCCCAGTGCCCGCGGCCGCATGCGTCCCCCACACCCATTTCGGCACACCCCTCACACGTTTCGTGGCTCCATAGGGAGCTCCACCGAAGGCCCCAGTGCCCGCGGCCGCATGCGTCACCCACACCCATTTCGGCACACCCCTCACACGTTTCGTGGCTCCATAGGGAGCTCCACCGAAGGCCTCAGTGCCGCCGCCCGCATGCGTCACCCCCACCCATTTCGGCACACCCCCCGCATTTCTCGCACGGCAGGGTCATCACCACGGTGGCGTGCCAGGGGCGCACCATGCGCGAAGGCGACGGGGCGGGGGAACGGCGCTCCGGGGGCGGCCAGACCTCCGGGGCGCGAGCAGTCCGCGGCCAGACCATCTCTCGGTCCTGTGGACTCTCGCCCTGGGCCGTCGGCTGCCCGGCGCGCTGCTCCCTCGGTCGACGTCGCCCAGGCGTGATCCTGGATTGCGGCCGCCACGAGGTAGGGAACGGCAAGAAGGAGGACGACGACTGGTGGCTGGAGCTCTACGTGCTGCTCTCGCGCGCCACGCGCCACGAGGACCTCCTGCTCATGCGGGCGCCGCGCATCGAGTTCTTCCTGGCAGGGCCGCCGCAGGGCTTGCGGAAGCAGCTGGAGCAGTTTGCGGCGCGCACGAAGCGGTGCAGGAGGGAAGCGACGGCCCTCGCCAGGGAGCTCGGCTTCACCGAGTTCATCCGCGAGGCCTGACCTGAGGAGCGTCTCCCCCGAGCCGCGCCTTCTCTCGACTGCCCGACTAATTGTTTGGCCTCGCGCCGCGGACGACCCGCGCGCGTCGCTGGGACCCTCTCGGGGCGACCAGCGCGCGTCGCGGGAACTCCGTGCTGCGGGGGGCCCGGCGCCTCGTTCGCCCGTCGTCGCTCTGCCCAGCGGTCAGAGACTTGCCCGCTATCAGCCAGCCAGTTAGCTAGTCAGCTCTCTCTGCTTCGCGCAGCGGACGACCCGCGCGCGTCGCTGGGACCCCGCCCGGGGCGACCAGCGCGCGTCGCGGGGACTCCGCGCTGCGCTGCGCCCGCAGCCTTGGATTTTGGAGTGCGCGGGCAAAGAGGAAGGAAAAGAAGAGCCGAAAGCGGGCGCGATCCTCGCAAGAGGCGTGCCGACATGGGCGTCGCGACGTGCGGACGCTGCCGTCGGGGTTCCCGCGGAAGCTGCCTGCGGCGGCCACGCCGAGTGTCACGTGTGTTCGGACAGGCATGCTCGACACTTACACTAGGCGGTTCCATGATCGCATTCATGCAAATATATTCACTCGCGCGCAGACCCATTCATACTCAGATTCCCTCGCGCTCTGACTCACCCGCGTTCTTTCTCTCGTAATCAGATCAATCGTAATCCTTTGCGTTGTGTGCCCCGCCACATTTCGGCACACCCCTCATGCGGTTCGTGGCCCCATAGGGAGCGCCACCGAAGAAGAGACTCCCAATTGCGATACTCACAACTGCATATGGTTGGGTCCTTCGCCAGGATATTTGACAGGGGTATTAGGCCTGCGCGGAGCAGGCAGCATGCTGCCCCACCCGCCGCCGTCCCTGGCAAAGGTCAGCCTTACACTTCTGCTGGCAAGGGGCGGTGGTCCCGGACACAGCAGGCACCGTGGGGGGCACCTCTACAGGCCCAGCCAAGGACCAATCCAGAGTGACCGCGGGGCGTCCGGCGCGTGGTCCAGATTCTGGTGCGCAGCGCACTCTGCACTGTTCTTCACCAGGGACTGCGGGGGGAGGTGGCGGCACGGTCCTGGGTGCCTCGCTTGCTGGGTGGGGAAATGGGGTGTGCAGTAGTGAAGAGCAGTGATGCGCCCCTCCCTCCACGGGAAGGCTGAAAAAGGACGTGCCCTGGACCGCCTCAGCCCCAGAAAGCTGGCGGGGCTCCCCGGTAGCAAATCATGGGAGCCTTGTGTACCCTCTCAGTTCCATCTTTGGCGTCGACTAGCGTCGATTAGCGCCTGGGAGTCGACGAGGCGGCGCCGATTCAGCGTTGGTTAGCGTCGATCGGCGTCGATTCAGCGTCGATTAGCGTCGATTCGCAGAAGCCGACAAGTTGGTATGGGAGGCTCCCACGAGTTGCCGCCGACGCTTTCCCCCAGGCTCCCCCCTCCCCGCCGCCCGAGCTGCCCCCCCGAAGGCCCCAGCCCCGAGCAACAGCCAGACATGCTGTGGATGACCTCGATCCTCGACCCCCGAACCTCGGTGCTCTCCCTGCCTACCCACTCGAAGAAGAACAACAACGGCACCAAGAGAAACTTTTGGCGCTCCTCTCGTCCCCCCGAGGGGCTAAGATGAAGGAGTCGAAGAAGTGCCTCGCATGATCCGGATCCTCGATCCTCGAACCTCGATGCTCTCCCCGCCTTCGATCCTCGCGAGGGCGGTGTCCGCGCTGCTGCTGCCCCCCCGGCGCGCCCGTTTCGAGGGCCTCGCTGCTGGTCCCCGGCGCCGCCCCGGCGGACGGCCACCTGCACTCTTGGCACAGGCCCCCCGTGCTGGCTGCCGCCTTCTCCTCCTGGCACTCCTCCTCTTCGTCGTCGTCGTCGTCGGCGTCGGCGTTGTCGTCGTCGTCGTCGTCGTCGTCGTCGTCGTCGTCGTCGTTATCGTTATCGTTATCGTCCTCATCCTCGTCGTCGTCGTCGTCGTCGTCGTCGCGGTGGGCACGCAGCAAGCCCCAGGAGATCTGTGATCTCGGGGTCCGGGTCTTTGAACAACCTGCAGGGTCGAGGACTGAGGCTCAGGGGATTGGGCAACGAACCTGAGGACACGCCCACTCCGTGCCCAGCGGCCCGGTGGCGGATTTATAAGGAAAAGGGATGGAAGAGGATGGCGAGGGTCAGTGCAAGCCCAAGACATATCAACGATTTTGCAATAAAACCTTCGTCCAAGTTCTTGTCACAGGTTATCACAACGATTTTCCACTGCGCGAAGTGGCCCATTAGAAATCAACCGGCTGAGAGTCCTCAATCGTACCAAGCACAACTCCTGGGAGTTCAGCTCCACGGATCAGCGTTGCTGTTGCGTTTTGACAGTCATAAGCCGTGCCTTCGCACTTCAACGCCGCGAATCCACGTGACTGTTGCGTCCTGACCGTCCCAGCTCGTGCCAAAGCATTGTTCCCAGCACTTCAGCCATACTAATCTTTGAAACTGCTGCAGAGTTTGAAGACGAGCGTGCGCGGCTCTCTGGCGATAACTGTATTTTGAGAGGGAACCGCACGCCATCCTTGAAACTGTTGCAGACTTTTGAGTCGAATGTGCGCAACGCTACGGCGAGACTCCCATTAAAAAAACCACCCGCCCTCCATTGAAACGCCTTGCAGAGGTTAAGACGAATGTGCGTGGCGCTAAGGCGACATCCACATTTAGAAAAAGGACAAGCCTTCCATCCTTGAGAGTGCTGCAAACTTGAAAGAGGAATGTCCGCGGCGCGATGGTGAAAGCCATATCGTGAAAACCACTTACCCTTCATCCGTGAAGCTGTTGCAAAGCGAAAGCTTCAGGATCATACATGGTTGAGGCAATCGACTCAGGCGAAACGCCCGACCCGCCCGGCACGCCTTTGCGACAGGGAAGAGCTAGGGAGGAGGCGGACGAGGAGAAGAAGAATGATGATGATGCTGCTGATGATGATGATGCTGATGCTGATGCTGATGCTGCTGATGATGATGATGATGATGATGAGGAGGAGGAGGAGGCGGAGGAGGAGGACGACAAGGAGGAGACGCGCGAGCAGTGCTCCATGCAAAACGAGACCCAACGCAGGAGGGATGGGCTTTTCTTGCCCATAGAGGCCTTCTGGGGGGTTGAGCGTTCTGGTGGTCGCCTGGGCCATCTTGAGGCCATGCGTCCTAGCGCCCAGCGCATGTGGGTATGGCGGCGTGGTCGGTGCAGTGCCGAGCCCGGATCGCCTGCGCCACATGCATCCTGATGTGCCTCATGATTGTGCACAGTGTGGAGTCCCAGCCAGAACTCGCCACGTCTTATGCAAGAGCAGGACAACGAAGGAACGGCGGGCCCATACTCGTATTCACCCGAACACTCTACCACGGATTGTGCCCGACAGTGAACGGGCAGCATTCTTGTCAAACGGATGGTTTCGTGCTGCACGGGGTCCTCCAGAGTGTTTCTCAAGCCGACTGAGCTGAGCACCATCATATTCGTCATGTTGCTTCCTTCACCCTCGCGTGTAAGCTGGCCGTCCCCCAGCCGAAGCAGGGGATCCTGGCCGGGCACCCGGCTTTCTAGCTGCGTGTGCCTCGGACATCCTGACCCATGTGCAGAGGGAGCAGCGCCTTGAGGTCAGTTTCGGCATTCTCGAGGCCTCTCCATCGTGTTGTACCCCTTGGAGGGCACAGGTGGTGTCTTTGGAGGTTCCGAGAGCTTGAGAGGAGCGCCGAGGAGTTCCTGGACCGCCTCCATTCTCCCAAACGGCACTTTGGACCCCTTTGGCGGGGGAAACGAGGACCCGGGCTGATCTTCATGAACTCGCCGCCTGATCCCACCTGATTGCGTGGGACTGGGCGCGCAACGTTGGCAGCCCAAAGGGGTGCGGTCACTCAAGTGTTCTTTCCCAAACCTGCTGTGTTTTGGGTCCTCGTTTTTGAATTCGCAGCACCGCGTGTCTCCTCCTCCTCCTCCTCCTCCTCCTCCTCCTCCTAATCACCATCATTATCATCATCAGCATCATCATCACCATCATCGTCATCATGATCATCGTCATCGTCGTCATCATCATCATCACTACCATCATCATCAGCATCATCATCATCACCATCATCATCATCACCATCATCATCATCACCATCATCATCGTCATCATCATCATCAGCATCATCATCAGCATCATCGTCATCATCATAATCATAATCATCATCATCATCATCAGCATCATCACCATCATCATCGCCATCATTCAAACAATCACCACTATCACCGTAGTCATCGTCGTCGTTGCCCCACAGGTAGCTCCACGTTTCTTGGCCCCATGTGGGAGCTCCACCGAAGGCTCCAGTGGCGGGGTCCGCATGCGTACTCGGGTCCATCTGGGCACACACCTCACACGTTTCGTGGCCCCAGAGGGAGCTCCACCGAAGGCTCCAGTGGCAGGGTCCGCATGCGCACTCGGGTCCATTTCGGCACATCCCTCCCACGTTTCGTGGCCCCATGGGAGCCCCACCGAAGGCTCCAGTGGCAGGGTCCGCATGCGTACTTGGGGTCACTTCGGCGACCACCTCACACGTTTTGTAGCCACATATGGGGGCTCCACCGAAGGCTCCAGTGGCAGGGTCCGCATGCGTACTCGGGTCCATTTGGGTACACCCCTCACACGTTTCGTGGCCCCATTGGGGGCCCCACCGAAGGCTCCAGTGGCAGGGTCCGCATGCGTGCTCGGGTCAATTTGGGCACACCCCTCACACCTTTCGTGGCACCCATGGGAGCTCCACCGAAGGCTCCAGTGGCAGGGTCCGCATGCGCACTCGGGTCCATTTCGGCACATCCCTCCCACGTTTCGTGGCCCCACGGGAGCCCCACCGAAGGCTCCAGTGGCAGGGTCCGCATGCGTACTCGGGTCAAATTCGGCACACCCCTCACACTTTTCGTAGCCCCATAGGGAGCTCCACCGAAGCTCCAGTGGCAGGGTCCGCATGCGTACTCGCCGCTCGATTACAAAGGGGTTGGGTTCTTCGCCAGGGTAGTTCTTCTCCTTCTCTGGATTGCTGTGGTAAGCTTCCCGAGGTGGCGTCGTCGTTGTTTCAAGGGAGAGGGTGCTCAATCAACGGGTTGACGTGTTCCAATTCCAGGGTGCTGTACCCATGCATTCGCTGCATTGGGTATTGCGAATGCCTTACGGCCGATGCCGCCGACCCTGTAGGCAGCGACGACGAATGCGATGGAGGTAGAGGATTCCAAGATGCCCTCAGATGGCTCGAAGACGGCGCCAGATGCCTGCAAGGTCGTCCGAAGACAGCTCAAGAGGCGTCCTCCAGGGTTCGGGAACGGCTCCAGAGAGTGCCAAGATAGGCAAAGAGCGCCCTCAAGTGACCCGAGAGGGTCCCAAGACGGCGCCTAGCGAGGTTCAAAAGCGCCCGCCGAGGCTGCCAAGAGAGTCTAAAAATGGCGAAAAGTATCCAAGGAGCCTTAAGGTAGGCAGACAGGGCCCGCAGACGGCCCCGGAGAGCCAACGGAGCCCCAGGACGCAGGAGGATGAGAGGCGGGGGGCTGCGTATCCGAGCGGGGACCCCCCCCCGGGAGTTGCCCCGGGACCCCCCCCCACCCGGCGGGGAAGGGATCAAAGGGCCCGCAGACGGCCCCAGAGGGCCATCGGAGCCCCATGACGCACCAGGACGAGATGCGGGGGGCTGCGTATCCGAGGGGGGACCCCCCCCCTGGGACCGAGGTGGGACCTACCCCCCGGGACCGAGGGGGGACCCCCCCCGGGAGTTGCCCCGGGACACCCCCCCCGGCGTGGAAGGGATCAAGGGCAGGGGCATCCCTTCGACTGAAGGACGACGTTGTTCAATTTTTGTGTGGACCTGTGTAGGGAGCCGTCGGAAAGCAGAAGAGGCGACGACGCTGTGGAGAAGACGGAACAGCCTCTCCCACGCCGACAGGGTCGGCGGTTTTTTGTGGGGTCCCATGCAAGAAGCCCAGCCTCAGGAGGCCCTCGGCATGCACTGTCCATCGGTGCTCCGCCCTCTGAGGCAGGACAAGCACCCAAAGCTTCTGTCAGTGACCCGTGAGGTCTTCAACCCTATAGCGCTGCGCGAGAGCATGGCAGCCACGAGGAGCCCGATGTTGTGCCGGTTTTGCTCGCTTTTGCGCTGTGTCGGGCCAGGCGGAGTCTGGGGACCAGCTCGGGCCGGTCAGAGCTGCTCTGCGCTTGAGAGGAGGAGGCTATGATTCAGGAGGGGAAAAAACACACAGACACAATGAATCGTCGATTCCCCCCAAAATATGGGAACATATGGGAAGTGGGGGGGAAGACAACACCCAGAAAATATAGGAAAATATGGGGAATTCTTTGATTTGAGTGTATTCATTTGTGTGTCCCAGGGCCCCTTCAATGATGAAATATACCTTCTCTGTTTCAGACGGCTCGGACTGACCTTCGCTGTCAAAGGAAACGGTTCGGCCATGTGTGTGAGAGTCGTGGAGGCTCCAAAGCGGTTCTTCTTCTCCATTCTCCATGGCAAGTCAGGGGCACCTTGCCGAGTGAACATGTATCCTCTTCTTCGTGGAGGTGAGACGGACTTGAGATTAGACGGCTCCCCAGAGCATACTCCCTCCCCACACCTTCTCCTGCTCCTCGCCCTCCTTCTTTCTCCCCCCTACCCTCCTCCATCCCCGCCCCTGCAAATAAGAATGTTCCAGAATGACGGGGCGTCAGGGAAGCCGGATGAAACACGCCGATTCTTCGGGGAGCAGAAAGCATAACGGAAACAATGGGAATGCCACCAACATCTATATATCCGTTCGATGGTTGTTCATCCAGTTGTTGGCTTGGTCTTCTGCTTCTCCTTCTCCAGATCTCACCTCCGCTCTCTTTCTTGCGTCCTCCTTCCTCCTCCTCTCCTTCCTCGTCCTCCCTCCTCCCCCCTCCCCTCCCTCGTTCCCCCTTATCCTCCTCGTCTCCCCTCCCCCCCTCCTCCCCCTCCTCCCCCTCCTCCCCCTCTCCCCCTCCCCCCCTCCTCCCCCCCTCTCCCCTCCTCCTTTTCCCTCCTCCTTCCTCCCTCTCTGGTTCCTGGCTCCTGGTGGCTGCACTGTCGTTCAGTCAGAGGCTCCCCCTCCCTTCCTCCTCCCCCCTCTTCCCGCCCCGCGCCCCAGGGTGGACGCGACTGCGCCAGCCGGCGTCGCTGCCGCCGCCCCCTCGCGGCCAGTGATGTCAGTGCGCGCCAGGGCGCTCAGCCTGCCGCCGGCCCCGGCCTTGGTGCCGTCCGGCCTTTTCCGTTGCCGTCGTCGCTGTCGTCGTCGTCCTTCTCGCCTCCGCCGCCGCCGCCGCCGCCGCCGCCGCCGCCGCCGCCGCCGCCGCCGCCGTCGTCGTCGTCGTCGTCGTCGTCGTCGTCGTCGTCGTCGTCGTCGTCGTCGTCGTCGTCGTCGTCGTCGTCGTCGTCGTCGTCGACGTCGTCGTCGTCGACGTCGCCGTCGACGTCGCCGTCTTCCTCTCCGTGCAGCGCTCGCGGTCTGGCGCTGGCCCTCTTGCTCCCAATCCTTGGCCTCCTCCTGTTCTCCGGTGTCCTTTCCACCTCGTGGTCCTCATGCTTCTCCTCCCTCTCATCCACCCTCGTTTTGCTGTTGTTGCTGAAAGTTTAATTCCAACAAATAGTTTGTGTTGATCCCCCTCCACCGGTGCCTAATGCGTCTTGCGGCTGAAGTGTCTTTCGCGGTGCTCGCACCGTGTTCTTGGTCAGGCGAAGTCTTGGTGCTCAAACTGTGCTGTTTTGCCCTCGGACTACAGCAGCAACGGCTCCTGCTTGCAATTCCGAAACTCATTCGGGAAGCGCGCTCGCGCTCGACACGTCCTCGCAGTCCACCCAGGAATCGCGCCCTCGTCTTGGACTTCCCTGCAATTTAGTGAGGCGCTGCGCTCTCGACGCCCAGAAATCGGGCTCTCGCACGAGCAGTTCCCGCAATTCACTCGGGACTCCGTGCTCTCGCCCGCAGCCTCTGAGCAGTCTGCGAAGCTCGCCTCAAGCCTCCGCTGCCCGACTCGCCCGTCGGGCTCTGCCCGACCGCCTGCTCGGACACCCGCCAGACCGTGGGATGCGAACGCGCAGGCTCCCGCATCCTGCAGGGAGGCCTGCCGGGAGCTCCCGCCGACGGGTTCGCACTGCTCTGCAGGAGGGCTGCGGGGCTGCCGTGTGTGGGTGTGTTTTTTTTTTGGGGGGGGGGGGCAGTTGACCGCAGGGGCACCAGTGCGGGGCCCCAGCCACGACGCTGAGACAAGGACCACTTCGGGTCCAGAAGGGGCTCGCTGTTCCTGAAGCTCATCCATATGGCTGTTCCTCTAGCCCTCCTCGGGCACCGAGGCGCTTTTGGGGCCAGGAAAGGGGCTTCGTTCCTGATTTGGCGTTCCTTCTCTGGTAGTGCCTCGACTGCAGGGCCCGGTGGCGACGTCGGAGACAGGCGCCACGCTTCACGGGGCGCTGGTGCAGGATTCGACCTTTTTTTTGTTTTTCTTTTTTCTCTCTCTCTCTCTCTCTCTCTCTCTCCTTCCCAAGGGCTTGCAGACGGTTTGGTGGTCAATGCGGCGGCAGCTACAGGGGGTCGTTATCAATGGTTTCCCCCCTTGTGTGTCTGCTCTGCCTCTTCCTCCCCCACCTCCACGCCCCTCCTCATTTCGCTTCCCCTCCCTGTGCCGTCTTCGTGCCTGTCCCCCTCCCCCTCTTCCCCCCCTCTTCCCCCCTCCTCTTTCTTTTGTTTTCTCTCTCTCTCTCTCTCGCGCTCTCTCCCTCTCTCTCTCTCTCACTCTTACTCTCCCAAGGACTTGCAGACGGGCTGGTGGTAAATGGGGCTGTAGCGAAATGGGGGTTTGTTTAGAATGGTGCGAGTTTTTGTTCGGTTCCAACTCCTTCAGAAGGTGAGGGGTGGGGATATGGACAAGTTGGGTTCAAGAAGCTTCGGCGAGCTTTGCCCATGGCGCTGGTCCTCTGGCCTACGCCCCTGTCTACTAGCGCCCCGTCTGCAGGTCCTCGTCTCTCTCTCTCTCTCGCACTCTTCCAGCTATCATACTTCTTGTTCTTCTTTGCAGCCTGCTCGTTATCTTCTTGTCGTCGTCGTTGTCGTCGTCGTCGTCGTCGTCGTCGTCGTCGTCGTCGTCGTCGTCGTCAGCCTCCTCCTCCCTCGTCCCCCCTGTGTTTCTGCTCCTCCTCTTCCCCCTGCCCCTCCCCGTTCCGCTTCGCCTCCCCGTGCCCTTCTCCGTCCCTGTCCCTCCCCCCCCTCTCCTCCCCCTCCCCATCCCGTCCCCGTCCGTCCTCGTCGCCCTCTCCCCCTCCTCCTCCCCCTCACCTCTCCTCATCGTCCTCCTCCCCCCCCCCCCCCCTCTCCCGCCCTCTCTCGCGGCTTCTCCTCCCGCCCGCTCCTCTCCCTGGTCCTCCTGGCTCCCCCTCCGTCCCACCCGGTGCAGTGGCCCTGCCCCGCGGCACTTCTGACAGCCAGGAAGCCAGTAGGTGGACTCCGACGAAGGTTAAGTCGGGCATGTCCCTCGACAGGAGGAGTATTCAAACATAGTCAAACAATAGCCTGGGGACGATTTTTCTAGTTCTTTTTTTGATCATTTTTGTCATTTTTTGAGCATTTTCCAGTTTTCTTCCAGAATCCGCCTGTAGAGGGACGTGCCCGTCACTTCTGACAGCCAGGCAATCATTATGTTAACTACGGCGAGGGCCCTCGTGATGACCTCGCCGTGAAGTGCAGCTTCAAGGCCTGGTGGTGCGAATGCGGCCTTTAGTAGTCTTCCCTGGGGGCCACATGCCTCAATGACCCCACGACTGACGATAAGGTCCATTCAAAACTAAACGATGGTGCACAAGATGAGTTCGCTATGCACCTTCCCTGCAGTCTCACCGCCCAGAGCCGCTGGGCAGCGCCAGCGGTACCTTGGTGATCTCCCCGAAGGATCTGCAAGATCTGCGCAAGATCTGCGCTGGCCAGCGCACGGTCAGGGGCGTCGTCCTGGACAGCGAAAAGCCACACGCCGTCCTTGTGGCTCCACCGCGGCCTGGGCTTCTTGAGCCTTGCATCGCGGAAGAAACACCTCGGGAGGTCTGGGAATCGCTGCCGCGCCCGCGCGCGGCTGCCCACGCTGCGCCCAGATCGCACGGTAGGTCAGCCTCTTGTCGGGGGGCTCCCCAGGCCACCGACCCTCGACCTCCATCTCCTGGGGATCCTCTTGGCCACCATCGTCGCCGAGATCTGGCAGCCAGTTGTCCACTTCCATGTGCTGCTCTGGCGCTGGCGGCCCAGCCACGCCCCCACGGGGCAGTGCCTCCTGCGCCGGACTCTGTTCCTCGTACGCCTTCTCGTCGTCGTTCGCCTGGCGACCCGTCAGGTTCTTCCTCTTTTTCCTCCGC
This sequence comes from Prorocentrum cordatum, assembly GCA_963575745.1. Lineage (NCBI taxonomy): Eukaryota > Dinophyceae > Prorocentrales > Prorocentraceae > Prorocentrum > Prorocentrum cordatum. The sequence continues at coordinate 85,339 of CAUYUJ010015848.1, forward strand.
CGCCGCTGCGAGGCCGCGGCAGCAGCAACATCCTCGGCGGCGCCTCCACGCGCTCCATCGCCACACCAGGCCGCCATGACCGCCTGGGCCACGGCAGCCCCAGCGGCTGCGACGGTGCGTCGTGGGGCACCTGCCCATGCAGCAGCAGAGGCGGCCGCGTCCACAAGGGCCGCAGCCATCGCGCCGCTGGCGCCCGCCATCCCACGCGCGCTCCCGAAAGCGGCGGAGGCCGGCCCGGAGGGGAGCTGGCGCTCAAGCGCCCTTGAGCCAGGGGCTTGTCTGGCAGCCATGAAGATGGATGGCGGTTCCTTTTCAAAGCCTGCAGTGCTCCCGTGACTGGGAGGCCCTTGGGGCTCTCGTCTCTCTCTCGGGTGGCGGGTGTCCCGTGTGGGCAGGGATGCGTGTCGGCACTTGCGGGGAGATGGGACTTGCGGCGGGAGGGTGTGCTGCAGCATCACTGCGGCATCCTGGGTTTGCTGGGTTTGCTGTGGTCCTCGTCTCCGCCTCCTCCTCCTCCTCCTCCTCCTCCTCCTCCTCCTCCTCCAGTCCCTTGCCTTATGAGTAACTTCTCCCTTTTTTCCCATCATCCTTTCACTTCCTATCATCCTTCTCCTCCTATCCTCCTTTCTCCCCCTCCTCCTATCATCCTTTCTCCTCCTCTCCTCCTCCTCGGCCCCTCCCCCCTCTCGTGCCTCCCCCTTTCGCCCGCGCCCCCCCCCACTGGTGCCGCCCGCTCGCCAGGTGTCTCCGCTGCCGTGCGCCCAGGCGCGGGCCACCGCCGCCGTGAGGCCTCCCGCCTGCGATGGGCCTCGCTCTGCCGACGCCGCCGCCGCTGCCGCTGGTCGCCAACGCCAGCGCCGCCGCTGCCGTCGTCGTCGTTGTCGTCGCCGTCGTCGTCGTCGCCGTCGTCGTCGTCGTCGCATTCGCCTTTAGCGCCGCCGTCATCGTCGTTGTTGTTGTCGGTGTCGTCGTCGCCGTCGGCGACGGAGGCGCCGGCGTGAGAGGAGGGGGGGATGTGAGGAGGAGGAAGAGGAGGACGGCGACGCGGACGACGAGGAAGTGGAGAAGAAGAGCGGCGTGGGCTTTCCTCTGTCCTGCTCCCCCTCCCCTCCTACCCTTCCTCGTCCCGTGTCTCCCTTCCAGTGCATCACTGCGCGTTGCGTTTTCCCCGCGATGTTCGCCCAATCGGCTGTGAAGAGGTGGGAATCAGTTGATTGATTGATTTTGGAAGACAGCCAGGCTAGCGATTCCGAAGCGATTGAGCTAAGTTCGTGTGCCAAATGTCTGACAGATTTTTGACCGATCGCTGGGAGACTCCCGTACGTACCGCCCAGGGCGTTTGCACGGAGGCTCGGAAAGTATGCTAGCTTCCAGGAGATTGCTGAACAGCACCCTAGGGGTCGTAAGCGTCGGTCACCGACGCTTACGACCCCTAGGGTGTCGAGTACAGTGGCACTGGATGCCACTGTACTCGAGTCTGTTGTCGATTTTTTGAGGTACGAGACGGGGCAGACGGTGCAAGACGGCTCAGAACGTGAGCAGGTACCAGGTAAGTCGTGCGACGTACTTGGGAATGGAAGTGCATCGCGATGTACGCATGCCTCCCTCTGCATCTGGATATGATATCTTCCTCCCTCCTCTCTCTGTATATGTCTACGTATATGCATTCGTGCATGTATATTTGTGCATGTATATGTATATGTATATGTATATGTATACGTATACATATATGTAACGTGTATGCATACATACATGCATGTGTGTTTGAGTTTGTGTTTATGTATTTATACACGTACACATATGTGTGTATCTGTTTGTGTACGTATATATCTATGTGTACATACATAAGTTTTTTTTGGTTTGTGTGTATTTATAAACGTATCTGTTTTTAAGTTTGATAACGTGTACATCTTTAGGTATGTGTACATTTATGTGTAACTGTCCGCGTATATGTATATGTTGAAGTCGAAACGATTTTTTGTGCTACAGTATCTGCTTGCGTAGCTGCATGAATACGTGTAGTGATCCGTCTATGTATATATATGCATGTGTACTTGTCTAAGTACATGCATGCGTGGATGCATAGGTATATACCTTGCTGTAGGTATATGCATATGTATGCATATAGGTTTACGGGAAAGTATGTCTATATGTTGTATGTGTAGGTGTTTATGTTATTGTATACAAATATATATCCTTTCATGTTTGTGTACATGCACATGTACATGTATACGGATGTGCGCTTGGAAGCGTACATTCATTTGTACTTGTACATCGGTATGTGTTTGTGCAATTGTATGTATATGCACTTTCACGCTTTGTAGTGTACACATATATATGTATGTATATAGACTTGATTGTTTAAATAATGAATATGTATATACGTGCATATTGTTATTTGCCTGTATATGCCTGCATGTCTCTCGCTCTCCCTCGCGCTCTCTCTCTCTCTCTCTCTCCTTCTCTCCTCCTCCCCCTCCGTCTCCTCCTCCTCCTCCTCCTCCTCCTCCTCCTCCTCCTCCCCGCGCCTGCGACAATGTCGAGGCAGGAGCGCCCACGCCGTCCTCTGCCCGCATCTCAGGCTGTGGGTCGGCGGGAACCCGCACTCTCCCTACGCTCGTTGTCTCCCCCTCCTCCTCCTCCTCCTCCTCCGCCTCCTCCTCCTCCTCCTCCTCCTCTTCCCCCTCCCCCTTCCCCCCCCCCCCCTCCCCCTCCCCCCCCCCTCCCCCTCCCCCTTCCCCCTTCCCCCTCCACCTCCTCCTCCTCGTCTTCCTCCTCCTCTTCCTCTTCCTCGTCCTCGTCCTCGTTCTCGTCCTCGTCTTCCTCGTCTTCTTCCTCCTCCTCCTTCTCCTCCTCCTCCTCCTCCTCCTCCTCCTCCCAGTCCTTTTTGGGCAACCGCGCTGCCCACTCGGTTGGGAAGCCGGCAGTTTTTGCCGCCGGGTGTTTCATCAGGAAGAAACGGAGACTGTCGAGGCGGCCCGACCGTGGCCACGAGGGCGCCCCCGGAGGCCCAAGATCCAGCCAGAGCCATCCACATGCCTGGGTCATTGAGCCTCGACCTTCGGTCCTCGACCTCGATCGGCGACGACCCCTCGGCCCGAAACTGGGTCTGGCTCTTCACTCCCGATCGCGTTCAGACTGTCCTGTGGGCCGAAGCGGCCCTCAAGAGCCTGAAGAGCCTCCTCGACTCGGTCCTCGACCCTCGACCCTCTACCCTCGACCCTCGATCCTCGACCCTCGACCCTCGACCCTCGACCCTCGACCCTAGATCCTAGACGCTCGATCCTCGACCCTCGATCCTCGATCCTCGATCCTTGATCCTACATCCTGAACCCTCGACTCTCGACCCTCGACCCTCGACCCTCGACCCTCGATCCCTCCCCCTCCTCCTACTCTTCCTCCTCCTCCTCCTCCTCCTCCTCCACATCCTCCTCCTCCTTCTCCTCTGCCTCCTTCCCTGTCAGCTCGGGCACACGGGTGGCAGAACCTGGAGCGCGTGGTGGTGTTGTTTTTCGTCGCCGCCGTGCTCGTTCTTCCGTCGCCTGGGTCAGGGGTCGCGACCCGCAGGCTCTTGTTTCGACCTGGGTCGTTCTCCTTCGCTCAGCTGCTTCTGCCCCACCCACGGACCCCGAGGGTCGCTGGGGCCCCAGACTCGACTCTCGATCCTCGACTCTCGGCCCTCGGCCCTCGATCCTCGACCCTCGATCCTCGATCCTCGACCCTCGATCCGCGATCCGCGATCCTCGATCCGCGATCCTCGATCCTCGACCCTCGACCCTCGACCCTCGACCCTCAACCTTCGACCTTCGACCCTCGACCCTCGACCCTCCTTCTCCTCCTCCTCCTCCTCCTCCTCGTCCTCCTCCTCCTCTCCTCTGTTCTCCTCCTCCTCCTCCTCCTCCTCCTCCTCCTCCTCTCCCCTGTTCTCCTCCTCTCCTCCGTCGACCCTCGACCCTCGACCCTCGATCCGGCGGCGGCGGCGGCGGCGACCTCCGCGCGCGCGCAGCCCGCGGCCTGCGGCGCGGGCCTGCCCGTGGCCGGCGGGGGCGCTCGACTCGCGCGGGGGCGGCAGCGCCGGGTCGCTGTACGGGTCCAGCGGAAGCCTCGCGCCCGCCGGCAGGACGGGCCCTTTTTCTGGTGCAGGGCAGGAGGAGGTGCCCATGCAGTGGAAGTCAGTGCCAAGGAACACCCTGCTTGCCTTCAGGGTGCCCTTGGTTTCTTGGGTTTCGGCGGTTTTGCGATGGGAAGCGTGACGTTCCAACACCAGAAACCAGTGAACGTGCTGGGGTCTCAGGGTTGGGTTTCTTGTGGAAGGTTTCTTGTGGTCGAGCTCCTACTGTACGGCGGCGGCATTGGATAAGGAGCGTCTTCCTGGGGCCCAGGCGCTGGCGCATGCCTTCTTGCTTCAGGGCGAGGTGGGTGGCCCACGTTTGGCCGCCCATCGGTCGCGAGACCCTGGGTTCCTTATCGAAGGTATCCTGATCTGAAACCTCCACCGTACCGCTGCCCTTAGATTGGGCCTAGGGACCCTGAGATCCTAGCAATGCCATTTTTTCGCGACGGGCTTTATGGCTTCATTTTTCGGGCCCCAGGGCCCTCGGATCGATCCAGCTCGAAAGCGAAGCAGAAAGATGGTGTCCGGGGCTCTGGTCGTGATCTCTTGCGTTCTTTTTTTGGGGGGCTTCTTCGTAGTTGTTTTGAAGGAATGTCGGATCTCATGGAAGGTACCCACCCCGCTACCCTTACCTCGTTTTTCTCTTTTTCGCCCTCCCTGGAGGCCCTCGTCGCCACTGCTGGATTCGTCTTGAGATCCTGGTCAGAACGCACCCCATGAGAGGTCGGGGGAGTGGCGGTATCGGTGCCTTTACGGCCTAGCCTAACACCGGCCAGAGGTTTACCCTCTAGTGGCCTAGGTGGCTGGCGGCCGTCCCCTCCTTGCTTAGGAGGGGCTGCCAATGCATGTAGCTAGGCGTCCCTGCTCTCCTCGAATCCTGCATGCTCCTCCTCCCCTTCTTCCTCCTCCTTCTCCTGCCTGTCCTGCATCTGCGGATCCTGCCTGGTGCCAGTGATGTCAGCTCGGCGACTACAAATGGTATGGTCACGCCGGCGTTTGTTTTGCGATCGGCACCGTTGTGGCTTGGGGAGCACGACGCCGTCCTCGTCGGGCCTCCTGGGGGCGCGGCGGGAAGCGGATGCACTCGGAGGGCCCCCCCCACTCGGAGGCACTCGGAGGCTCGGATGTCCTCGGAGGCTTTCGGATGCCCCAGAAGCCCTCGGATGTCCTCGGAGGACGCTTGCTCGTCGTAGGTGGTCGCGCCCGCCAGCAGGAGACACGCGAGCTCGTCGACGTCGTCGTCGGTGTCGGCGTCGCCGTCTCTTGCCTTTCTCCAGCTCCCCCTGAAAGATGATGATGATGGTGATGATGATGATGATGATGATGATGATGATGATGACGATGACGATGACGATGACGATGATGCTGCTGCTGCTGATGACGACGACGACGACGACGATGATGATGATGATGATGATGATGATGATGATGATAACGACGATGATGATGATGATTCTGATGATGATAATGCTGATGCTGATGATGATGGTGTTGGTGATGATGTCGTTGATGATGCTGATGACGCTGCTGCTGATGATGATGCTCATGATGATGCTGATGCTGCTGCTGATGATGATGCTAATGCTGCTGATGCTGACCACGCTGCTGCTGCTGCTGATAATTATGATGACAATGATGATGCTGAAGATGAGGATGAGGATGTGGGTGGGGACGAGGGTGATGATGCTGCTGCTGATGGGACCATGCCGAGACTGCTCATGATGCTGATGCTGATGGTGATGATGCTGATGATGACGATGATGATGATGATGATGATGGTGATGATGATGACGATGATGCTGATGATGATGGAGATGCTGACAATGCTGCTGCTGATGGTGATGACGATGATGCTGATGCTGATGCTGATGCTGATGATGATGATGCTGATGATGAGGATGATGATGATGACGATGATGATGATCGTGATGATGATGACGATGATGATGATGATTATGATGATGATACTGATGATGATAATGATTATGATGATGATGATGATGATGATGATGATGCTGATGATGATGGAGATGCTGACAATGCTGCTGCTGATGATAATGATGACGCTGATGATGCTGATGCTGATGCTGATGCTGCTGATGCTGATGAGGATGAGGGTGACGATGATGATGATGGTGATGTTACTGACGATGATGATTATGACGATGATGATGAGGTTGACCATGTGGACGAGGATGCGGATGCGGATGCTGCTGCTGATGATGATGAGGACGGTGCTGAGACTGCTGATGATGCTGATGATGCTGCTGATGAGGATGATGATGTTGACGACTATGCTGATGCTGATGATGCTGACGATGATGCTGATGATGATGGAGATGCTGACAAAGCTACTGCTGATGATGATGCTGATGCTAATGCTGCTGAGTATGATGTTGATGATGATGACGATGATGGTGACGATGCTGATGCTGCTGCTGATGATGGTGCTGATGATGGTGGTGATGATGGTAATGGTGACACTGATGATGATGCTGCTGATGATGATGATGATGATGTGGATGATGATGATGATGATGCTGATGCTGCTGATGCTGATGAGGATGTCAGTGATGACGATGAAGATGATGCTGCTGCTGATGATGATGTTGCTGGTGATGATGATGCGTATGACGATGACGATGCTGTTGCCGATGGTGATGATGCTGATGATGATGATGTCGACGCTGATGATGATGATGCTGATGATGATGATGATGATGCTGGCGACGATGATGATGATGATGATCATGATGGTGATGCTGATGAGGTTGATGACGATTATGCTGATGGTGATGATGATGATGCTCATGCTGATGCTGATGCTGATGCTGTTGTTGATGATGATGTGTTGCTGATGGTGCTTATGATGCTGATGCTGATGCTGATGACGACGATTTTAATGCTGCTGCCGCTTCTGATGATTCTGATGATGATGCTGATGATGATGCTGATGGTGATGACAATGATGACGATGCTGATGATGATGATGCTGATGACGATGATGATGGTGATGGTCATGGTGATGGTGGTGGTGGTTGTGATGAGGATGATGATGATGCCGATGATGATGAGGAGGAGGATAATGAGGAACACGACCAGGATGCTGACGCTGATGATGACGACGACGATGATGATGATGATGCTGCTGATGATGATGATGATGATTATGGTGCTAATGATGCTGATGAGGAGGAGGTGGAAGTGGCGGAGGAGGAGGAAGAAGAGGAGGAGGAGGGGGGGGGATGCGGTGGCGGCGGCGGCGGAGGAGGAGGAGGAGGAGGAAGAAGAGGAAGAGAAGGATGAGGTGGAGGAGGAGGAGGAGGATCAGCATCAGGAGGGCGAGGAGGAGGGAGAGGATGAGAAAGAGGAGGAGGGGGTGGAGGAAGATGTGGAGGAGGAGGCTGATGATGATGAGGAAGCATGAAAACATGCCAGCAATAATACTAACGCTAAAGGGCGATCATTACTAGTAAAAGTATTGATGAGCATACCTACAATCGTGCCACTGTACTGCTAATGCGGATTCTGATGCTAACACTACGAAGGATAACGTAGACGTGCGACCAACACGAACAATCTTATTAAGACGAACAATAACAAAACAACATACGATATTAATAACGACCAAACGAGTCATACGCATAAAGCTGCCAAGAGTACGACTCCTACTACGACTAGTAAGAACAACATTGGTACTACGACTGATACTAAGGCGGTCCATCATAACCATAACCATAATTATAACCAAACTACGATGAAACCGAATACGGTGCCTACGGCTAATGGTACGAATGCAACGGGTACTACGAAGACCACGGTGCCTACTATTATACAGAAAACAAGACGAACACTACGAACAATACTTTCATTACGCATCGTACTAACAGTACTACCACGGGCACGAATGATACTACGAAGCACAATGCGGCGTCTATGACGAGGATGGCGAGGAAGATGAGGAAGAGGACGAGCAATATGAGGATGAGACGGAAGATGAGGAGGAGAAGGAGCCTGAGAAGGAGGAGGGGGGGGGGGAGGAGGAGGAGGAGGAGGAGGAGGAGGAGGAGGAGGAGGAGGAGGAGGAGGAGGAGGAGAAGAAGGAGGAGGAGGTGGCTGCGGGGGCAGAGGCGGAGGCGGAGGAGAGGCGGAGGCGGAGACGGCGGAGAGGAGGAGGAGGATGAGGAGGAGGACGAGGAGGAGAAGGAGTGGGATGTGCAGGAGGAAGGTGAAATAATATGAGGAATGAGGAGGATGGGGGAGGAGGAAGGGGAGGATGAGGAGGAAGAAGAGGAGGAGGAGGGGGAAGAGGAGGGTGAGGAGCAGGAGTAGGAGGAGGAGGAGGAGGGGAGGAGGAGGAGGAGGAGGAGGGAGAATAATGGGGGAGGAGGAGCGGAGGAGGAGGTGGAGGAGGAGAAGTATGAGGAGGAAGAGGGTGCGGAAGAGGATGAGTATGAGGAGGAGGAGGATGAGGAGGAGGAGGCGGATGAGAAGCTGGAGGATGAGGAGGACGAGGATGAGGAGGAGCTGGAGGAGGAGGATGATGATGATGATCATGATAATGATGATGGGGGGGGGGGAGGGGGAGGAGGAGGAGGAGGAGGAGGAGGAGGAGGAGGAGGAGGTGGAATAATAATAAGACGAAGAAGACGAGGACGAGGAGTGG
>CAUYUJ010015848.1:99118-106618 GCA_963575745.1 Prorocentrum cordatum
TGGACTTGGCCCTCCCGCGGCCCCCGAGAGCTGCGCACCAGAGGTCGCTCCTGCTCAGGGTCACTCCTGCTTGTGGGCGACTCATCCTCATCTTCATTTCTTGCCTTGAGCGGTTCATTCTTTTCATTTCCTTCCTCTTTCGGCCGACTCTCATCGTTTTTGTTAGCGTTTCGCCGTTGATTGCATCGTGTGTGCTGTTTTCGGCTTGTCCGTCTCACGTCACGGTTGCAATGGCGCAGTGTTGGTCTATGTGTTGCGTGCACCAAATTATCGTCCTTGTTTTTGGTTCCCCGCTTCCCGCTCCCCGCTTCCCGCTCCCCGCTTCCCGCTCCCCGCTCCCCTTCTCGATTCTCACCCCCCGCCTCAATTTCTTGCTCACCCAATCCAGCTGCTGGTGTTGCTGCTGCTCCTCCTCCATGGCCCCTCCTCATGTGACGCTTGGTCCTTCTCCTACCCTCCTTCTCCTCCTCCTCCTCCTTCGCCTGCTCCTCCTGCTCCCCCTCTCCCGCGCGACGACACGATGACTTAGTGTTTCCGTGAAAGCTTGCGACGGATTGCGAATACGACAACGACAACCGATGTGTTGGCATGACAAGAACTCTTGATGCTTCGCGTAAAATCACCAGCTCATCCAGCGATCGCCAGGCGAGTTTCCTTGACCAGGGAAGTCTTGACGAATGTTGTAAAAACAGCCGCTCTGAATGATACATGTTTGATTTTTTTCTTGGTACCCTCTTGGGGCCTTCTTGAGGCTCTCTCAGGAGCCCCTTGGGGACAGGAGGAGGACGACGAGGAGGAGGAGGATGACGACGAAGACGAACACAAGGACGAGGGCGATGGCGAGGGAAACGAAGGCCAGGTGGAGGACAACGAGGGCGAGAACTATTGGAACCATCCTGGAGGCTCCCAGGGGTCCTATGGAGGTTTTGTTTGGGTCCTCTTGGGGCCCTCTTGAGGCCCTCGTGGCAGGTTCTGGGGTCCCGGTGGGGCTCTTTTGAGGTGTTTTTGTGCCCCGTTGGGGCCATCCGAGGGCTCCCTTGGGGGCCTTTGAGGGGCCATCGAGACCCTCTTGGAGCCATCTTGTAGGGCGTCAAGAGAAGGGAGGTCCTCGATATCCCCCCCTCCCTCTCAGGAACTCCCTTGGGGCGCTCATGGGGCGCTCTCGGGCGCTCTGGTGCGCTCTCAGTGGCCGTCTTGGGGGCCTCGTAGGTCCCTCGTGTGCCATCTCTTGGGTTGAGTCGGGCCTGTCCCTCTACAGGGGGAGTATTCAAAAATAGTCAAACGATTGTCTGGGGACGAGCGGACCCAAGAACTCCGCGCGGAGCGCCACAAGGTTGTGCTCGTGCCGCTCTTTCTTCCTCTGACCCAGTTCTGTCGATGCGTGGGCGCCGGAGGTCTGGATCACCTCCCTCCAGGGCCGGCTCCGCGCCCCCCGAGTCGTGCCTCTCGACGGCCCCGAGGGGCCCGGCGAGGGCCAGGGGACGAAAGCGGAGCCCAGCTCCGGGCGCTCTCCATTTTGGAGCCTCGGATCCCCGGGGAGGTCGTCGTCGGAATTGGCCTCGTTCTCCCCAGACATCCGCGGGCATGATTCTGTCCATCCCCGGCCCCAGGGAGGCCCCAGAGGTCCCGACCCCCCTTCGGGGGCGGAAAAGAGGGGGGTGATGACTAGGGGGGGGTGGATATCATGGCGTGGGCCATGATATTTCCCCAGATTTCATGGCGCCTCTTCTTATTTCATTGCGTCCCTGGCCCCCCTCGCTGGGCCGCGCACATGCCGCCGGTCATGATTTGCACCCCCCCCCTCTTGGACCCCCCCCCCTGGCCGCTCCCGACCCCTGTTCCCCGAGGAAGGGCTTGTCGTCCCAGATTCATTTCGGAGGGTCCCCGGGCCCGAGTACGGGTCCCCGAGGCCGACGTCCAGGAGAAAAGCCGCCGCACTGAAGAAGGCATACGGCCGGTGCGCCGAAGAAGGAACCCTTTTCGTTGGGGAGGGGCTCCGTGTGCCTTGACAGTTCCACAGCTTGTCTCAGGTTTTCCTCAGGCTTTCCCTCGGGAGATCGAAGATTAACCTATGGGAACAGAGGGGCCCTCGTTCCTTCTGTAGGGCTCCTGAGGCCAACGCCCCGACTGTAGCTTCGCCTGTCGGGGTCCCACCCTCCCCCCCCCCTCCCCGCCCCTGGCGCCCGACGCCGGGGGCCGGCAGGGGCCCCGTCGCGGGCGGCCGCCGCCGCCCCGAGCTCGCCGCCGCCCGCCGGCGGGGCCGCTGCGGCGGGCGCGTCGCCGCAGGCGCGCCGCGCGCGGGCCCCCCCGCGGGCGCCCCGGGGGCCCTCGGCGTCGGCGGTCCTCGGCGTCGGTGGTCCTCCCGCGCGCCCGGGGGCCCTCGGCGTCGGCGGTCCTCGGCGTCGGCGGTCCTCCCGCGCGCCCGGGGCCCTCGGCGTCGGCGGTCCTCGGCGTCGGTGGTCCTCCCGCGCGTCGGTGATCCTCGGCGTCGGCGGTCCTCGGCGCGGTGGTGGTCCTCGGCGCGGTGGCCCGGCATAGGGAAGCAATCGACAAGGCGTAAGAGTGGCCTTTCGTTGGAGTGACCTCTGGTGCGGGCCCGCTTGGGCGCCGAATGCGGTGCGATAGCATCGGCTGCGTGCTCGAGTTTGGCCACCTTGCGCCCCCGCTGAAACCGCGCACTAAAGGGCACTCTTGCCTAGGGTCACTCCCTGCGTGTAGCCGACTCGGCGTGGTGGTCCGGCAGAGGAAAGAAATTAGTGGACGGTCCTCACCACCACAAAGCCGAGCATCGGGAAGGACGCGTGGGCAAGAAGTGTGCGCGGTTGGCAACTTTTCAGGACATGGAAGGAAAACGCTGCAAATTGATTGCGTATGCACGGAAAGTCAACTGGGGAGGTCAAGTGGAACGCAACGCAGAGAAGCGGAGTGCATCACGACTGAGAAGCAGATACGAAAAGCGCCCAAATGTGACGCAGAGGAGGGGCAACCCTTCCCCCTCTCCCCAAATTCAGAGTTTGAGTTCAAGGTTGGCACGCGCGGGGGAGCCTGTGGTCGAAGTGCCAGTCGTTCAACCCACCGCAGACATTGATCATTGGGAGGGGTGCCACGCCCGTTTTGATACACAACACGCACTGTGCTCAAACCGTTCGTGTCGATACGTGGCGTGTTGGCTCAACGTATTGGCCCACGTTTTGGCGCACGCATCGCGTCAGACCTACGTTTTCAGTCTACGTGTGGAGCTCCGTATCAATACGCTACGTTTTGCGTGCTGCGTATCGGGGCAGCTAAGGGCATGAGTGTTTGCTAATCTCTTCCGAGGCCTGTCGTCGTGGAGGTTGCCGCCGTCGCCGTCGTTGTCGCCGTCGTCGTGGTTCTCGGCGGCGAGCCTCCTCGGAAGGCTCGGGATGGCCTCGGGAGGGCCTCGAGATGGCCCAGGACGGCCTCCAAAGCCACCTAAGAGGCCTCCAATACGGCCCAAGAGGGCGCCAAGAGCCCATCCACGAAGGCCCGAATACGGCCAGATGGTTGATTTTGCTCAGGTTGTCGTGAAGGATTTGTGGCAGACGGCCACGACGGCCAAGGATGCCTGGGGGGGAAGTGAGAAGTGGCGGACCTTTTCAGAGGGCTCGGAAGTCTCCCAGCCTTCTGGGAAGTTTTCTGAGGCTCCCCGAAGACAGAAACCCTCTCAGAAGGCCAGGAGGGCTTTTGAGAAGCCCCGCCGCCTTCCGAGAAGGCCTCCTCCTTCTCACTTCCCCCCTCGCTCGCCGCCAAGGGGTGATCGTCGTTATGGCCGTCGCAGTCGCAGTGGAGAAGGTCACCGTCGTCGCCGCCACCGCCGCCGCCGTTGCCGTCGCCGCCACTGTGGCCGCTGTCGCCTTTGTCGCCGTCGCGGCCGTCGTTGCCAATGTCGTATTCGTATTCGTCGTCGTCGTCGTCGTCGTCGATAAGGTCGTCATGGTCGTCGTCGCTGTCGCAGTCGCCGTGGTCGTCGTATCCTGTGGTTGTTCTGTGCGGTTGTCCAACGGCTGTCCTCTGGCCAGACACGGTAGTAGGAAGCGACATGCATAATCGGAAGAGGTTACAGAGTGAGAATAGTGAAGCAGTCAGAAGAAGAGTCAGAGCTGGTAGAGGTATCACCATGTGTAGGTCCTAGACGAATTAGACGTGTTATATTCGGTGAAACAGCTCGAAGGGTGATAACACAGATCTTATGCGTCGGAGTTCTATATAGCAGTTTGAGTCGTTGTGTGCTGTGTATCAGCTAGAACGCATGCATACAAGTGCGGATTTAGCGACGGTGGTGTGCACACATACGTATGTAGATTCAGGAGTTCGCTCCTTGCGTGCCAGCGATCATATATAACAAGTAGAAGTCGGACCAGGTATTCTAGTTCGACGACTTAAGCAGCATTCGAGAGCTCCCAAGCTGGAAGCACTTAAGGGAGTCATACGAGTCACACCATGCATATTGGTTAAACAGTGGTTCGAGTCAAGCGAAGCAGATGAGTTCGAACATGCAGAACTGTTTGTAAGGTTTCGAAATCGCTCGGGAACTTCTCTCATACTTTCACGTTTAGGTGGTTGTTTTCTTATTCACTGTTTTGCCGAGGTGCGGGCCCTCGCTGCCCCCTTCCCCCCCGTGGAGTAGGTCTATCTTGGCTGTTGATGGCGCCTGTTTTGAGCATTCGGGGTCTGGAGGAGGAGCAGGAGATGAAGGAGGAGGAGGATGAGGAGGAGGAGGGAGGAGAAGGAGGAGGAGGAGGAGGATAAGGAGGAGGAGGGCGGAGGAGGGATGACGATGATGCTGATGATGATGAGGAAGAGAAGGAGGATGAGGAGGAGGATGAGGAGGAGGAGGAGAAGGAGGGGGAGGAGGAGGGGGAGGATGAGGCGTGGAGGAGATGAGGAGGAGAGGAGGAGGAGGACGGAGGAGGAGGAGGAGGAGGAGGAGGAGGAGGAGGAGGATAAGGAGGAGGAGGAAGAGGAGGAGGAGGAGGAGGAGGAGGAGGAGGAGGAGGTGGAAGAGGAGGAGGAGGAAGAGGAGGAGGAAGAGGAGGAGGAGGAGGAGGAGAGGGAGGCGGCGGAGGGGGAGGCGGAGGGGAGGCGGAGGTGAAGAGGAGGAGGAGGAGGAGGAGGAGGAGGAGGAGGAGGAGGAGGAGGGGGAGGAGGAGGATGAGGAGGAGGAGGAGGAGGAGGAGGGAGGAGGAGGCGGAGGAGGAGGAGGAGGAGGAGGAGGAGGAGGAGGAGGAGGAGGAGGAGGAGGAAGAGGAGGAGGAGGAGGAGAAGGAGGAGGAGGAGGAGGAGGACGAGGAGGAGGAGGAGGAGGAGGAGGAAGAAGAATAATAAGAAGAAACATAAGCATAATATTAATCATACTAATAATAATGATAACAAGAAGAAGAAGGATGAGGAGGAGGAGGAGGAGGAGGAAAAGGAGGAGGAGGCGGCGCTGCTTCAAGAACACCATTTAGCTTTACCCTCGGGCGGCATAGGCATCGATGAGCGCGCGGCGAAGACGAGGCATATGCGCCGTGCCGAGACGGCACCTGCCTCTGCCACGCGCAAACCGCGCAAACCGTACAAATCGCACGGCGTTTGGGCGATGACGGCGTCTCGCCCGCTCTCGCGATGCCCCGCTGCCGCTGCCGCTATCCTGCGGTCCGGCGAGCGAAACCGGACTCACGGGCACCTCGTCTCCTATTGGGGGCACCCTGGACCTCCCTTCTCCTCGGTCCTCGTCCTCCTTCCTCCTTCCTCCTCCTTCTCGCCCTTCCGCGCCGTCCTTGTCGTCGTCGTCCTCCCCCTCCTCCTCCTCGCTCCTTCATCCTCACCGCCTGGACCTGACGTCGGCCAGGCGGCTCCCCCCCGCTTGCAGGCGAGGCGGCCCGGCGCTCCCATGGCCTCCCCGCTGTGGGCCGGGCAGATCGCGGGGGCCCCTGCCCGGCCTGCGCGGCGGGCGGCGACGACGGCGGTGCCGATTGCGTCGCCCTGGCGGACGCCGACGACGACGCCGACGCCCACGCGGACGTTGACGACGACGACGTCGACGCCGACGACGTCGATGCCGACGAGTTCGTCATCGATGACATCTTCGTCGAAGTCGTGGTGGGGGCCCACCACGACTTCGATGCATGTATGTATGCATGCATGCATGCATGCATGCATGTATGCATGTGTGTATGCATGCATGTATGTATGCATGTATGCATGCAGGCATGTAAGTAATTGTGCGTGTCCAAAGGATATACACCACCACCTCCATTCCCCCTCCCTCCTCCCCTCCTCCTCCCCTCCTCCTCCCCTCCTCTTTCCTCGGGGAGGGATGGGGTTAGGGAAGCGGTGGTGGTCCATAATTTTGGGCCCCGTAAATTGTGTATGTATGTATGTATGTTTGAATGTAGGTTTGTATTTTTGTATGTATGCATGTGTTAATGCATATGTGTACATATGCATGCCAGCATGTAGTTCTCTATGTATGTATGCATATATGCATGTGTTGATAGATGTATGCGTATATGAATGTATGCATGTATGTGTAGATTTGTATTGTGTATGCGTGCATGCATGCATGCATGCATGCATGCTTGTATATGTGTATTCATGTATGTATGTCTGTGTGTGTATGCATCTAGGTATTTCGGTGTGTATGTATGTATGTATGCATGTATGTATGTATGCATGTCTGTCTGTCTGTCTGTCTGTCTGTCTGTCTGTCTGTATGTATGTATGTATGTATGTATGTATGTATGTATGTATGTAGGTGTGCATATACACATATATATACATATATATATGTTATGTGGGTGAAAATGTGCATGCATGCATGGATGTATGCATGCACGTATGTATGTATAGCTGCACGCCTGAATGCATGCACAGGTGTGTGTCTATATGTATGCATGTATGCATGTATGCATGCATGCATGTTCGAATTTCTGTCTGCATGCATGTATGTATATCTGCATGACTGCATGCCTGTAAACGTGTATGTATGTATGCATGCGTGCATACATGTAGGTATCGGTCCATGTATGCATGCATGCTTTAGTTCAGTGTGTATGCATGTCTGTTCATATATGTGTATATAGTTGCATGCTTGTACGTATGTGTGCATGCGCGTATGTGTGTATTTTAGTGTTGATGTCTGTCTGTCTGTCTGTCTGTCTGCCTGTCTGTCTGTCTGTCTGTATGTATGTATGTATGTATGCACGGATGCATGCCTGCATGCTTATGTGATTGTATTTATGCATGTACGGATGCATTTGTGCATCTAGGTATGCACGTACGTACGTATGCATGTATGTATGTATGCATCCATGAATGTAGTTCTGCATGTATGTGTGTATGTGTGTATGCATGCATGCATGCATGCTTGCATGCATACATTTTTGCATGTGCGTATGTATGTATGCATGCATGCATGTATGTCTTTATGGATGTATGTATGTGCAAGCATGTGTTTATTTCTATGTATGTATGTATGCACGTATGTTTGTGTGT
>CAUYUJ010015848.1:111618-146618 GCA_963575745.1 Prorocentrum cordatum
TCTGATAAAGCCGTTGACCATGACCATGGCCATGACCAGTATCAGGAGCAGGAGGAGGATCAGGAGGGGTGTGCCACCCTTCTGTCTGGCGGCTTCTTGAGGCCGCTGGCGAGCTTCCCGTGGACGGGGACGACGACGACGACGACGACGACGACGACGACGACGACATCGACGATGGATACCAGGGAGCACTGGTCACAGGTCGGCATCGACGTGGTCCGGGTCCGCGACAGCACTGCGACCCCTATGCGGGACGATCGAAATGTTTACGGAAATAATGCTTACAAAGACCGACAGCAGTTCCTGTTCAATTTGCACATGACTCGCTGTCCGCGCCGCCGCGGACATTGTTCAGTGAAGACAAAAAACCGCCTGCCCAACAGCGGCCGCTGCTGGTTTGGGACAACATGTGTTGTTGGGCATTGTGCCCATTTATGCCGTACCCATTTCGGGCGTCCAAACCCATGAATCGTGTCTTCCTCATGTTCGGGGAGCACAGCCGCGAGCTGATCTCCCCAGAGAGCGGGCTCCGGCTTCTCAAGGTGCTCTGCGGCGAGAGGGATTCGGCCGGTCACGACATCCCTCAGATCCTGAAGCACAGTGAGTTCGAGATGGTGCTCAACGGCAACCCCCGCTCCAGGCTCAAGGTAGAGGACGGTGATTTCTGCCTTCGCGCCAACCCCGACGGCGTCGACCTCAACAGGAACTGGGACGAGAAGTGGCTCACCCAGCCGAAGTCCGCGGAGACAAATCCGGGACCCAAGCCTTTCAGTGAGCCCGAGACGCGCATCTTCAGAAGCTTGGTCACGGAGTTCAAGCCCACCACATTTGTGACCGTTCACAGTGGGACCCGCGGCCTGTACATGCCCTACGCCTACGATGAACACCTGGCCAGTCGAAACAAGGTCGACATGCTCCGCATCCTCAAGGAGCTTGACTCATCCTACTGCGAGTGCCCGTTCGGCGCGGCGGGCAAGGAGGTCGGATACGACTGCCCGGGCACAAGCCTGGACTGGGTCTACGACAAGATGCAGACACCGTACTCGTTCGCTTTCGAGATCTACGTCGGGGGCGATGACGCCTCCCTCAAGCAGCGCTGGAAGGAGAAGGTGAGGACGGGCGGCGTCGCCCTCATACAGCAGGGAGAGAACCTGGCCCATCCCCACTTCAAAGACCTGTTCATGCACCACGCCTCCGACTTTGTGCAGACGGCGTCGTCTGTCAATGGTACTAGTTCGTCGCTCCTGGGGATGGACGACTTGCAGTGCTTCAGCTTCTACAACCCCGACTCCAAGAAGCGGTGCCAGGAGGGCGGAAAACTGTACACTTCGCAAGTGCGCGGACGGTGTCTCCGCTGGCGCCAGACCCTCTCCCCACCCCCGTCTCGCTGCACGAAGCGCGCCAGTGGTGTCGTCTCGGTGGGAAAACTGTCCGCGGACCTGCGAAGTTTGTTTGTGTTTGTGTGTGTGTGTGGGTGTGTGTGTTCAACTCTGTTTTTTTCGTTCTCGTAGGTACGACAGAACCGTGCAGAACTGGGCCATCGCTTACCTGGACCTGTCACAGAAGGTGGTCGACCACATGCGAAGCAACATGTCGGCGATCTGAAGGGCTCGCCTCGGGTCAAACTCACCCCGTGTGCAGGATGATGACGATGATGATGATGATGCTGATGCTGATGCTGATGATGATGATGATGATGATAATGCTGCTGCTGCTGATGATGATGATGATGATGATGATGATGATGATGATGCTGTTGCTGATGATGATGATGATGATGATGATGATGATGATGATGCTGACGCTGATGCTGATGCTGATGCTGATGATGATGATGAGGACAGATCTGGGAGGGCCGAGGAGGATGCGTAAGAGGGTGAGGAGGATATGGCGGCATGAAGGAGGAGGGGAGGAGGAGGAGGAGGAGGAGGAGGAGGAGGAGGAGGAGGAATAAGCGAAGGAGAACGAGGAATAGTCTGCTTATGGAAGATTACATGGGGTGGGGGTTGACGAATGGGGAGAAGAGAGCGGAGGGAATGGAGGGGAAGATTGACGAGGAAAATGATAAGCTGGAGGAGAAGGACTGCGAGGATGATGATGATGATGCTGATAATGCTGATGATGATGATGATGATGATGATGATGATGATGATGGTGCTGGTGCTGCTGCTGATGATATTGAGACGACTACGATGGTGATGATTGAGCTGATGCTCAGGATGATGATGAGGATGATGATGGGGATGACGATTGTGGCGATGATCATGCTGATGATGCTGATGATAATGCTGATTATGCTTCTGATTATGGTGGCGATGGTGATGGTAATGGTGATGATGCTTCTGTTGCTGCTGCTGATGATGGTTGCGATGATGACGACGATGATGCCTATCAAGATGATGCTGCTGCTGCCGGTGGTTATTCGTGTGACGATGATGATCATGATAATGCCGATGATGATGCTGATTATGCAGATGATGCTGATAATGATGAGGATGCTGATGCAGATGATGACGATGATGATGATGATGCTGATGCTGATGCTGATGCTTATGATGATTCTGATTGCGATGATGATGGCGATGACGATGACGATGATGATGATGATGATGATGATGATGATGATGATGATGATGATGATGATGAAGATGATGATGATGATGATGATGATGATGATGCTGATGATGATGATGATGATGATCATGCTGCTGCTGATGATGATGATGATGGTGATGATGATAATGATGATGTTGATGATGGTGATGATGATGACGATGCTGATGATGAGTTTTAGGATATATTGCAGGCTGGACATGAGGATTGGGTGGAAGAGGATCCTACTCTATCAAGTTCTAGGTCATGGAGGCCCGGAAGAACGAACGCGCGAACCTGTAGGCTTCTGAGGCAGGGTCTGTACTACATCTGTACCACAGTATGCGTGGCCGGCGAGCACAATCCCCGAGTTGGGCTTGCAGGCCCAGCCAGCGTCCCAAGGGGCGCGCAGCCCCCAGTGGAGCAAGCCATCGGGCTCGACTGGCTGTCGGGCCGAGCGAAAAGAACCGAGATCGCAGCCATGCCCGAGCGAGATCGCAGCCGAGCCCGAGACGATGGCGACGGGAGAAGGATGGAAGGAAGGATGCCAGGCCACTGCTTACGGCTCAACTGGCGCTTGCTCGACGGGGGATTACACGAGGCACGTGCCACTGAGATTGGGGGGGTGCCTCCACTCTCGGAATCCGGCGCGCAGCAAGATAGGTACCGGTGGCACAAGCTACGGCACTTGCTGGGACGGTGCCTCGGGCTGCGAGCGATGCAAGGCTCTCACTGCTGGCCATCAGGTCTCTCATGTTTCGACCGAGCGACTGAGTTCCTGCTCAATTGGTCCCCGAGGCTCTGGTCCTGCCATTGGGGTGGCCTTCTCGTCGGTCATGAGCTTGAGCATGATGTTGTGGAAGCTCCGGCCCAGATTCTCGAAGCGCGGGAAGTACCATTGGATATGGCACTCCTGATCCTTCTTGCCGTTCTGCTTCTTGTGCTGCTTGATCTGGAAGCTGAGTCTGACGAGGCCAACGTCGGTGATCGTGAGCGTCTTGAGCTTGTTCACCGGCTGGGTCGTGCCCTGCTTGGTGGGCAGCCTCCGCTCCCGCCGCATATAGTGGAGGCTCGACGGCGCGCAGAAGATGTGGGGAGTCGGCCAGCGTGAGTCGCCTCATCGTCTGCATCCTGCATCCCAAAATCGGGCTCGATTGTACCTCTCGGGCGAGAGGTGGTCATGTAGGGCAGCGCTACCTTGGGCCAGGTAGAGCCGGACGTGGGCACGACGCTCGTTATCGTAGCCCCCCCTTGACCTCCTTCGAGGTCAGGAGGGGCGGAGCCGAACGTCGAGCCATGTCCAATCACCTTGGCCTTGCCACTGGCTCTTGGCTGGCCGCCGCCTGCCGCCCCAACCCTTGACCTTCTCGCCGCCCGCCTCGTCGCACCCTCGTGGCCTACCCTTGCCAGCGCAGAGCTGGGCTGAGAGGAAGGAGTCCGCGCTTTCTTTCCCGACCTGAAGTGTGCCACTCCTCGGCGTGGCACGGGCCGTGGAGGCATATGCTGGCAAGTGCAAGTCCACTGGGTGGCTGCAGAAAGAAAGAGAGAGAGAAAGAGTCGACATCAGCAAGCAACTCGTCGCACAGTCGGCATTGCAACGAGGACGGTGAGGGTAGCGGCGTCAGGGTGGTGGTCAAGTGGGCAAGCACGCACCCCTCAGCATAGCCCCTTGAAGATGACGAGCAACAATCGTACCGTTCCAGAAGACTTGACGACATGCGATGCATGTGCTGTAAAGCACAGCACGGCAGCATAGCATTGTTACGGTGATGATGAGCGGTGCGTCAGTGATTGAGGATGCCCTTCCTGTTGGCGAAAGCCTCCCTGCATTCAGAGACCTTACGGCAATAAGGTCGTTCAACTTCGGGACAGGCAGGATGGGCAGCACGGTGGGGATGAGCTGCCGTCCATTTGGGCGGGGAGTGCTTGCATTCATTTTTGTGGTGAAGTCGAGCTCCGCAAACTCGCTGACCCAGTCAGCATCTTGCCAGAAAACGGAGATCCTGAAGAAGGGTATACAGTCATTCCCAATCCGTAATTTGGCTAGCTGAGATGATATCCTCCAGGAGCTGACTGACCCAGGAAGACGCATAACCTGTAAGCTGCCCTTCCATCCACGGCAGGCGACGTTCATCGCTAGGCATGGTTCCCGCGAGAGCACAAAAGAACCTGCGAATGCCCGCGGGGTCCCACGCCAGAATGTGATATTAACGATGCTGGCGCATTTGCAGTTCGAGGCGAGAGCCCACCACCTTCTACCATGTAGGAACGTTGGAGTTAGTGAAAAAATGGTAGGGCTTGCCCTCTTAGTCGGTCCATTTCCCCATCATGCATACTCTAGCCAGAGGACAGATCATCGCGACCCCTGAGGACGATCATCGCGATCCTCGCGATCCCTGAGGACAAAGGCTTTACGGGTGGACAGGAGACTGGTTTGGGCAAGCCCAATCAGAAGTGATCTCTTCAAACTGTGGAGCACTGATAATGATCAAGCACCGGCCAGCGAGTAGAACGCCTTGCGTGACCTAGTGCCACGGCGAGCCACCTCGCGATGGCCAGTGCTTGTCATGGCAAGGAAGGGTCCAAGGTATTGAGCTTCAGTTGTCGGTGCGTCTTGGAGTACAAGAGCCGCTGGTATGCGAAGTAAGCGTCGAAACTGCGTCGCACCCTCATCAGCACAGTGACGGAGGTGTTCCTGCTTTGATCGATTTTGTTGAATTTCATATTCGTCCAATTCTCCGTCGAGCCAGTTGTCAAACTGGCTCAGCTTGAAGATCGGCGATTGGAACTCAGCACCGTTGACTGCGAGGACAAACTTTGGTAATTCATCAGGTAAGCCCAAGTCTGCCGTGTCATCTCCCCAAGCGGCGCGGAGTGCCGACGCCAGTGGATCCAAATATTGAAGCCGATGCATCCATAAAGTTACAGGTATCATACACGAGGAGAGGAATCGGTTGACGATGAAAGAGTCGCCCATGACCTATCTCTGTCCAGGCTGAAGCGTTACGTGCGTGTCACTTCCTGGGAGCTCACCACCGAGTGCCTGCAGCGCTCGCGACACTGAGGCTGATTGCAGGCGCTCGCTCTTTGAGGCGAAGGCATTCGTCATCTCTATGAGCGTCAGGACAAGTGAGCGGCGAGCTGTTCGTAGTCTCCGTGTGATGGCTTGCGCGGTCATAATCGAGTCCTCTCGCCGTCGTCCAAACACGCAGCCGTGATCACGAAGAGTCGAGGCTGGTTTGAGACGCTTGACGAACCGAGCTTTTCCCGCCATTGGGAGGAAGCGAACAACGCGGCGAAAACGAGGTCCCCGCAAGTGTGTGTGTGTGTGTTTGTGTGTGATTGGGAGGCGGTGCACCTCGGGAGCGATACCAATAGAGAGGCGACTGCTGATAAATCCGTATCGTACGGAGCCTTTCCTGGGCCAGATCCTACAATAGTGGAACTCGAGGTGGAGAAATATTCGCTCCCGCCCAAGCCTTCAGTCGAATGCAACGCCTGAGGGTGAACATAAGATGCCAGACCTTTAGCCAGTGTTTAGCCAGGGTAGACTGCGCGCCGCTTGGGCTCCGAACTGCCATGGCGACGCATGTCCTGCAGGTCGGTTCCGACGTGGTTGCAGAGGGCCTCGGAGTCCAGCGCGGTCGTGTCAGTGGGCGACGGATAGTCTTCACCGTCAAGTTGTGCTCGCCACTCGCCCCAAGAAACTGCCCGCGCAGACGTACCACCAGCACCGCCGCGACGTTTCCATGCATCGAGCCACTCGGTAGAGGGGTGGGAAGCCCGCTTCGAATGTGTTGTTCATCCCGTTGTTTGGCACTGTGCCTGCGTGGAGCCGCCAGTATGCACGCCCGCGCATCTTCAGCAGGTCGATTACGTCAAATAGCCTCGTCGGCAGGCTTGCCGGCGCTCTGGGCCCGACATCTTCGTGGTCAGCCGCAGCCCATCAGTGATGTGGTTGCACTGGGCCTCGACGTCGTCGGGGGACGATGTCGCTCTAAACCTGCTGCGTTCTCACAGTAGATTGCGTCGACGTGCGCGATCCTCCAATTAGCCCTGGCGCTGGTTCCGCATGCTGGAGTGTGCCGTGGCTGCATCCAGTAAGGTCCGCTCGACGCCTTCGAAAGTTTTGCCTGCCGAGGAGTGATCATAATCCCACAGGGCTGGCAATCGCCTGTGGGCAACTCAATCGGCGTCTCGCCCTTCACCGACGCGTCGTCAAGCCGTCAGTTTAGATTTGTACAGTGAAATCCCTGCAGTGCTCGTGTCACTACCAGAACCTTGACCGAAGTACCTTCCATAGTTGAGAGGATTGTGGTCTCGCGGGGGAGGTCCAGCAGATGTTTGCAACCTCACTCCGAGAGCGGCCGGTGCTCTGCATGGGATACCCCGTTTCGCGAGGCCCCTGGGTTAGGTGAAACGGCAGAGCTTGTTCGACGAACCACTGCTGGCGAAGGTCCGTTGGGGCCGCGAGGTAAACGTGCTGCCCACCTAAGCGGGGCCCATGGGTTAGGTGAGATAACAGAGTCTGCTCGACGAACCACTGCTGGCGAAGGTTGGTCGGGGCCGCGGGGTAGGCGTGCTGCCAACCTGAATGCGGTGCTCCCCCCCCAAGCCGCACGAAACTGTGCGCCAGCCCTGGGGGCCAACCTCTTCGCTTGGCGGTGCCGATCACCTCGGGGGTGGGCTCGTGCCAGTAGCCGTCAGCGCGTTGCTCAAGTCAGCGAAGAACACGGTAATTAGGCTGTCCAAGACAGCGGACAGCCACCACGCGAGAATCTTAATCGCACGTGCGACTGGGCTGCGAAGGAGCGTGCATCACGGTAGCACAAAATATCGAGGCCGCTCATCTTGATCCGAGCTGCCCGAGCACGTCCGCTCGTGAGCGGGTCGCAGGCCAGACTTGGTGAGCTTTGTTCGCTGCAACGCCTCGTGGCAGTCCCACAAGGCTGAAGTCGGGCACTTCCCTGCACAGGAAGAATATTCAGAAGTAGTGAAATAATAGTTTGGGCACGTTTCTTCGTTCATGTTTTGGTTTTGTTTGAATATGTTTTGCCAACTTCTAATTTTCCTTCGAAGGTCCGCCTGTAGGAGGATATGCCCGACCTAAGATTGCTGCAGGGCTTGTTGGTATGAGCTGATTCCAGAGTCACTCGGCCACTTCACCGCCGCTTGAGAACTTTGCCCATTCCGTCTCGTGTTCCGCGCTGGGTGCCCGCCAGCAGCATCAGGTTGCAGCCTATACATCTCCAAGACGGCCCCTCCGAGGCGTGCGTGAGTCACTGAGTGCGGGTTCCGTCCCAAGGCGCGACTGACAGGCCGACGCTTTCTAGCCATCGGGGCAGCGTCGAACGTGCCGAGATCCGTCGGGAACTACAGCGTGGATCGGCGGCGAGCGAGGGGGGAAGGCCCTCTCAGAAGGTGGCGAGCGAAGGCCCTCTCAGAAGGCGGCGGGACTTCTCAGACGCCCTCGCGCCTTCTGAGAGGTTTTCCGTGTCTTCGGGGAAAGCTTCGCAAACCTCTCAGAAGGCTCAGAAGGCCGGGGGACATCCGAGCCTTCCGAGAAGGCCTGCCCCTTCTCACTTCCCCCCAGGCTCGCCGCCGAATGGAAACCGAGTGTGTGTGTGTGTGTGTGTGCGCGCGCGCGCGCGTGTGTGTGTGTGTGTGTGTGTGTGTGTGTGTGTTTGTCAACGTCGCCCTGTGCAGATGCAGACTCGAATCAGGGCTGGCGGAAGAGGATGAGGATGATGGATGCGGTAGGGCGGGCAAGAATGAGGAGGATGAGGAGGAAGAGGGAGGGAGGGAAACGAGGATGCGGATGAGGATGATGAGAATCATGAGGACGATTAGGGGGAAAAGGATCAGGAATATGAGGAGAAGGGGGCGAGGAGGCGGGAGGGGGAACATGACTACGACGACGATGCTGACGACGATGAGGAGAGACGAGGACGAGGAGGAGAAGGAGGAGGACGTCTGCACACTCGGGTCCCCGCCCGAGGTCGAGCTCGCTCTCTTTGTGCCAAAGCGAGTGCATCCCCCCTGCAACGCATCGTTGTGTCGACGTGGATCTGCTTTTACGCTTCCCCGACGTTGATCAACGATCGTCGTGTCTGGTACAGGTCAAGAAAAACAACATCTACGGAAGTAGGCGATCGGCATCGGCCTGAAGAACAACACACTGCAATATGCCTGCTACGGCAGGTGTCTGGTGAGAGGCAGGCGGCAAGACAATTAGATCAAAGTGACGTGGCCCGTTAGGGCATGGAGAAACAGAGCTTCCGTGTGTACAGGCTTGTGAGGTGGAGGCGAGGGGAATACGCAGCCATAGAACATAGCGTAATCAAAGAGGTGGTGGGGTCCGAAAGAGAGGAGTAATTGAAATAGGCCTGGTTTCTCCTCATCTTCCTCCCCATCTTCCCCCTCCTCTTATTCTCTCTTAGCTCCCGGCACGCTCGCCTCTTCCGTCCTTGCTCTGGGCGGCTCAGTGACCATGTGGTGGGGCGGCTTAACCGTCCCTAGAAAACGCTTTCTTCCGCCAACGCAAGTTTGCACAACTGCCACGTCGCGCTGGTGGTTCCATTGGCGCCTGACCGTCTCGCACACCATGGTGCCCGCGGACTTCAAGCAAATGTGCACAGCTGCTCTCTACTGGTGGTAGCGTGCGCTGGGGGCATAGCCTCGCGTGGGCCACATGCGGTATGTTGACAGAAATCCTGCTAGCGTCTCTGAGGTACGGCCTGGCGGTCATGGCTGGCACGCAAATAGCTGATCGTTTTTTTTTTTTGTTTCTTATACATTTTTTTGTTCTGGTTGTTTTTTAAGTCTTGTTTCGCCGATCGGAGCGGGCCCCCTCCCCCTCCCCGCCCCTCGTAGACCAGATCTCGGTTGGTCCTGTCAGCTGGTTTCTGGCGACGGATCAGGATCGGTCAGGACCCCTCACCGCCAGTCTTGCTTGCGCGATTGGTGAAAGCAGATCGACGCAGCGCCAGCCCAGACTGAGGCCCGCCCCCCCCCCCCCCACCCTTTGGCCGAATGTCGAAGACGGGAAACTGAAAAAACGCCTACCAGGTTGGGCGGCGCAGTGCGTACGCCGTGCAGCGTACGCAATTCCACGTGCGCTCGCGCCGTACCTCATCAGAAACCGGTGCGTCGGCGAAGGAGAAGTAGATGTTCGGACCCTGCAGTTGTTAAGCACGTGACTTGATCAGGTGGTTCGCGATTTCCCCGCACGTCGCGTCGGCGTTATCAGTGACGGTGCAGGGGAGGAGTGTACGGATGGGATCTGGTTGCCGAGGGAGGCTCTTGCGGTGACCTCCTACTCCAGAGAGATTCGCGGGAGGGGCTGGGCGAAGGCTCCACACCAGGTCTGGTGAGGAAAGCACATTGATGGCTGCGCACGCACGCACGCATAGAATTAAGGCATTCTTTTGAAACAGCGGGGCGGCGAGTCATATTGACGACCTTCGTATACCCTTTTACTTCTCTCTGTCTCCCTCTTCCTCCTCTTCCGCCTTCTACAAATTTCGCCACGCTGTGCCTCCTCCTCCTCCTCCTCCTCCTCCTCCTCCTCCTCCTCCTCCTACCCCCCTTTTTCCCCCATTCCGCTCCCCACCTGCTTCTCCCAATCCTCTTCCTCCTCTGCTTCCCCTTCGCCTCCCCCTCTCCCTCCCTCTCCTTCTCTCCTCCTCGCCCTTCCCCTCTTCCGCCTCCGTTTTCGCCCCCTCCCTCCTTCACTGCCGCTGTGCTCGTACCGTCTACCCCGACCCTGCGTAGGAGCAGCGGCATCTGGAGGGGGAGGAGAGGAGGAGAGATGAAGAGAAGAAGAGGAGGATGGAGGATGGAGGATGGAGGATGTCAGATGGCGGATGGACGATCGAGGATGCAGGTTGGAGGATCGAGGGTGAGGAGGAGGAGGAGGAGTACGAGGAGGAGCAGGAGGAGGATTAGGATGAGGATGAGGATGAGGATGAGGATGAGGATCAGGATGAGGATGAGGATGAGCATGAGGAGGAGGAGGAGGAGGAGGAGGAGGAGGAGGACGAGGACGAGGAGGATGAGTAGGAGGAGGAGTAGTATGAGAGGGATGCGGAGGAGGAGGCGGCGTAGGACGGATGAGGATAGGAGAGGAGGAGAGGTGGAGGAGGACGAGGAGGATGGAGGAGGACGGAGGGAATGTCGCGTCGCGGTGGCCGCCGTCGTCCGCCGACGTCATCGTGGTCGCTGCCGCCGCCGCAGCTGGCTTTGCGCCGCCGCCGCTGGCGAACGCCTGCGCCGCCGCCGCAGGGCGCACGGCCGCGCTGCCGCTTCCGCCCGGCGAGCGCCCCTGCGCCACCCTCGCGCCGACCGAGGTCGGGATGGCAGAGGCGGGCGCTCACGCCCACAGGCCCTCCTGGGCGGTCGCCGGGTCAGGACATCGCCGCCGCCGCCGTTGCCGGCGCCGGCGCCGTTGCCGCCGCCGTCGCCGTCGCCGTCGCGGTCGCCGTCGCCGTCGCCGTCGTCCTCGTCCTCGTCGTCGTCCTCGTCGTCGTCGTCGCCGTCGCCGTCGCCGTCGCCCTCGCCGTCGTCGTCGTCGTCGCAATCGTCGTCGTCCTCGTCGTCTTTGTTGTTGTTGTTGTTGTTGTTGTTGTTGTTGTTGTTGTTGTTGTTGTTGTTGTTGTTGTTCTTGTTGTTGTTGTTGTGGTTGTTGGTGTTGGTGTTGGTGTTGGTGTTGGTGTTGGTGTTGTTGTTGTTGGTGTTGTTGTTGTTGCTGTTGTTGTTCCTGTTGTTTCTGATGTTGCTGTCGTCGTTGTTTTTGTTTTAAATTTTGTTGTTGCTGATGTTGTTGTTGCTGTTATCGTTATTGTAATTATTGTAATTATTGTTATTATTGCTGCTGTTGTTGTTGCTGTTGTCGTTGTTGTTGTTGTCGTTGTTGTTGGATATTCATTTCTAGAGAATAACTATTGTTGATTTCTGGAAGCGGTTCCGCGCGCTCTCGCCTCGATGCCGGTTACATTTTCTCTGAAAACGAGGCTCCCGCGCGAGCGTTGGCTTGAGTGTAAAAGTGGGCCTTTGGAGGCCCAGCTACGACGACAACGGCTCCCGCTCGATCTTCCTCAATTTACCCCGAGACACCCCGGCCAGAGAGGCCCCCGAACTCGGGAACGGCGCTCTCGCTCGAGACTTCTCCGAAATTCAATCTAGTTGGCGCAGGCCCAGCCACGACGACCAGGACTCCTGCTCGTTAGTTCCTCACGAACTACTCCAGGAGCCCCTGGCCAGGAAGGCCCCCAAATTCAGGAAAGGTGCTCTCGCTTGAGACTTTCTCGTGATTCAGTCAAGTTGGTGGCGGCCCAGCTACGACGACAAGGGCTTTCGTTCCAGACTTCCTCAAGATGTATTCGCAAAGGCCCTGGCCATAGAGGCCCCCGAACTCATGGATTCCGAGAGGCCCTGGCCTGGCCAGAGAGGCCCCCGAACTCAGGAACGGCACTCTCGCTCAAGAGTTCCTCGCACTTCAGTCAGTGGCCGACAAGGAAGATATTCCCCCCCGAAACGGGGTGCGATCGAAGACGAAGTGGGCGGGTATCAAGGGTTGGGCAATACAGAATGCAAAACACGCGGGCCAGTAAGAGCGAACAGTCTTAACATGATTGTTGTTGTTGTTGCTGCTGCTGTTTTAGTTGCTGTGGTTGTTGTTGTTGTTGCTGCTGTTGTTGTTTTCGTTTATGTTGCTGTTTGTCGTTGTTGTTGATGCTGTTGTTGTTGTCGTCGTTGTTGTTGGTGAAATCTCACTTCAGAATATAAGTTTTTCTTGATCACCCCCTCTGGTAACATATGTGTTCTTTCAATTGAAGTGCCCCTCCCGGGGCTCGCGCCCTTTTTTAATCAAGGAAAGTCTTCCTCCTCAAACTGTGCCCCTGACCCCCGGTTTACAACAACAACGGCTCCCGCCTGATATTTCCTTGCAATTTATTGAAGAGTCGCGCTCTCGCTACGGGCTTCCTTGCAATTTATCCAAGAATCGCGCTCTCGCCTGCGACTTACTCGCAATTTATTCAGGCGCCACACACCCGCCATTGAGGAATCGCGCGCTCGCATGAGACTTCTTTTCCTCATCATTTACTTGAGAGTCGCGCTCTCGCCCGAGGCTTCCTGGTGAGTTATGCAGGGCTCACGCATTCGCGTAACATACGTGTTTTTCAATCGAAGTGCCCCTCCCAGGGCTCGCTGTTCTTTTACGGGGGAAAATCTTCCTGCTCAAACTGTGCCCGTGGCCCCTGGTTTGCAACATCAGCTGATCCCGCCTGATACTTCCTTACAATTCATTGAAGAATCGCGCTCTCGCTAGGGACTTCTTTGCAACTTATCGAAGAGTCGCGCTCTCGCCTGATACTTCCCCGCAATTTATTCAGGCGTCGTGCTTTCGACACTCAGGAATCGCGCTGTCGCTTGGGACTCCCTCGCAATTGATTCAGGCGCCGCGCCTTTGACTCTAAGGAATCACGCTCTCGCTTTGGATTTCCTCACGAGATTTATTTCGGAGTTGCGCTGTCGCTCAAGGATTCCTCGCGATTCATGCAGGGCGCACGCTTCAGCGACCCGCGTGCTCGACCTGGCCGCCTGGGCCCGCCTGTTCCGGTCTACCCGCTCGATCTGCCCGTCTGGTTCTGCCACGTGTTTCTGCTCTTAACCCCCCTCCTGCTACTTTCTCTCGTGCTCTATCCTCCTCTCTCCCCCTCGTTTCTTCCTTCCATCCGTCCTCTCTTTCCCTGCCGTAGATGCTGCACGAAATGCACGTTGGGGGTAAAACTATACCTCCAAGGGGATACGATCGATCACGAAAAGGGTGGGTATCGAGGGTTTGGGATATGCGTGTTGACTGGCTCGCGATCAGATAAGAGCGAACAGTCTTATATTGATTGAGCTCTCACTGCTGAAGAATAGTTATTGTTGATCTCCCTCCTGTGACCATTGTCTTTCCAATTGAAGTGCCCCCCCGTGGCTCGTTTTTTTTTTTTTTTTTTTTTTTTTTTTGTTTTTCCCAACCATCCTGTGGTGTTGGGTCCTCGTTTTGAAGAGACGTCGCCCCGCGTTCCTTCCTTCCCGCTGCCCCCCTCCCCGTGGGTGTGCCCGCATGCGTCCCGCACACTCATTTCGGCACACCCCTCACACGTTTCGTGACCCCATAGGGAGCTCCACCGAAGGCCCCAGTGGGTGTGCCCGCATGCGTCCCGCATGCCCATTTCGGCACACCCCTCACACGCTTCGTGGCCCCATAGGGAGCTCCACCGAAGGTCCCAGTGGGTGTGCCCGCATGCGTCCCGCACACCCATTTTCGGCACACCCCTCATACGTTTTCGTGGCCCTCATAGGGGCTCCACCGAAGTCCCAGTGGGTGTGCCCCATGCGTCCCGCCACTACCCATTTGTTTTCGGCACACCCTTCACACGTTTCGAGGCCCCATAGGGCGCTCCTCCGAAGGTCCCAGTGGGTGTGCCCGCATGCGTCCCGCACACCCATCTCGGCACACCCCTCACACGTTTCGTGGCCCCATAGGGAGCTCCACCGAAGGTCCCAGTGTGTGTGCCCGCATGCGTCCCGCACACTCATTTCGGCACACACCTCACACGTTTCGTGGCCCCATAGGTAGCCCCACCGAAGGTCCCAGTGGGTGTGCCCGCATGCGTCCCGCACACCCATTTTGGCACACCCTTCACACTATTCGTGGCCCCATAGGGAACTCCACCGAAGGTCCCAGTGGGTGTGCCCGCATGCGTCCCGCACACCCATTTCGGCACACCCCTCACACGTTTCGTGGCCCCATAGGGAGCTCCACCGAAGGTCCCAGTGGGTGTGCCCGCATGCGTCCCGCACGCCCATGTCGGCACACCCCTCACACGTTTCGTGGCCCCATAGGGAGCTCCACCGAAGGTTCCAGTGGGTGTGCCCGCATGCGTCCCGCACACCATTTCGGCACACCCCTCACACGTTTCGTGGCCCCATAGGGAGCTCCACCGAAGGTCCCAGTGGGTGTGCCCGCATGCGTACCGCACACCCATTTCGGCACACCATTCACACGTTTCGTGGCCCCATAGGGGGCTCCACCGAAGGTCCCAGGTGTGTGTGCCCGCATGCGTCCAGCACACACATGTTCGTCCCACCCCTCACACGTTTCGTGGCCCCATAGGGAGCTCCACCGAAGGTCTCAGTGGGTGTGCCCGCATGCGTCCCGCACACCCATTCCGTCACATCCCTCACACGTTTCGTGGCCCCATAGGGAGCTCCACCGAAGGTCCCCGTGGCGCAGTCCACATGCGTCTCCTTTGCCCAGTACAGCGTTACGTGGCCCCATATGGAGCCCCACCGCAGGTCCAGCCACCCCTAGCTCTCTTTGCTCCGCGCAGCGGGCGACCCGCGCGCGTCGCTGGGACTCCTCCGGGGCGACCTGCGCGCGTCGTGGGGGCTCCGTGCTGCGTTCCGCCCAGCGCCTCGCTCGCCCGTCGTCGCTCTGCCCAGCGGCAAGAGCCTTGCCCGCTATCAGCCAGCCAGCTAGCTCATTTTGCTCCGCGCAGTGGACGACCCGCGCGCGTCGCTGGGACCCCTCCGGGGCGACCTGCGCGCGTCGCGGGGACTCCGCGCTGCGCTGCGCCCGCAACCTTGGACATTTGAGTGCGCGGGCAAAGAGGGAGTAAAGGAAGGGGAGGAAGCGGGCGCGATCCTCGCCGGTGGGCGCGCCGACATTGGCGTCGCGGCGCGCGGGCGATGCCGTCGGGGAGTCCCGGGGAAGCTCCTTGCGGCGGCCACGCCCAGCGTCACGAGTATTCAGAGGCAGTCGTTGTCAAACTATTGGCATTCATACACATTTGCACCACGCTATGTCATATTCGCATTCATGCACGTAGACTCGCTCGCACGCAGATCATTCACAGTCAGACGCACGCGCGCAGATTCACCCGCGCTCAGTCTCCCTACGTACTCAGATCAATCGTTTTCGGTCACTTTGTGTACCACGCCACTCATGTCGGCACGCCCCTAGCACGGTTCGTTGCCTCATAGGGATCGCCACCGAAAAAATGAATCACTATTGCGGTACTCGCACCTGCATAAGGTTGGGTCCCTCGTCAATGCCTATTTTTTTTTTTTTTTTTTTTTTTTTTTTTTTTTCTCCCCCCCCAAAAAAAAAACCAGCCTGTGGGTTGGGTCCTCGTTTTGAAAGAGAACGGTGCCCCCGGGGGAGGGCGGGGGCGGGTCTCCTTCCTTCCTCCTTCCTCCTCCTCCCATCCTCTCCTCCTCTCCTCCTCTCCTTTCGACCCACCCAGGACACCTTTCGTGGCCCCACAGGGAGCTCCACCGAAGGACCTAGTGGCTGCCGTCCGCATGCGTCCCGCACACCCATGTCGGCACACCCCTCACACGTTTCGTGGCCCCACAAGGAGCTCACCGAAGGCCCATGGCTGCCGTCCGCCTGCGGCCGGCACACCCATTGCGGTCGGCCAAAAAGCCCCTCACACCGTGTTCGTGGCCCCATAGGGAGCTCCACCGAAGGCCCCATGGCTGCCGTCCGCATGCGTCCCGCACACCCATTTCGGCACACCCCTAACACGTTTCGTGGCCCCATAGGGAGCTCCACCGAAGGCCCCAGTGGTGCCGTCCGCATGCGTCCCGCACACCCATTTCGGCACACACCTCACACGCTTCGTGGCCCCATAGGGAGCTCCACCGAAGGCCCCATGGCTGCCGTCCGCATGCGTCCCGCACACACATTTCGGCACACCCCTCAACCTTTTTCGTGGCCCCACAGGGAGCTCCCCGAAGGCGCCCTGGCTGCCGTCAGCATGCGTTCCCGCACACCCATTTTCGGCCACACCCCTCACCTTCGTGGCCACACACAGGGAGCTCCACCAAAGCACCAGTGCTGCCGTCCTCGTCCTCTGCTTCCCGCACACCCCATTTTCGGCACAAACCCTCACACGTTTCGTGGCCCGCATAGGGAGGCTCCACCGAATGCCTCCATGCTTGCCGTCCGTGATTCGTCCCGAAAACATCCATTTCGGGCACACTCCCTCATCACACGTTTCTTGGCGTGGCCCCACAGTGACTCCACCGACGGCCCCGAAGGCCCCAGTTCTGCCGTCCGCATGCGTCCCGCACACCCATTTCGGCACACCCCTCACACGTTTCGTGGCCCCATAGGGAGCTCCACCGAAGGCCCCCATGGCTGCCGTCCGCATGCGTCCCGCACACCCATTTCGGCACACCCCTCACACGTTTCGTGGCCCCACAGGGAGCTCCACCGAAGGCCCCAGTGCTGCCGTCCGCATGCGTCCCGCGCACTAATTTCGGCACACCCCTCACACGTTTCGTGGCCCCATAGGGAGCTCCACCGCAGGCCCCATGGCTGCCGTCCGCATGCGTTCCGCACACCCATTTCGGCACACCCCTCACACGTTTCGTGGCCCCACAGGGAGCTCCACCGAAGGCCCCAGTGCTGCCGTCCGCCTGCGTCCCGCACACCCATTTCGGCACACCCCTCACACGTTTCGTGGCCCCATAGGGAGCTCCACCGAAGGCCCCATGGCTGCCGTCCGCATGCGTCCCGCACACCCATTTCGGCACACCCCTCACACGTTTCGTGGCCCCACAGGGAACTCCACCGAAGGCCCCAGTGCTGCCGTCCGCATGCGTCCCGCACACCCATTTCGGCCACCCCTCACACGTTTCGTGGCCCCATAGGGAGCTCCACCGAAGGCCCCATGGCTGCCGTCCGCATGCGTCCCGCACACTCATTTCGGCACACCCCTCACACGTTTCGTGGCCCCACAGGGAGCTCCAACACCGAGGCCCCAGTGCTACCGTCCGCATGAGTCCCCGCGGCACACCATTTCGGCACAACACCCCTCACACGCTTCGTGGCCACCATAGGGAGCTCCACCGAAGGCCCCATTGCTGCCGTCCGCATGCGTCCCGCACACCCATTTCGGCACACCCCTCACACGTTTCGTGGCCCCATAGGGAGCTCCACCGAAAGCCCCATGGCTGCCGTCCGCATGCGTCCCGCACACCCATTTCGGCACACCCCTCACACGTTTCGTGGCCCCACAGGGAGCTCCACCGAAGGCCCCAGTGCTGCCGTCCGCATGCGTCCCGCACACCCATTTCGGCACACCCCTCACACGTTTCGTGGCCCCACAGGGAGCTCCACCGAAGGCCCCAGTGCTGCCGTCCGCATGCGTCCCGCACACCAGGTGTGTTGCGTGCCGACATGGGCGTCGCGGCGCGCGGGCGCTGCCGTCGGGGTTCCCAGGGAAGCCCCCTGCAGAGGCGACGCTCAGAGTCACGAGTACCGAGAGTCACGCAGACCCAAACTGTTCACAGTCGTATACATACATTTACACTGGGCGTATCCATGCACGCATTCATGCGAATAGAATCAATCGCGCGCAGATTCATTCATAATCAGACTCGCTCGCGATCCGACTCGCACGCGCTCAAGCTTTCATATTCGGACCTATCGTCTTCGTTCGTGTTGTGTACACTGCCACGCATTTCGGCACACCCCTCATACGGCTCGTGGCCCCATAGGGAGCGCCACCGAAGAAGATATTCACAATTGCGGTACTCTCAACTGCATATGGTTGGGTCCTTCGCCAGGCTTTTTTTTCTTCCCAACCATCCTGTGGTGTTGGGTCCTCGTTTTGAAGAGACGGTGCCCCGCGTCTCCTTCCTTCCTCCTTCATCCTCCTCCGCCTCCTCTCCCCTCCTATCATCCTCATCATCACCATCATCATCATCATCATCATCATCATCATCATCATCATCATCATCATCATCATCATCATCATTATCGTCATCATCATCATCATCATCGTCATTGTCATCGTCGTCATCGTCATCGTCATCACCCACTTCGGCACACCCCTCAAAAATTTCGTGGCCCCATAGGGAGCCCCACCGAAGGCCCCAGTGCTGCCGCCCGCATGCGTCCCGCACGCCCAATTCGGCACACCCCTCACACGTTTCGTGGCCCCATAGGGAGCCCCACCGAAAGCCCCAGTGCTGCCGTCCGCATGCGTCCCGCACACCCAATTCGGCACACCCCTCACACGCTTCGTGGCCCCATAGAGAGCCCCACCGAAGGCCCCAGTGCTGCCGCCCGCATGCGTCCCGCACACCCAATTCGGCACACCCCTCACACGTTTCGTGGCCCCATAGGGAGCCGCACCGAAGGCCCCAGTGTTGCCGCCCGCATGCGTCCCGCACACTCAATTCGGCACACCCCTCACACGCTTCGTGGCCCCATAGGGAGCCCCACCGAAGGCCCCAGTGCTGCCGCCCGCATGCGTCCCGCACACCCACTTCGGCACACCCCTCACACGTTTCGTGGCCCCATAGGGAGCCCCACCGAAGGCCCCAGTGCTGCCGCCCGCATGCGTCCCGCACACCCAATTCGGCACACCCCTCACACGTTTCGTGGCCCCATAGGGAGCCCCACCGAAGGCCCCAGCGCTGCCGCCCGCATGCGTCCCGCACACCCAATTCGGCACACCCCTCACACGTTCTCTGGCCCGCCCTACTCTGGCCCCCATAGGAAGCTCAACCGAAGGCCCCAGTGCTGCCGCCCGCTGCTCCCGCAAAACCAATCGGCCACACCCCTCACACGTTTCGTGGCCCCACAGGGAGCTCCACCGAAGGCCCCATGGCTGCCGTCCGCATGCGTCCCGCACACCCATTTCGGCACACCCCTCACACGTTTCGTGGCCCCACAGGGAGCTCCACCGAAGGCCCAGTGCTGCCGTCCGCATGCGTCCCGCACACCCATTTCGGCACACCCCTCACACGTTTCGTGGCCCCATAGGGAGCTCCACCGAAGGCTCCATGGCTGCCGTCCGCATGCGTCCCGCACACCCATTTCGGCACACCCCTCACACGTTTCGTGGCTCCACAAGGAGCTCCACCGAAGGCCCCAGTGCTGCCGTCCGCATGCGTCCCGCACACCCATTTCGGCACACCCCTCACACGTTTCGTGGCCCCATAGGGAGCTCCACCGAAGGCCCCATGGCTGCCGTCCGCATGCGTTCCGCACACCCATTTCGGCACACCCCTCACACGTTTCGTGGCCCCACAGGGAGCTCCACCGAAGGCCCCAGTGCTGCCGTCCGCATGCGTCCCGCACACCCATTTCGGCACACCCCTCACACGATTCGTGGCCCCATAGGGAGCTCCACCGAAGGCCCCATGGCTGCCGTCCGCGTGCGTCCCGCACACCCATTTCGGCACACCCCTCACACGTTTCGTGGCCCCAGAGGGAGCTCCACCGAAGGCCCCAATGCTGCCGTCCGCATGCGTCCCGCACACCCATTTCGGCACACCCCTCACACGTTTCGTGGCCCCACAGGGAGCTCCACCGAAGGCCCCAGTGCTGCCGTCCGCGTGCGTCCCGCACACCAGGTGCGTGGCGTGCCGACATGGGCGTCGCGGCGCGCGGGCGCTGCCGTCGGGGTTCCCAGGGAAGCCCCCTGCAGAGGCGACGCTCAGAGTCACGAGTACCGAGAGTCACGCAGACCCAAACTGTTCACAGTCGTATACATACATTTACACTGGGCGTATCCATGCACGCATTCATGCGAATAGAATCAATCGCGCGCAGATTCATTCATAATCAGACTCGCTCGCG
This sequence comes from Prorocentrum cordatum, assembly GCA_963575745.1. Lineage (NCBI taxonomy): Eukaryota > Dinophyceae > Prorocentrales > Prorocentraceae > Prorocentrum > Prorocentrum cordatum. Next base: position 131,867 of record CAUYUJ010015848.1, read on the forward strand.
ATCAGACTCGCACGCGCTCAAGCTTTCATATTCGGACCTATCGTCTTCGTTCGTGTTGTGTGCACTGCCACGCATTTCGGCACACCCCTCATACGGCTCGTGGCCCCATAGGGAGCGCCACCGAAGAAGATATTCACAATTGCGGTACTCTCAACTGCATATGGTTGGGTCCTTCGCCAGGCTAATTCCCAACCATCCTGTGGTGTTGGGTCCTCGTTTTGAAGAGACGTCGCCCCGCGTTCCTTCCTTCCTTCCCGCTGCCCCCTCCCTCCTCCCATCTTCATCATCATCGTCATCATCCCCATCATCGTCATCGTCATCATCATCTGACGTCATCATCATTATCACCACCCATGTCGGCACACCCCTCACACGTTTCGTGACCCCATAGGGAGCTCCACCGAAGGTCCCAGTGGGTGTGCCCGCATGCGTCCCGCACACCCATTTTGGCACACCCTTCACACGTTACGTGGCCCCATAGGGAGCTCCACCGAAGGTCCCAGTGGGTGTGCCCGCATGCGTCCCGCACACCCATTTCGGCACACCCCTCACACGTTTCGTGGCCCCATAGGGAGCTCCACCAATGGTCCCAGTGGGTGTGCCCGCATGCGTCCCGCACACCCATTTCGGCACACCCCTCACACGTTTCGTGGCCCCATAGGGAGCTCCACCGAAGGTCCCAGTGGGTGTGCCCGCATGCGTCCCGCACACCCATGTCGGCACACCCCTCACAGGTTTCGTGGCCCCATAGGGAACTCCACCGAAGGTCCCAGTGGGTGTGCCCGCATGCGTCCCGCACACCCATTTCGGCACACCCCTCACACGTTTCGTGGCCCCATAGGGAGCTCCACAGAAGGTCCCAGTGAGTGTGCCCGCATGCGTCCCCCACACACAATTCGGCACAAACCGTCAACCCAAAAACGTTTCGTGGCCCAATAGGGAAACTTACCGAAAGGTCCCAGTGGGTGTGCCCGCATGGTCCCGCACACCCAATTTCGGCCACACCCATCCCACACGTTTCGTCGGCCCCATAGGGAGCTCAACCGAAGCGTCTCGTGGCCTCGGCTGTGCCCGCATGCGTCCCGCACACTCATTTCGGCACACCCCTCACACGCTTCGTGGCCCCATAGGGAGCTCCACCGAATGTCCCAGTGGGTGTGCCCGCATGCGTCCCGCACACCCATTTCGGCACACCCCTCACACGTTTCGTGGCCCCATAGGGAGCTCCACCGAAGGTCCCAGTGGGTGTGCCCGCATGCGTCCCGCACACCCATTTCGGCACACCCCTCACACGTTTCGTGGCCCCATAGGGGGCTCCACCGAAGGTCCCAGTGGGTGTGCCCGCATGCGTCCCGCACACACATGTCGTCCCACCCCTCACACGTTTCGTGGCCCCATAGGGAGCTCCACCGAAGGTCTCAGTGGGTGTGCCCGCATGCGTCCCGCACACCCATTCCGGCACATCCCTCACACGTTTCGTGGCCCCATAGGGAGCTCCACCGAAGGTCCCCGTGGCGCAGTCCACATGCGTCTCCTTTGCCCAGTACAGCGTTACGTGGCCCCATATGGAGCCCCACCGCAGGTCCCAGCCAGCCAGCTAGCTCTCTTTGCTCCGCGCAGCGGGCGACCCGCGCGCGTCGCTGGGACTCCTCCGGGGCGACCTGCGCGCGTCGCGGGGGCTCCGTGCTGCGTTCCGCCCAGCGCCTCGCTCGCCCGTCGTCGCTCTGCCCAGCGGCAAGAGCCTTGCCCGCTATCAGCCAGCCAGCTAGCTCTCTTCGCTCCGCGCAGTGGACGACCCGCGCGCGTCGCTGGGACCCCTCCGGGGTGACCTGCGCGCGTCGCGGGGGCTCCGCGCTGCGCTGCTCCCGCAGCCTTGGACTTTTGAGTGCGCGGGCAAAGAGGGAGTAAAGGAAGGGGAGGAAGCGGGCGCGATCCTCGCGGGGGGGCGCGCCGACATTGGCGTCGCGGCGCGCGGGCGATGCCGTCGGGGAGTCCCGGGGAAGCTCCTTGCGGCGGCCACGCCCAGCGTCACGAGTATTCAGAGGCAGTCGTTGTCAAACTATTGGCATTCATACACAATTGCACCACGCTTTGTCATATTCGCATTCATGCACGTAGACTCGCTCGCACGCAGATCATTCACAGTCAGACGCACGCGCGCAGATTCACCCGCGCTCAGTCTCCCTACGTACTCAGATCAAACGTTTTCGTTCACTTTGTGTACCACGCCACTCATGTCGGCACGCCCCTAGCACGGTTCGTTGCCTCATAGGGATCGCCACCGAAAAAATGAATCACTATTGCGGTACTCGCACCTGCATATGGTTGGGTCCCTCGTCAGGCTAATTTTTTTTTGTTGTTCCCAACCATCCTGTGGTGTTGGGTCCTCGTTTTGAAGAGACGGTGCCCCGCGTCTCCTTCCTCCTTCCTCCTCTTCCCCTCCCCCCTCCTCCTCCTCCTTGCCTTTGCTCCCGGCACACCTCTCACACGTTTCGTAGCCCCATAGGGAGCTCCACCGAAGGCCCCATTGCTGCCGTCCGCATGCGTCCCGCACACCCATTTCGGCACACCCCTCACACGTTTCGTGGCCCCATAGGGAGCTCCACCGAAGGCCCCAGTGCTGCCGTCCACATTATGTGACGTTGCGTCCCGTCACAACCATTTCGACACACCCCCTCACATGTTGTTCGGGCCCCATAGGGAGCTCCACCGAAGGCCCCAGTGCTGCCGTCCGCATGCGTCCCGCACACATTTCGGCACACCCCTCACACGTTTCGTGGCCCCATAATAGGGAGCTCCACCGAAGGCCCCATGGCTGCCGTCCGCATGCGTCCCGCACACCCATTTCGGCACACCCCTCACACGTTTCGTGGCCCCACAGGGAGCTCCACCGAAGGCCCCAGTGCTGCCGTCCGCATGCGTCCCGCACACCCATTTCGGCACACACCTCACACGTTTCGTGGCCCCCACAGGGAGCTCCACCGAAGGCCCCATGGCTGCCGTCCGCATGCGTCCCGCACGCCCATTTCGGCACACCCCTCACACGTTTCGTGGCCCCATAGGGAGCTCCACCGAAGGCCCCATGGCTGCCGTCCGCATGCGTCCCGCACACCCATTCGGCATACCCCTCACACGTTTCGTGGCCCCACAGGGAACTCCACCGAAGGCCCCAGTGCTGCCGTCCGCATGCGTCCCGCGCACCCATTTCGGCACACCCCTCACACGTTTCGTGGCCCCACAGGGAGCTCCACCGAAGGCCCCATGGCTGCAGTCCGCATGCGTCCCGCACACCCATTTCGGCACACCCCTCACACGTTTCGTGGCCCCACAGGGAGCTCCACCGAAGGCCCCAGTGCTGCCGTCCGCATGCGTCCCGCACACCCATTTCGGCACACCCCTCACACGTTTCGTGGCCCCATAGGGAGCTCCACCGAAGGCCCCATGACTGCCGTCCGCATGCGTCCTGCACACCCATTTCGGCACACCCCTCACACGTTTCGTGGCCCCACAGGGAGCTCCACCGAAGGCCCCAGTGCTGCCGTCCGCATGCGTCCCGCACACCCCTTTCGGCACACCCCTCACACGTTTCGTGGCCCCATAGGGAGCTCCACCGAAGGCCCCATGGCTGCCGTCCGCATGCGTCCCGCACACCCATTTCGGCACACCCCTTCACACGTTTCGTGGCCCCACAGGGAGCTCCACCGAAGGCCCCAGTGCTGCCGTCCGCATGCGTCCCGCACACCCATTTCGGCACACCCCTCACACGTTTCGTGGCCCCACAGGGAGCTCCACCGAAAGGCCCCATGGCTGCCGTCCGCATGCGTCCCGCACACCCATTTCGGCCAACCACTACACGTTTCGTGGCCCCACAGGGAGCTCCACCGAAGGCCCCTGTGCTGCCGTCCGCATGCGTCCCGCACACCCATTTCGGCACACCCCTCACACGTTTCGTGGCCCCATAGGGAGCTCCACCGAAGGCCCCATGGCTGCCGTCCGCATGCGTCCCGCACACCCATTTCGGCACACCCCTCACTCGTTTCGTGGCCCCACAGGGAGCTCCACCGAAGGCCCCAGTGCTGCCGTCCGCATGCGTCCCGCACACCCATTTCGGCACACCCCTCACACGTTTCGTGGCCCCATAGGGAGCTCCACCGAAGGCCCGTGGGCTGCCGCCCGCATGCGTCCCCTACACCCATTTCGGCACACCCCTCACACGTTTCGTGGCCCCATAGGGAGCTCCACCGAAGGCCCCATGGCTGCCGTCCGCATGCGTCCCGCACACCAGGTGTGTGGCGTGCCGACATGGGCGTCGCGGCGCGCGGGCGCTGCCGTCGGGGTTCCCAGGGAAGCCCCCTGCAGAGGCGACGCTCAGAGTCACGAGTACCGAGAGTCACGCAGACCCAAACTGTTCACAGTCGTATACATACATTTACACTGGGCGTATCCATGCAAGCATTCATGCGAATAGAATCAATCGCGCGCAGATTCATTCATAATCAGACTCGCTCGCGATCCGACTCGCACGCGCTCAAGCTTTCATATTCGGACCTATCGTCTTCGTTAGTGTTGTGTACACTGCCACGCATTTCGGCACACCCCTCATACGGCTCGTGGCCCCATAGGGAGCGCCACCGAAGAAGATATTCACAATTGCGGTACTTTCAACTGCATATGGTTGGGTCCTTCGCCAGGCTAATTTTTATTCCCAACCATCCTGCGGTGTTGGGTCCTCGTTTTGAAGAGACAGCGCCCCGCGTCCCACCTCCTCTCCTCCTCCTCCTCTCCTCCCCCTCCTTCTCCCCACACCCCTCACACGTTTCGTGGCCCCACAGGGAGCTCCACCGAAGGCCCCAGTGCTGCCGTCCGCATGCGTCCCGCACACCCATTTCGGCACACCCCTCACACGTTTCGTGGCCCCATAGGGTGCTCAACGATAGGGCCCCATGGCTCTTGCGTACCGCAATGCGTCACCAGCCCCATTTCGGCCAAACACCCACACGCCACGTTTCGTTGGCCCACTAGGGAGCCTCACCGTAGGCCCCAGTGCGCCGTCCGCATGCGTCCCGCACACCCATTTCGGCACACCCCTCACACGTTTCGTGGCCCCACAGGGAGCTCCACCGAAGGCCCCAGTGCTGCCGTCCGCATGCGTCCCGCTCACCCTTTTCGGCACACCCCTCACACGTTTCGTGGCCCCACAGGGAGCTCCACCGAAGGCCCCAGTGCTGCCGTCCGCATGCGTCCCGCACACCCATTTCGGCACCCCCCTCACACGTTTCGTGGCCCCATAGGGAGCTCCACCGAAGGCCCCATGGCTGCCGTCCGCATGCGTCCCGCACACCCATTTCGGCACACCCCTCACACGTTTCGTGGCCCCACAGGGAGCTCCACCGAAGGCCCCAGTGCTGCCGTCCGCATGCGTCCCGCACACCCATTTCGGCACACACCTCACACGTTTCGTGGCCCCAGAGGGAGCTCCACCGAAGGCCCCATGGCTGCCGTCCGCATGCGTCCCGCACACCCATTTCGGCACACCCCTCACACGTTTCGGGGCCCCACAGGGAGCTCCACCGAAGGCCCCATGGCTGCCGTCCGCATGCGTCCCGCACACCCATTTCGGCACACCCCTCACACGTTTCGTGGCCCCACAGGGAGCTCCACCGAAGGCCCCAGTGCTGCCGTCCGCATGCGTCCCGCACACCCATTTCGGCACACCCCTTCACACGTTTCGTGGCCCCACAGGGAGCTCCACCGAAGGCCCCAGTGCTGCCGTCCGCATGCGTCCCGCACACCCATTTCGGCACACCCCTCACACGTTTCGTGGCCCCATAGGGAGTTCCACCGAAGGCCACATGGCTGCCGTCCGCATGCGTCCCGCACACCCATTTCGGCACACCCCTCACACGTTTCGTGGCCCCACAGGGAGCTCCACCGAAGGCCCCAGTGCTGCCGTCCGCATGCGTCCCGCACACCCACTTCGGCACACCCCTCACACGTTTCGTGGCCCCATAAGGAGCTCCACCGAAGGCACCATGGCTGCCGTCCGCATGCGTCCCGCACACCCATTTCGGCACACCCCTCACACGTTTCGTGGCCCCACAGGGAGCTCCACCGAAGGCCCCAGTGCTGCCGTCCGCATGCGTCCCGCACACCCATTTCGGCACACCCCTCACACGTTTCGTGGCCCCATAGGGAGCTCCACCGAAGGCCCCATGGCTGCCGTCGCATGCGTCCCGCACACCCATTTCGGCACACCCCTCACACGTTTCGTGGCCCCACAGGGAGCTCCACCGAAGGCCCCAGTGCTGCCGTCCGCATGCGTCCCGCACACCCATTTCGGCACACCCCTCACACGTTTCGTGGCCCCACAGGGAGCTCCACCGAAGGCCCCAGTGCTGCCGTCCGCATGCGTCCCGCACACCCATTTCGGCACACCCCTCACACGTTTCGTGGCCCCACAGGGAGCTCCACCGAAGGCCCCAGTGCTGCCGTCCGCATGCGTCCCGCACACCAGGTGTGTGGCGTGCCGACATGGGCGTCGCGGCGCGCGGGCGCTGCCGTCGGGGTTCCCAGGGAAGCCCCCTGCAGAGGCGACGCTCAGAGTCACGAGTACCGAGAGTCACGCAGACCCAAACTGTTCACAGTCGTATACATACATTTACACTGGGCGTATCCATGCACGCATTCATGCGAATAGAATCAATCGCGCGCAGATTCATTCATAATCAGACTCGCTCGCGATCCGACTCGCACGCGCTCAAGCTTTCATATTCGGACCTATCGTCTTCGTTCGTGTTGTGTACACTGCCACGCATTTCGGCACACCCCTCATACGGCTCGTGGCCCCATAGGGAGCGCCACCGAAGAAGATATTCACAATTGCGGTACTCTCAACTGCATATGGTTGGGTCCTTCGCCAGGCTAATTTTTCGTCCAAAATCCCCCTGCAGGGGGACAGGCCCGACTTAATGCTGGCTGCTCCTGCATCTGGCATCCTGCCCCTAACACCCATCCCTTTCCTTTGCGCTGGATCCCTTTCTATCCGCCGACTGGGCTGTCCCCATAGAGGGCCCCGGTCCCCGAAGGACCCCTGCAGGGCTGGGCCCATCGGTCGCTACGCGATCAGGAGAAGGGTTGGGAAGAAGTGCGGGAGCCAGACCTCTTCGCGTGGTGAAAAACACACACGGTTTGGGACTACAGTGGGGGCACATGCCAAGAATCACCCTGCTTGCCTCCAGGGTGCCCTGGGTTTCCTGGGTTTCGATGTTTTTGCGATTGAGAGCGCAACGTTCCCACACCAAAAACCAAGGGACGGCCTGGGGTCTCAGGGTTGGGTTTCTTGTGGAAGGTTTCTTGTGGTCGGGCCCCTACTGTATTCGAAAGGCTTACGTCATCCCGCCGACCCCCAGAAGAGGAGGCTCTTGCCTTCCTCTCTCGCGTGTGTTGTTTGGCGCTTCCCGTCGTGCTGCCTGCACGTAGCTGTTGCTGATTTGTGCTCTGCTTCCTCCGTCGGGTGCGAAGCTTCTCTTGGGAGTCCCTTCGGCACTTTTGGGGGGTCTCTTGGGGGCTTCTCGGAGGCTCTAGGGTTTTGTCTGAGACTCTTCGACCTATCTTGGGGATTCTGTGAGGCGTTTCGAGAGCCTTTGGGGCCGTCGTGGAGCGATCATGTGAGTCCTTTGGGGCCGTCTTGGACGCTTTTCAGATTGGAAAGGCCGCAACGCGCAAAATATGCCAAAACTACAGGCATTTTGATGATTCGGGCTTTTGGGGGCCCCGTCGTGGGAGTCCTCTTAGGGTCCTCCTGGGCCACCGCAGGCCTCTTGGACCATCTTGAGGCCACCTCGAGCCGTTTCGGGTCGATCCGGAGCCATCGCGGAGGCATGTTGGGACAGTGCTTGGCTTTCTTCTAGGCTTAAGTCGGGCCTGTCCCTCTACAGGGGGAATGTTCAAAAATAGTCAAAAATTATCCTGGCGAAGGTCCCAACCATATGCAGTTGTGGGTACCGTAATTGTGAATATCTGCTTCGGTGAAGCTCCCTATGGGGCCACGAAGCGCTGCACTAGGCGGGGGGAACGCTGTACTGTGTGGGTGGTGTGCCGAATTGGGTTTCCGGGACGCATGCGGACGGTCCCACTGAGGGCTTCGGCGGAGCTCCCTATGGGGCCACGAAGCGCTCTACTGAGCGAAAATGCCAAATTGGGTTTCCGGGACGCATGCGGACGGTCCCACTGGGGGCTTCGGTGGAGCCCCCTCTGGGGCCACGAAACGCTGCACTGCGCGGGTGAAAATGCCAAATCACATTTCCTGGACGCATACGGACGGTGGCACTGGGGCCTTGGGTGGAGCCCCCTATGGGGCCACGAAACGCTGCACTGGGTGGGTGAAAATGCCACATTGGGCTTCCGGGACGCATGCGTACGGGGGCACTTGGGCCTTCGGTGGAGCTCCCTATGGGGCCACGAAGCGCTGTACTAGGTGAGCGGGACGCATGTGGACGGTAGCGCTGGGACCTTCGGTGGGGCCCCCTATGGGGCCACGAAGCGCTGTACTGGGCGTGCGGGACGCATGTGGACGGTATACCACTGGGCCACGAAACGCTGTACTGGGTGTGCGGGACGCATGCGGACGGTAGCACTGGGGCCTTCGGTGGGCTCCCTGTGGGGCCACGAAACATTGTACTGGGTGTGCGGGACGCATGCGGACGGTAGCACTGGGACCTTCGGTGGGGCTCCCTATGGGGCCACGAAACGCTGTACTGGGTGTGCGGGACGCATGCGGACGGTAGCACTGGGGCCACGAAACGCTGCACTGTGTGCGGACGCATGCGGACGGTAGCACTGTGGCCATGTGTGCCTCCCTATGGTGGCCACGAAACGTTGTATTGGTGGGTGAAACGCATGGAGGAGGTGGATGAGGGCCACGAAACCTGTACTGGTGTGCGGACGCATGCGGACGTAAGCAACTGGACCTTCGTGGGGCTCCCTATGGGCCACGAAACGCTTGTACTGGTGTGCGGGACGCATGCGGACGGTAGCACTGGGACCTTCGTGGGGCTCCCTATCGGCCACGAACGGTTTGTCTTGGGTGGGTGAAACCAGTGCGGATGGGATGATGGCCACGAAACGCTTACTGGTGTGCGGACCATGGGACGTACACTGGACCTTCGGAGGAGCTTCCTATGGGGCCCACGAAACGTTTGTACTGGTTGCGGGAACGCAATTGCGGACGGTACACCGGGACCTTTCGTGGGCTCCTATCGGTCCAACGAACGCATGTACTGGTGCCGGGACGCATGCAAACTGTAGGCACTGGACCTTCGTGGAGCTTCCCTATCGTGCCACGCAGCGTGTGATGGGTGGGAACGCAAGGGAGGAGGGGGAGGAGGGCCACGAAACGCTGTACTGGGTGTGCGGGACGCAATGGGGACGGTAGCACTGGGACCTTCGGTGGAGCTGCCTATGGGGCCACGAAACGTTGTACTGGGTGTGCGGGACGCATGCGGACGGTAGCACTGGGACCTTCGGTGGGGCTCCCTATGGGGCCACGAAGCGCTGTACTGGGTGCGCGGGACGCATGCGAACTGTAGCACTGGGACCTTCGGTGGGGCCCCTTATGGGGCCACGAAACGTCGTACTGGGTGGGTGAAACGCAGGGAGGAGGGGGAGGAGGGCCACGAAACGCTGTACTGGGTGTGCGGGACGCATGTGGACGGTAGCACTGGGACCTTCGGTGGGGCTACCTGTGGGGCCACGAAGCGTTGTATTGGGTGTGCGGAACGCATGCGGACGGTAGGGCACGAGGAGAAGAGGAGAACGCGGGGACCGTTTCTTCAAAATGCGGACCCAACAGCACAGGATGGTTGGGAAATAGTCCGGGGACTGTTTTGTTTGAGTATGTTTGACTATTTTGGTTTTTTTGGGGGGGGGGCATTTTTTCCGTTGAAAATCCCCTTGTAGGCGGACACGACCGACTTAATTCTAGGCCGTCTTGACCGTTACGAGGCATCAGGGGCCGTCCTGGAGCCCCCAGAAAGCACAGGCCGCCCCCTGGTGAACCCGGCCCAGGGTGAACTTGATCCCGGGGGGGGTCAAACGCGCAACTTCGGACACGTTGGGGGGATAAACGGCAACGGAAGAGCATGCGTATGGGTGGCAAGAACTGTCCCCAGAACGGTCCAGAAAGCATCCGCTGGAACAGTCTGAACACAATTGCTCCAGACATTTGACGGCACCCAAAGGAAGCCCTCGAGTCACCATCACAGCGCCCAGGAGACCCGCAAGAGAACTTGGAGAGGCCCAAGATGGCCTCAGAGGGCCACAAGCTGGCCCAAGAATCAAGCTTCCAAGAAGGCCCCCAGACGGCCCAGATAGGCCCCCAGGACTGTCCGACAGAGCCCCAAGACAGCCCGAGAATGGATGATCGCGTAGATTTCGCGCAGCTGCGGGCACAAACGGCAATGGAAACGCCTATACATGTGGCAGGGCGGCAATTGTCCCCAGAACGGTCCAGAGAGCTGACGCTGGATTTTTTGAACACAATCCAATTACCTGCGGCAAGTCCTTCCATCGTGTGAGCCCAGCATTCTGCGTGGCGACTCTTCAAGGGACCACGGGAGGAAGTGACGTCTGACACCACGTGTCTCCAGGTTTGGGAGAGCGTGATCGGCATTTGGAGGATGATGAGGATTATGGGGGACGATGATGATGATGATGATAATGATGATGATGATGATGATGATGATGATGATGATGATGATGATGATGATGATGATGATGATGGTGATGGTGATGGTGATGGTGATGGTGGTGGTGGTGGTGATGATGATGCTTCTGTTGCTGATGATGTTGCTGCTGGTGATGATGCTGATGATGATGCTGATGCTGATTATGTTGAAGATGCTGGTGCTGCTGCTGCTGATGATGATGCTGATACTGGTGGTGCGGATGCTGATGCGGATGACGACGATGATGATAATAATGATGCTGATGTTGATGATGTTGATGATGTTGAGGACGACGATTATTGTGCTGCTGCTGATGATGCTGATGCGGATGCTGCCGATGATGGTGATGATGATGCTGATGATGGTTATGATGAAGATGATGATGATGATGTTGATGATGATGATGATGATGATGATGATGAGGAAGTCGATGTTGACTGTGATGTTGCTGTTGTTATTGATGTTGGTGATGCTGATAATGACGATACTGATGGCGATGCTGATAATGGTGATGAGGAGGAGGATGAGGACGATGATGGGGATGAATATGATGATGCTGCTGATGATGATGGTGATGATGATGATGATGATGATGATGATGATGATGATGATGGTGATGATGGTGATGGTGATGGTGATGGGGATGCTGCTGATGATGGCGGTGGTGGTAATGTATATGATGCTGATGCTGATGCTGATGATGACGGCGTGGTGGTTGTGGTAATGTTCGTGATCATGAGGAGGAGGAGATGGCGGTGGTGGTGATGTGTCTGATGCTGATGCTGATGCTGATGATGACGGCGTGGTGGTTGTGGTAATGTTCGTGATCATGAGGAGGAGGAGATGGCGGTGGTGGTGATGTGTCTGATGCTGATGCTGATGCTGATGATGACGGCGTGGTGGTTGTGGTAATGTTCGTGATCATGAGGAGGAGGAGGAGGGGGAGGAGGAGGAGGAGGAGAAGGAATAGGACATCCGTCACATGCGCCGCCTGTTGTCTTCACTTCTCGAGGAGCTCTTGTGGAGCTCACTTGGGCTTCTGTGGGGCAGTCTTGGGGGCCCCTTTGGCCACATTGGACGGTCTTCCTTCCTTATTGGGCCGCTTTGGGGCTTTTTTGGGGCTGTCTCGGAGCCCTCTTGGCCATCTGCAAGGTCTTTTGGGTCAGTTGGGGCATGCACGCCATGCGCGCAGTGGCGGTGGGTCAGCCGCGCGCTGCGCAGTTGCTGTGGGCTAGCCGCGCGCCATTCCCCCTTCAGCATGCTGCGCCCTTCTGGCAGCCCTGCGCTGGTCGGCCCAACCGTTCCCGCTTTGCGCAGACCTCTTCGCCCGCACAGTTCAGCCTGATGATGTTCCCTTCTCTGTTGCAGGCTCGGCGCTTGCTCGATTCGGGCCCCGAGACACATGCCGGCGTCGTGGGGAAGTTCCCGCCTTGTTCCTTCCGATTCTTTCGCGCGTTGGAGGACAGGCCACAGACGGGACTTCTGGGGGCGTCGGCAGTCAGATGCGCGCTGTTCTTCCTCACTGAGGGCGTCCGGACTGTCAGCTTCGCTCTGTCCAGTGTCACTCCCAAGGGCGGCTGACAGCAAGTCGCTGTTCGGCTCGCCCAGCGGGGGTAGCAGTCATTGCTGCGATGTTCTGCGTCACCCCGGGCTCTGCACGAAGGTAACGTTCATCATTTTCGATCGATCAGGGGAACGAGCCATCTCTATCCTGGTGGCGCTTGTGCGTGTTGATTGTGTTACGGCCGTAGTGGAAGCGTTTTAGGGTTAGGGCCGTCTTGGGCCGTTGATGGGCTCTCGAAGGCCGTCTTGGGTCCCTCCAGAGGCTCTCTTGGGCCAGCTCGGGGCTCTCTTGGGGCCGTCCTGGGCCGTCTAATCACGGGCCCTCTTGGGACGTCCTGCGGCTATAGTTGTAGATCATTTTGCAATTTTAGCACCCTCTTGGATGGTCTTGGGGCCATCTTGGAGGCCGTCTGGAGCTGAAGGAAGCCCGAAAATGTGAAGACGCCCAAATTCTTCAGAAACTAAAGACACACCATCTCTTTTTCTCTCTCTCTCTCTCTCTTTCTCCTTTTTTCCCGACCATCCTGTGGTGTTGGGTCCTCGTTTTGAAGAGACGGTGCCCCGCGTCCTCCTCTCCTCTCCTCCTCCTCCCCCCTCCTCCCCCATCCTGGCTTTTGCTATCCGCATGTCTCTGTTTCGGCACACCCCTCACACGTTTCGTGGCCCCATAGGGAGCTCCACCTAAGGTCCCAGTGGCGGAACTCGCATGGCGCCGCCGCCCCGTTTTGGCACACCCCTCACACGTTTCGTGGCCCCATAGGGAGCTCCACCTAAGGTCCCAGTGGCGGAACTCGCATGGCGCCGCCGCCCCATTTGGCACACCCCTCACACGTTTCGTGGCCCCATAGGGAGCTCCACCACCCCAGGTCCCAGTTGCGAAACTCGCATGGCGCCGCCGCCCCATTTTGGCACACCCCTCACACGCTTCGTGGCCCCATAGGGAGCTCCACCTAAGGTCCCACTTGCGAAACTCGCATGGCGCCGCCGCCACATTTTGGCACACCCCTCACACCCTTCGTGGCCCATAGGGAGTTCCACCGACCCAGTGGCGGAACTCGCAGGCGCCGCCGCCCCATTTTGCACACCCTCACACGTTTCGTGGCACCATAGGGAGCTCCACCTAAGGTCCCAGTGGCGGAACTCGCACGGCGCCGCCGCCCCATTTTGGCACACCCCTCACACGTTTCGTGGCCCCACAGGGAGCTCCACCTAAGGTCCCAGTGGCGGAACTCGCATGGCGCCGCCGCCCCATTTTGGCACACCCCTCACACGCTTCGTGGCCCCATAGGGAGCTCCACCGAAGGTCCCCGTGGCGGAACTCGCATGGCGCCGCCGCCCCATTTTTGGCACACCCCTCACACGTTTCGTGGCCCCATAGGGAGCTCCACCGAAGGTCCCAGTGGCGGAACTCGCATGGCGCCGCCGCCCCATTTTGGCACACCCCTCACACGTTTTGTGGCCCCATAGGGAGCTCAACCTAAGGTCCCAGTGGCGGAACTCGCATGGCGCCGCCGCCCCATTTTGGCACACCCCTCACACGTTTTGTGGCCCCATAGGGAGATCCACAATCGCGGCATTCACAACTGCATATGGTTGGGTCCTTCGCCAGGCTAATTTTTTCCCCAACCATCCTGTGGTGTTGGGCCATCGTTTTGAAGAGACGGTGCCCCGCGTCCTCCTCTCCTCTTCTCCTCCTCCCCCCTCCTCCCCCATCCTGGCTTTTGCTCTCCGCATGTCTCTGTTTCGGCACACCCCTCACACGTTTCGTGGCCCCATAGGGAGCTCCACCTAAGGTCCCAGTGGCGGAACTCGCATGGCGCCGCCGCCCCATTTTGGCACACCCCTCAAACGCTTCGTGAACCCATAAGGAGCTCCACCTGAGGTCCCGGTGGCGGAACTCGCATGGCGCCGCCGCCCTATTTTGGCATACCCCTCACACGTTTCGTGGCCCCATATGGAGCTCCACCTAAGGTCCCAGTGGCGGAACTCGCATGGCGCCGCCGCCCCATGTTGGCACACCCCTCACACGTTTCGTGGCCCCATAGGGAGCTCCACCTAAGGTCCCGGTGGCGGAACTCGCATGGCGCCGCCGCCCCATTTTGGCACACCCCTCACACGTTTCGTGGCCCCATAGGGAGCTCCACCTAAGGTCCCAGTTGCGAAACTCGCATGGCGCCGCCGCCCCATTTTGGCACACCCCTCACACGTTTCGTGGCCCCATAGGGAGCTCCACCTAAGGTCCCAGTGGCGGAACTCGCATGGCGCCGCCGCCCCATTTTGGCACACCCCTCACACGTTTCGTGGCCCCATAGGGAGCTCCACCTAAGGTCCCAGTGGCGGAACTCGCATGGCGCCGCCGCCCCATTTTGGCACACCCCTCACACGTTTCGTGGCCCCATAGGGAGCTCCACCTAAGGTCCCAGTGGCGGAACTCGCATGGCCGCCGCCCCATTTTGGCACACCCC
>CAUYUJ010015848.1:151618-213754 GCA_963575745.1 Prorocentrum cordatum
GCCATCCCTCCCCTCCACTGTCTGCGCGCGGGCGCACGGCGCCCCCGCCATCACCGAGGACGGGGACGAGAATGGCAAGGTCTTGCGCCCCTCCTCACTCCTGCCTGCCGCCCACGTCCACTGAGGCCGCCCGCGGGCCAGGCTGCCCAGGCCGTGGCGGACTGCCAGGAGCCCCGCACGGCCACCAAAGACGCCCGCACGGCTGGGCCAGGTGAGCCAGGCCGTGGCGGAGCCGTCCCCAGCCAGAGCCACCGCCAGGAGCCTTGCGCGGTTCCCTCGGTTCCCAGCGTCCCCCCCGCAGCGGTGCGATTCACCAGACTCTACAGCGAGCCTGCTACGGGGGCGATCATCTTTGGCGCTGGCTCTATTGACGTGGCCGCCCCAGCTGCCCGGTCCAAGCAGGTCACGGGCACGCGGGGGCCGTCCGATTTACCCCCGCCCCCCATGCGCTGGAAGACGTGGCAGTCCTTCGCTGAATACCGCATCGACGCCTGCATCGGCGCATACGCCTTCTAACACAATTTGGGCGTCTGCACCGAAGTCAAAACCGTTGACTATGTTGCACCGACGCCTTCATCGATGTGGCATCATCGACTCCTGCATCGACGACTGTACCGACGGCCCCGTCGGCCGAAGCACCCAGGTCAGCATTGGCGCCACCGTCAACTACTGCTGCATCGTTGCCCCCGTCGGCACCGTCGGCTCCGCCGCCACCTACACTGCCGCTCCCGCCGCCCCCCCTCCCCCCCCCACTGGGGCCGCTGCTGTCCATGCCGATGGGCCCACCGACCCGCCCGCGCCAGCTGCGATTCGGGTCTCTGCCCGCCCCTGGCCCACGCTGGCCCAAGGCACGCACTGGGGCCCCAGGCCGACGACCACGATGGACATGAGGCCTGCGAGGAGGAAACCCAGCCGCCCTCGCCCGACAGTCCTCACCACCCCAGCAGGTGCGACCGAGCGCCCTCCGCTGCCGGTGGCGCCCGCGCCGGCGGCGCTCGGTGCGTCCGCCTGGTTCTCGAGAGTTTTCTTGGGGAGGCTCCCGCGGGCCGCCGGCCACCCCGTGCCGCCGCCCGCTGCTGCTGGTCGCGCTGCACGCGCTGTGCTGGCACTCTCTGGCGCGATCCGCCAAGGACGAGAAAGAGGAGGAGGAGGAGGAGGAGGAGGAGGAGGAGGAGGAGGAGGAGGAGGAGGAGGAGGAGGAGGAGGAGGAGGGACGACCCCTTCCTCCGAGCCCTGTCCGAGGAGGTTATGCCAGGCCGTTGCCCCTGTCACCTCTGGCCGGGCTGCTCTCCCCGGGCCACCGCGGCAGGGGCTGGGGCCCCGCCCCCGGGCCCCCCCCCCCCTCTCCGCGCGCCTGCCTCGCCCCGGTCCCGCCCTCACGCCCGTCCCTGCCGCGTCCTCGGGGGGGGAGGACGGGCCGCACCGCGGTGACGCCCGGCGCCCCTGGCGTGGCGGCCGCAGGCCCAGCGGGGCGGCTGCTCGACCACGCCAGGGGCGTGACCGCGGCCCGAGGGCCAGAGTCCCGACAGCAAGTCCGAGTACGCAAGTCTCCTCTGCCTCCTCCCCCCTCCCCCCACCCTCCCCTCTTGTTCCTCCTTCCTCTCTCCCTCCTTCCCCCCCCTCTCCCTCCCCTCTCTCTCTCTCTCTCTCTCTCTCTCTCTCCCCCCCTCCCTCTTCGCCCCCCCTCTCGTCCGCGGATGGCGCCACATCGGCATCAGCAGCGCCTCGGATCGAGCCCGAGGGGCAGCTGCTTGCCGATGACGACGCCGCTGTCTGGTGCATCCCCACGAGGCGAAGGTCTTGAACATGTCTCTTTACCGCCAACGCGCTGATACACAGACCGTTTTGAGTTCAGGAAGGAGGAGGAGGAGGAGGAGGAGGAGGAGGAGGAGGGAGGAGGAGGAGGAGGAGGAGGAGGAGGAGGAGGAAGGAGGGGGAGGAGGGAGGAGGGAGGAGAGGAGGAGGAGGAGGGAGGGAGGGAGGAGGGAGGAGGGAGGAGGGAGGAAGGAGGGAGGAGGGAGGGGGAGGGAGGGGAGGGAGGGACAGGGAGGGAGGGAGGAGGGAAGGAGGAGGGAGGAGGAGGAGGAGGAGGAGGAGGAGGGAGGGGCTCGGGTTTCCTGGCCGCCAGAGGACCTGCCAGTGGCCGTGGCCCGCCGTGGCCAGCAGAGCCCCCCCCGCCGTGGTTCTCTTTCTCGCGCCCCCGATGGTGGCGCGATGGCTGTGCTTCCCTGCCCCCCCTCCTCCTCCTCCTCCTCCTCCTCCTCCTCCTCCTCCTCCTCCTCCTCCTCCTCCTCCTTCCTCCTCCTCCTCCTCCTCCTTCCCCTCCTCCTCCTCCTCCTCATCCTCCTCCTCCTCCTCCTCCTCCTCCTCTATTCCTCCTCCTCCTCCTCCTCCTCCTCCTCCTCCTCCTCCTCCTCCTCCTCCCCTCCCCTGCGCGCGGCACCGCTCGCCGCTGCCCCCCCCGCCGCGCCGCGCCTTTGGTCGCCACGCCCGATGGCGGCAGAGCACAGAGAGGCGCTCCAAAGCATCGCTGCCTGGGAGGCTCGAGCTCCCGACCTCGATGCACACTCGCACCGCCCCTCTCACCTCCCCCCTCCCTCCTCCTGACCCATTTCCCCTCCCCCCCCTTCCCCTTCCCTCCCGTTCCTCTTTCCCTCCCCCTTTTTCCCTCCCCCTTTCCCTTTCCTCTTTTCCCTCCTCCTCCCCCTTTTCCCTCCCCTCCCTCGTGTCCAGATGGAAAGAGGCGCGCAGAAGCGAGCTGGCCCTCCCTGCCCGCGCCCTCAGGTGCGGCCTCGCGACCCCGCGCAGCTGAGCCTGAAGACCCTGGGGGGGGGGGGCCTGGAGACCGATTTTGATCCCCTGGCGATGCCAGGCGTGATGTGGGGGGAGGGAGGGGATCGGAGACCATCACAGGCGCTGTCGCGGGAAAAAAACGGTCTCCTGACACTTGGGCGGCACGAATGGCTTGCCAGACTTCTCGGGAGCCTCATTGATGGGCCTGCTAAAACAAGTGCGGGGTTTAACAAAACAGGCTCGACAGCCCTGGACGCATGTTTGTTTCACGGCGTGTCTTTTTCAACGCGTCGGATGAGTGGAGGAGGGGGAGGAATCATAAAGACAATAAGAGTGCGCGAATGGGCGAGCAGGAGGAAGAGTGGGATATTGAGAGGGTTGCGGGCGTCGTGTCGACCATCGGCGACCCCGCCGCCGGCGTTCAACGCTGAACGCCGCCTGCGACCCAGAATCGGTCGATGTTGAACGATTTGACGTGTCGGAAACGACCGGCTGTTCAAGATTGAACATTCCTAGCGATTTCAGAAACCAGCGCCAAAGATGGGCGCGACATGAACCTGCCGTATAGGGAGGGTTAGGTTATAAGAAGGCGAGGGCGGAGAAGGACGGGGAGGATGCGAAATGAGGATCGGTGATCGGTGCTTTATCCATCCCCCCGCTTCGAAGACGAACGAATTTCGTACAGATAAATAACAGCCAGCCTGGACCCCATACAGTTTAGGTATTGCAAGATGTGTTGTGCAATATACGTGGTGCAAAATATGTGATGCAATCTTTGTGAGGCAACATATGTTGTGCAGTCCACGTGCGTGGAGCAACATATGTGGCGCAATTGCTTTTCCCATGAGTTGACACATCCCATGTTCTTGCAAACATCCCACCCACCCACCCGCAACTGGGTTTGCAAAACCCATGCGGTGACGATTGCGATGCATGCTTGGCGTTGGCTGGTGCATCTCCGCGGCCGCGCCAACCCTAGCACGCGCACGCAGCGGCCAGCTAGTTTGGCGCTGCCGACGCGGCCGCGGTGGCGATGACCGCTGGGCGCATCCTAGCGGGCATTTCACTGCGAGTCGGCGATTTGGGCGGGCGCGGTATCATGGCAACGCCGACTACGGTAGACGCGATGATGGTAGTAACGATGTTGGTGACGATGTTCGCACCGACGAAGGCGCGGCCAGTGCGGGCGCCGATGCTGATCACGCCGGCGACGATGACGGCGTCATCGCGTTGGCGATGGAGGTTTTGGAAAGAGTTCGACATGCGCGCGCGGCCGACGCGCGAAAGTGGCCCGCATGGTATGTTTTGACACGGATCGTGCCCCCCAGCACGCGCGCACGGGCGTGTTAATGATGTCGGCATGCGCCGCCGGAGGCCCGACTGGCAGAATGCCATGCGTATGTTGAAAAACCCGCTGGTTTTCGTCAGAATCCGCAGGAGCGCGCGCGAGAGTTTTTTTTGAAAGTTAATGTTGCGAAGCCTTGTGTGTTTGAATGTGTTTTGGACATTCGGTTTTGAACTCCTTACGAAACCGAGATCTTTTGCAGGATTTCGACATGCGCGCGCGAAGCCCATTTGGTAGCATTTACCGTCTGACAAGATTGAAGCAGTTGTGGTTTCTCAAGGATTCGCAAGAGAGCGCGCGCACGTTCTGTTATAGATATGTGTGTACTTGAAAATCTGAGTGGCAAAAACATGCGTGTTTATATGTATTTGGGACATTCGGTTTTGAAATCCTTCCGACACCTACGGTTGTTGAAAGAGTTCGGCATGGGCGCGCGACGACGCGCGTGTGTGCACCTCGTCTTTTTGTCCCCACGTGTTTCGTGGCGTTATGGTTTTCATCCCTGCCGCGTCGCACACGCGTCTCCCGCGCACGCACACGCAGTTCCCCTCCCTCCTCCTTCCTCCCCTCCTCCACGTCCTTCCTTCCTTAACCCACACGCAACCCATGCACGGCACGTACATCAGACATGCGATCACATGCAGCCTAACGCATGCACACACTCGCACACACACAACATATACCATACAACGCTAGTGCACGCCTGGCGTGTTCACTGCATCAAGACGTATGCACCACATACTCGACACCCACATGAGACACAAGTCCAGATACTGCCGCACGCGCATCATACACATACACATGACACGCCATACACAAAACACACGTGTAGAATGCGCAGGGCACGGCCGACGTGGCACTATCTCGCCACTAGAGGAGGTGCGCAGGGGGTGATCCTTCAGCGCGGTCTCTATACGCTCCAATGTCGGGGGCCTAGCAGGCGTGGCACTTTCTCGACACTGTAAAGGGGTGCGCAGGGGGTGGTCCCTCAGCGCGGTCTCAATACGCGCCAGTGTCGCAGGGCCTAGCAGGCGTGGCACTTCCTCGACACCAGAGGGGGTGCGCAGGGGGTGGTCCCTCACCGCGGTCTCTGTACGCGCCAATGTCGCAGGGGCTAGCCAGTGTGGCACTTTCTCGATACCAAAGGGGGTGCGCAGGGGGTGGTCCCTCAGCGCGGTCTCTATACACGACAATGTCGCAGGGCCTGGCCGGCGTGGCGTTCTCTCGACACCAGAGGTTGTGCGCAGGGGGTGGTCCCTCACCGCGGCTTCCATACGCGCCAATGTCGCAGGGCCTAGCAGGCGTGGCACTTTCTCGACACCGTAGGGGGTGCGCAAAGGGTGGTCCCTCAGCGCGGTCTCTATACGCTCCAATGTCGCAGGGCCTAGCAGGCGTGGCACTTTCTCGACACCGTAAGGGGGTGCGCAGGGGGTGGTCCCTCAGCGCGGTCTCTATCCGTGACGGTCGTCCAGGGCACGGCAGGCGTGGCGTTTTCTCGACACCACAAGGGTGCGCACGGGGTGGTCCCTGACCGCGGCCGCTATCCGTGACGGACGGCCTTGCCCTAGCAGGCGCGGCATATTCTCGACACCGCCAGGGGGTGCGCACGGGGAGCCAGCGTTGCGTAGGCGAGCAGTTCTCGTCGTCCTGCTCCTGCTCTTGCATGCGCTGCGCCGAGAATGGCGGAGCATTAGCCGGGAGGCCCAGGTGGGCAGATGGAAGCCATGAGATTGAGGACAGCAAGCTGCCGGTGCTTGTTAGTCGCCTGTGTGCTGGCCGAGCGGGTTGGGAGCCCCGAGCGGACAGGCAAGCTCGGGATACGTGATACAGTCGCGCGGTGATGAGTGGGCTGGCCCTTCCACATCGAGTGTGCCCTCGCTCCCTGTGTTCCGCGACGCACGGTCTCCGCATTCCTGGGGGGGGGGGCGTGGCCCTCGGAGGAGTCTCGTGCCCTCTCGCGCGCCCTTCCAAGTCACACCCGACTGCATAAAGCAAGAACGCAAGCCGCTGGGTCCTGCTGTCCGTCGATGCGCTGGCCAGGCGGGCTGCGCGGCAGCAGTGGGGCAGTTCCGGTGGCCAAGGGAGCCAGCGGGGGCCGCTGGCCACGGGGGCCAAGCGGGCAGGGCCGCTGGCGCCTCTGGTAGTCCAGGTTTCGTAATAAAGGGAAGGGGGTCTCATTTCGGGGGGGGGGGTCTCTTCCAGGCTATCTTGGAGGGCCTGGGGGGTCTGGGGACGATGTTTTGGAGGGTTCTCCCACGGGGGAGGTCTGAAATGGCTTGCCTTGGAGGGTCCAGACCCCCTCCCTTTTATTACGACATCTGGAGTACTTGTTTTTGCTTATGCGGCCTGTTGCAGGCGTCAGGGCTGCGAAAGCCAAGGGCTGACGCGAACATGGGCACTGCCAAAGCTGGCAGCGCCCGAAGACCTTCCCGGGCGGCCCCCCCCACTCCAGTGCTAGGCAGGCCCTGGCCGGGCAGGCTCGGAGTCCAAAGTGGGCAGGCAAGCCCGGGAGCCATGGGGCACAGGAAGACAAGCTGTTGGGGCCGCCTTCGCATACAGTCGGGGCCCTGAAGAAGGAACCCTTTTCGTTGGGGAGGGGCTCGGTGTTCCTTGATTGGGCTGCAGTTTGCCTTCTGTTTTCCTGAGGTTTTCCATGGGAAAGCGAAGTTCAACTTATGGGAGAAAGGGGCCCCGTTCCTTATTTAGGGTTCCTTATGTCAACGCCCCGACTGTATGCGCTGGCTGGGCGGGCTGGGAACGCAACGTGGGCCGTGCATGGGCTGGGGAGTCATAGTTGAATGAAGGGAGCTTCTCCAGCATGTCTTCACGTATGCGTTGGCCAGGCGGGCTGGGAGTCCGAAGTGGGCAGGCAAGCCTGGAGTCATGAAAAGCAGGAAAGTAAGCCGTCGGGTGTCGTTTTCGCAACGTGGATGGCCCGCGAGGGGGCACTTGGAGTGAACTCCTGGCAGCTACGCTGGTCGCGCAAAGTGCCCTTGCAGGGAGCTGGCACACTTGGAGCGAGCTTCCTGGCAACATCGCTGGTCACACGATGTGCGTTTCGATCGAGCGGGCACTTTCGGAGGAGATTTCATGGCCGACGTCCTGGCAGTGACACTGGCAGCGCGATGGCTGGTTGGAGCGAGCGGGCACATTTGCAGTGTCCAAGCAACGATGCTGATCGCGCGATTTGTCTCATCCGCGAGCGGGCCCGATCCAATCTACTCTGGCCCCATGTGGGAGGCCTCCACAGGAGAGGAGGAGGAGGAGGAGGAGGAGGAGGAGGAGGAGGAGGAGGAGGAGGAAGAGGAGGAAGAGGAGGAGGAGGAGGCGGAGGAGTACGATCCCCGAGCCTCCGTTCGCCTTCCACGGCCCGAGCGGCGAGGACCCTCCCCGTAGACGAGTGCTTCGACGACGACGCGACGGTCCGGTTCAGCGCCAGGTCGATGGGCATGGGCGAGCGTGTCACCTGCCAGCAGGCCGTTGCGGAGGGGCGCTCCCCTCATCTCGGCACGAACGACATGGGTACACGCCGGTCGTTGGAAGTAGGTATTTTGGGATTCCCAGGTCTCAATTTGCTTCAAGCGCCTTCCTGCTTCAAGAACCGACGCGCTATTGCTGTGTCTTGTTGTTCTCTGGGAGGACCTGGACCCAATCCACTATATCCGCCTTCCTACTTCATGTTTTTACCTACTTCTTCCGACCGACGTGGACGGAAAGAGTGGGTACAATGCCCAACAGCAGTTCCCGTTCATTTTGAACTGGACTCGCTGTCTGTGCCGCGGCGTTCACTGCGGTGCTCGTAGGCATATTGTGGCGTTGGTAGAGGACCGCGGACGGAGGAGGGGGTTGGGACGAGGTAGGAGGGGGGGGAGGAGAAGAAGGAGAGGAGGGGAAAGAGGAAGAGGAGGACGAGAAACTGGAGGAGCAGGAGGAGAACGAGGAGAGGGGGAGGATGCGTAGGAGGAAAATGAGGAGAAGAACGGGGCAGGTTAGGAGAAAAGGGAGGAGCAGCAGCAGGAGGATTGCACGCCCATAGGGGGGAGAAGAGAGAGAGGGGTCCGACGGGTCCAAAAACACCCAAGGGGGCCCATCGGAGAGGACCTTTTTGTCACCACGGTGCGGCTCGGACAGGCAGCGCACCGTGGGCCAGCGACAGGGCCCCCTTAGGTAAAGTCATCGTCGAGCTCGACCACAGCAGGTCGGACACGCAACTCCCTTCCGAGCTCACGGGCCTCCGCCTCATTGAGCCCGAAAGCCTGGAGACAGTCAGCCATGCAGAGAGAGGCGGCTCCCGAAAACTGCTGGGCCCTCGAAGCCCTACTCGTCGGCTGGGACCCCCAACCTCCGACCAGGAAACGAGAACCGAAAAGCTCGCGAGCCAGGGCCCCAGGAGATCTCGGGGGTCCCAGCCGCCGCGCCCGATTCGGGTGCTTGAGCTTCACGAAACTCGACGTGTTCTTTTTGCCAGGGCCGACCAGCGAGTGAGCCGAGCCCTGGCATCCAGCGTGCAAGCCCCTGGAGCCTGTGGCCACAGTTGCATAGCTGCCACAGGTGGAGCAAAATAGGAGGGGGGGGGCTCCTCTCCCTCCTCCGTCGACTCCACAGGAAACTCAAGCAGGCAGTGGCCCCCCTCCTTCCACGGCTGCGTGCCTTCGGGCGCCCTGTCAAGGAATCTCTCCAGCGAGGCGGCAGCCGCAGGGTCGGGGGCCGTCGGGACCTCGCCGCAAGGGGGGGGCGCAGCTGCCTCGTCCTCGGCCCGAGCCCACTCGAGCCGAGCGTCGTGGTCCGAGGGGAGATCCCGGGAAACCAAAGACAGGCCCTGGGCACCTACATTGTCGTAGACCCCGAGCTCACTGTAGTAGACTTCCGCACGCGTTATAAACTGCAACACCTCTCGGGCCAGGAAAAGGCAACCCTTAGCCAAGAGGGTGTCACATTCATCGTGCTGGGCAAGCGAGGCCCCCAACTTGGCCAGCCTATCAGCACCATGGTTGCCAGTGCGTTCGAACTCAGACAGAAGGCCGTCTCTGACATCCTGAGCCGAGGCGTGAGCAGGAACCTTCTTAAACCTGGCCCCCTCAAGGCCTCCCGAAGCCCAAGACTGAGACCAGAGGTGGGCCCTGGGGTTAGCAGAGGAGACCGAGCGCGCTCTGTTTTTGCAACAGTCAAGCGTGCCATTGCAATCAGAGTACAGAGTGAAATCGCCTGCACACAGCTTTGAGACGATGAAAACACTATAGTCCTATTGAGCGGTCGCCAAAAAAGTTCTGCGCGCCAGGCCTTGCCTGGTCCTATTTTTGCCCGAGGCCGCTATGTCTAAAAACCTTCGCGCCGAAAAGCGCGCTCGCCTGGCCATGAAAGCGGACGAGACCTGAGTCAGGTCCCACACTTGCCCCTGGGCCTCCTGCACCAAGAACGGTCCCTGGAAGACAAACCCGATCCTCAGGCAGGTTAAGACCAGTGCGGCCACGGGGTCCTTGACCAGGGTCCAGGGTTTCGGCCTCTGGGCGACCTCCTGGGCCTTAGCAAACAAAACTGAAAGGGCACGCTCAGACAGCCTGCCATCCTTGAGAATCTGAACATACGTCTTGATCGCGTCAGCAGAGACCTGCACCAAAGGATCTCGCGACCAACCCCCACGCGTACACATCGAAGCCAACCCGAGCGAGCATCCTTTGGGCAGCCTCCCCTCGGCTTTGACAGCCGCAACTCTTAAACTCTTCAGCTTTCCATCAGGCAGCCCCTGGATGTTGGCCCCCCAGAGAGCCTTGGCGGTAATCCCAGCCCGAAAAAATCCCCCCGTCGGGGCACCAGCCTCGCGGAGGCTGAGGACCCTGGCCACCTTGGCCTGGGCCTCTAGGAAACGGGCCTGGTGGGTCGACACTCGCCGCCTTGCCCCGTCCGTCGCGTCCCCTCCAAGGTCGCGGTGGACAGATGACCTGGCCTCTACAGGGAGCTGGCAGCACGATGCAAGCTGGTTGGCCAGGGAGGCTGACGACGCCAGGAGCCCAAGCTTGTTCCAGGCAGTCGGGAGGCCCCTAGCCTGGAGATCTTTGGTGACCAGGTTGAAAGCCGACGAAAGCTCAGTGCACACCGTGGCCTGGCCTCCGATGGACTGAAACGAAACATCATCTATGACGCTTTTCAGGGTGACCGTTGGGCACGTCGAAACCACTCTGCGCAGCACCGACGCGAGCAACAGGCGAGCGAGCGAGGTGGCCCCCGAACAGCCAGCAATGACGGAGCCATTCGGCGAGACGATCCTGGAGATCGCCCCCCTGCCAAGATACCCGCCTCGGGGAACGGCACACCGTGCAATAAGCCCTCAAGAGGGCCTTCGGAAAGGCCACCTGCTCAGCTGCCGCTAGCAGTTCGGCGTGGCTGATATGCTCGTAGAATTTGCGAAGGTCGAGAAACAACGTACCCGGAACTAAACCTCTAGTTTCCCGAGCAAAAGCAGCCATGGCATTGTGAACCCAAGCGCTCTTGTCACAAGCAGTGGACGTGCTCATCCCCAGAAAAAGGGGGCGTCCAGCTCCCTTTCCCGCGCCGCGCATCTGGCATGCCGAATCCTGCTCCAAACTCGGGCCCAGAGGGGGGGGGGCCGATAGGCCTGACCCCCCCCCCCCCGACGGTTTCGGAAGAAACACGATCACGACGAGCCACAACGGGCCCACCGAAGGGTCCCGTTCCCAGGCCGTGAGGAGATCGGCGAAGGCCTTGACGAGCGCGGGGGGGGACCTGCAGGAGGAGCTGGGGGTGAAAAGAATCCCACCCCAGGCCCGTGCCCGGGGGAAACGACTTGGCTGCCGCCAGGACCTCCTCCGAGGTAATCGGCGGCAAGCTATCTTCGCACTTCCAGTCCCAAGGCGGAGGCTCGCCAGCTCGATTATCTTTGCACCAGATCGGCAACCACTCTTGAAGGGTCCGCTGCAGTGCTGCATCGCCTACTAGGGGAACACGATCCCCTTCCTGCTCCTCAGCAAAAACGGGCTGGGGAGGCGCCGAGGGGCCCTTCGAATACCTGTGAGCCACCAGCCCCCCACCAACGACAGACGACTGCGCCCACAACCTCCACTTCTGGCGCCCCTCAGCCGCCTCTTGGGGCACGCGCTTAGAAATTTCGGCCTGCAGCCAATTCACAACCTCAGCCTTTTGATCACAGGCTAGCAGGCTTCTAAACAGAGAGTCAACCGTAAAACCTCTGAGCTGCTCTACCTCAGCACTTTGCAGCAGGTGGCCAACGGCGCCAGCCTTGGCCAGCAAGCACTCACGGTCCTTCGCCCTACGCATGTAGAGCATCGCCAGCCTCCTGACAGCGAGCCAGTTCTGCGTGTGGACCGAGCAGCGCTGGTTGAGGTCCTGACCCCAGGCCGCCTGCAGAGGAACCTTCTGGATCTGGCAGCCCGACGACCTGCCTGCGAATCCCCTTGCTTGTCCAAGACCATGCAGCTTGACCAGCTCCGCCTCGGCCGCATCGAACCACTGGGCAGCGGCCTCCATGGGCCTGTCCAAGTCGAAGCCGTATGTCTGGCCTCCCTCAGGCGTGACGAACATCCGCTTCTCCTCGTCCGTCCGTGCCAAGGGAAAGGCCTTCGGGACAATCCGCTTCCACACCTTCGCTGCCCCAGCAAGGCCCTTCAGGCGGAGGTGCACCGACGAGTGGGGTCCCGTGGGCGTGTCGGGCCACTCCCGAACCTCATCGATATGGTACTCCAGGCATCTGCTGATCACAAATAAATCGTAGCATTTGTCGTGGCAAGTTGGCCCAGGCGGCCGAACTATTGTCACTCCCAAGTGTTCGCACCACCTGGACTCTCGCAAAACTTCCGCATCGATGTTCCAGTCCCCAGCAATAAGCACAGGTAGGGGTGTCGACGAGGCAAGCTCGCTGAGCTGAGCCAAAAACGTGAAGTTCTCCCCCGAGAGGCCAATCTGCGTGTGGCCGTAGACCGAGATCGCCAAGAGCTGCACCCGATCTGAGAGAACCAGTCCCCTGGCACACATCCTTTCCGACGTGAGCTCGTGCACCACGTCCGACGCTCCAAACCTGGCCGAGGTCAGCGCTGCAACTCCTCCCGAAGTCGCGTTGTCGGCCAAGCCCGTCGAGGCAGCACACGAAAAGGTCGAGGTGAAACCAGCCTTGTACGCCCATGCACGTGGCCCCACCTGCTGGGCCTGTGTCAGCCTCGTCTCCTGGAACAGCCCGATGTCGAACGTGGTAGCCCGAGGCCCTTCTTTGGCCCATTCCAGGAACTTGCGGGCCGTTGCCCAGGCGTTGCTATTGTAGGTGACGACGTTGAGAAACGGGTCAGCCTCGTGCCACGCCGTCGCGTTCTCCAGTGTCGAGGCTCTTCCCCGATGGTCGGTACTGCCCTCCCCAGTTGCCGAAGGCCGCGGAGGACAATGCGTGCCATCGGGGCCGGCTGCGTGGCGACGACACTGCCCGCTAGGGGCGCCTCTGGGTCGACCCTGTGGCTGGCCCCCTCTTGGGCACAGCGGCGCGGCGGCGGCAGGTCCCCAGGATGCTGGAGCCTCTGCGGCGGCGGCGCTCAGGCTGGCCGAAAGAGGGGATCGTGCCGATCTGAGTCCCCCATGTGGCTGGGCCCCCTCTGGCACCAGCGGCGCGGCGGCGGCGGGCCCCCAGGGTGCTGGAGCCTCCGCGGCGGCGGCGTCACGGCTGGCACCTGAGGGGGCCTGTGCCCCAGCCGAAGACGCCCTTCTCGTGGCCCTTGCCCCAGAGGGAGATGCCGAAGCCATAGAACATGTGGTTCCCGAGCCTGGGCCTGGCCCAGGCGGGCCGCTTCGCGCCGCTGGGCCCAGCTGAACAACGACGCTCTTGATCAGGGAGCTTGCCCCCTCAGGCCGAACTCGTGGCCTGAGGGGGCGGCGGGCGACAGATTCTGGCTGCTCGCTGCTTGAGCCCGCCACCAGCACCCGCTCCTGCAGC
The DNA here is from genome assembly GCA_963575745.1 of Prorocentrum cordatum. NCBI lineage: Eukaryota > Dinophyceae > Prorocentrales > Prorocentraceae > Prorocentrum > Prorocentrum cordatum. The sequence goes on from CAUYUJ010015848.1 coordinate 164,707, forward strand.
TGGCGCCGCGGGCGCAGGCAGAGGGGCCTCCGAGGAGGCAGCTGCCCCAGCGCCTTCGGAAGGCGGTCCAGCAGCAGCAGCAGGCGCCGCCTCAGGGCCAGGAGCCGCGGCCGCAGAGTCCTGCCGCCTGCGCTTGCCCGCCAGGCGAGCCGCCATCTGCTCCTGCTCGATCTTGAAGGCCTTGGCCTTCCCCGCCGCCTGGCCGAACATCGCCTTGACTGCCGCCGCCAGCTCGGTCTGCAGGCGAGCGGTTCGTTCTTCCAACTCTCGCTTGTCCGAATCTTCCATATCATACTCTGCATCGTCGAAGCCCAGGCCAGCGAAGGACAGCGGAATCGACTCGATCGTGCCGTCCAAGATGCCAGCCACGCTGAGTGCCTGAGGCGGAGCTTGCTGCGGCGGCACGTACGTCTCCTTGAGCTCCACCACCAGGCGGCAGTGCTCCTTCTCGCGCTCCTCGAGCTCGGCAGTGAGCTGTTGCACCCAACTGCGCTGCTGCTCAAGCCCCTCCTGCAGCCGCTCGAAGTGAGCCACCGCCTTCTCAAGCTTCTGTCTGACCTCAGCCGCCTGCCTGTGGGCCGTGGTGACCCTCTGAGACAGCGGGGCCACGTACGCCTTCTCAGCCTCCTTGCGGCGCCTCTCAGTGAGGGTGCACTTGTGCTTCGCCGCGCTGGCCACGTCACCCGCGCGCTCCAGCATCGCCACCAACTGCTCCAGGTCTCCGATGTCCATTTCGCCGCCTTCCGACTGGGCCACCATGAATTGGGCTCCTGGGGCAAGGGGCAGGGCCTGACCGCCGACGGCAGCGTCTGGGCCCTTGCCCCCTTTGCCCTTGCGCCCCTTGCCTTTCTTGCCACCTTTGCCTCCGTCTCCTTGCCTTGCGGCGTCAGCCCAAACTCCGCCAGGCTCGGGTGGTGCAGTCGGGGCAACGTCGGACAACTTGTGGCCACAGGCTCTGCAGAAAAAACTTCCACGAACATCTTCTTGCATCCGCACTTCGCGCAAGCAGGAGCTTTCCCGACCTCCTTCCAGCCTTCAGAGTCTCCTGGGCCCATGTCGCGCCACTCCCTCCACTGCCCCACCCAGGGCGGGGGAGCAGACTTCCTCCACGGGGGCCTGACAGCAGCGGCCGCGGGAGGAGCCATGGGGCGAGCAGCAGGAGGCAGATCCTGCGGGGACTCGAAAGGCACGCCGTATTAAGTAGAGTGCTCCACCAGGAGCTCACAAAGAATCTGAACCAGCAAAACTGGTGCAGGATCACGGGGGGGGGCGCGCCTCCCCCACGCCAGTAGACTCCTGTCCAGAGCGAAACGCTACGGACTTGAGCCAAAATGGCTACGGACGCAGCAGCAGGAGGAGGAGGAGGAGAAGGAGGAGGAGGAGGAGGAGGAGGAGGGGGAGGAGGAGGAGGAGGAGGAGGAGGACGAGGAAAGGAGGAGGAGGAGCAAGAGGAGAAGGATGAGGAGGAGGAGGAGGAAAAGAGTCGGGGAGGCGGTCAAGTCCGTGGGGTGCGAGTATGTGGCCGGAAAGTTCACCGACATCGGCGGCGTCGAGCGCGAGGCCCCGGCTCCCGCCACTTCCAGTCCCTCGAGGTCGTTCCCGTCCCGCCGCCAGCGCCGCCGCCACCGTCGTCGTCGTCGTCGTCGTCCCGCTCCTCCCCGTCCCCCCTCCTGCTCCTCGTCCTGCTCCTCCTCGTCGTCTTCCTGCTCCGCCTCCTCCCCATCCTCCTCCTCATCCTCCTGCTCCTCCTCCTCCTCCTCCTCCTCCTCCTCCTCCTCCTCCTCATCCAGGTGGTTGACGCGTGGCATGCATACTGTTGCGCCCGATACCGTACGAGCCGCCAGGCCAGAGCGCATTCTCCCAGCGCCTGGTTGACCACTCAGCGCTTCTTCGAGCCAGAACAGTCGCCGCTCTCGCTCGCTCGCTTGGCATCGGCGTTTGTGGAAGACGCGACAGCGGGCTCGACGTTTCTCGAGGCAGTCGCTCGTGAAGCAGTCCAGGCGCATCGCGGCTCTGACATGCCAGGAGGAGAAAGACCGTCAAGGCCGTCGTTGGCCGTCCCTGGGAAAGGAAAGAGTCGTGTCACGAGGGACCCAAGGTGGGCGTGCAGCGCGACGCGCCAATGCAGGGTACTCTCAGAACCTTGCCAGCAATAGTCAGGGCTTTCGTCGCGGCCGTGGTAGGAGCGGGAAGTTGGACCCTAGTCTTGTGCCCAGGGAAGGTGCTCACAGGAAGCGTGCTCAGTCCAGAGGTCTTGGCAATGTAGAGTCGTTGGCAGGGAGCTCAGGCACGGACGGCAACACACCAGTCGATGAAGTTGTGCGTGCGAGAAGGGCAGGAGAAGCACTCAAGAAGATAGGGCTAGACGGCAGTTAGCCGTTGGTCCAAAGCCGATTCGGTGAAGGCGGAAAGTCGTGAGCATGCAACCAGGTCCCCAGACGACTTATTCTGGCGCGCGCTGGACAGGCAGACCGCAAAGTCGAAGGTGGTTGAAGAGTTGCAAGTCACATTCACGGAAGTGTCCGAGCTGTTGAAGAACAAACAGGGAGCTTTGGACGCAGCTACCAGTGAGTTGGATCAGATTAAGAAGGAGGTTGTCGTGGTTAGAGCTGCTGGTATGGTGGTTGTTTTAAGTACTGGTATTGCGGCAGCAGGAGCGGCTGAGCTACGTGATGCGTTGGCGAGGCTCCAGAACATCATCAGCAGCAGCCCCAGGAACCCCGCCAAACAAAAACATCTCAATCATGGTAGCTGTTTTTCGTTTTGTTGGGGGGGGGCCACTGGTCCCCTCAGCACCACCAAAAAATCCCCCCTGCAGTTTTTCCCAGCCATCCTTTGGTGTTGGGTCCTCGTTTTGAAAGGACAGTGCTCCGCGGTCATCTCCTCTCCTCCTGTTTCCCCCACCTTCCCTCCTCCCATCCCTTCCTCAGCCCTCCACATGCAAACGTCGACGCACATCTCACACTTTTCGTGATCCAATAGGGAGCTCCACCGAAGGCCCCAATTGCAGGGTTCGCATGCCGGCCCCGCCCCATTTCAGCGCACCCCTCACACGTTTCGTGGCCCCGTAGGGAGCTCCACCGACGGCCCCAGTGGCAGGGTTCGCATGGCGACCCCGCTCCATGTCGGCACACCCCTCACGCGTTTCGTGGCTCCGCATGGAGCTTCGCCAAAGGCTTCAGCGGCAGGGTTCACATGGCGGCCCCGCTCCATTTCGGCACACCTCTCACACGCTTCGTTCAACAAGAAGCTCCATGGCCGATTGCCTCCACAGAGGTGGTGCAGGCCATCAGCGACAAGGCACGGGCCGCCATCGAGCCATGGCACCAGCTGTGGTCTAATGGTCAAGGCATGAAGGTGGTCGAGTGGCAAGACAACGACTTCGGCGGGACTTCGATCAGCCTCCCACGGTAGGGGAGGTGAGGAGAGTCGCGCACAGTTTCTCGGGGATCACGGGCTTGGGCTGCGACGTTGTGCATCCTAGACGCTTTGCGATTCTAAGCGGCCAGGCCGCCAAGGCGATCATATGCATTCGGGAAGGCATGCTACAACCGGGGCATGCACCGGTGGCGATCGCGACCATGAGGGGGGCCCTGCTGCCCAAGCCCGACGGTGGTCGACGTACGATTGGCATGTTTCCTGGGACGCTGCGGCCACCCACGCGATGGCTCCGACATGGTGACGGAGGCACCTGGCCTGGCGGACGCAGGCGTGACTGCGTGTATGGGGTTGGCGGTCAAGGCAACAGTTGCGAGGCATGTGTATGGAGGCGGCCTGCGCAGGCGGGGCACGCCTCGGCCCGAGGATGGACGGCAGCCTCTATCCTACTGGACTTCGCTGGGGCCTGCGGGCATACACGCTGGCGCCTCTTCGTGGCGAAGGCCAGGGCCATGTGCTTCAGCATGCTGCTGCGGATGCTGTTATGGTTATACAGCATGCCGCGCTTCTTGGGCTTCGAAGGCTAGGTCGTCGACGCGTTCCGCCCGTGGAACGGGGTGGTGGCAGGGTGCCCTCTTCGCTGACCTGATGAGAATGTTCCTGGTACCGATCTTGGATCAAGTTGCGGGCGTCCCGAACCTTGACTTCTGGCAACGTCGTGGACGACACCCAGTCGCAGGCCACGGGCTGAGAGGAGCGGGTAGCTGGTGCGTTGGCGAAGGCGTACGCGATGCAGATCTGGGCTGCTGGCGGACCATCTGGTGCTTAACGACGTTAGGGGCCATGTCGTCTCCAACAGACATTCCGCCGTGGAGGCACTGAGTCGGCGATGCCCGACGCTGAGGGGGCGCGAGGCCCGCTCGACCCGAAATCTCGGTCGTGACCTTGTGTGCGGCAAGAGGCTCGGCACGGCCACCCGTCGCAAGCGCTTCGGACGCGTGCAGGACGATGCACGAAGGTCCGAGCCCTCCGCCGCGCCCCAGGACGGTACACACGGTTAGTTTCGATGTGGATGCTGCCTGCGGGGGCTTGGGGGGAAGTCGTGACTGGGAGGGCGTGGGGGCAGGCGATGCAACTCCGCAAGGCGGCCCGAGCGGCCCTCTTTGTGCACGTGGCTCGTTGGTCACGGTCGCTCACGCTCGACCATGCGTTGTTGAAGCGAGACCCTGCCACGGTTGACCCAGCATGTGCGTGCAATGCCGGGCCCAATGCTTATGTTGGCCCAGGCTGTGTGGTCCCGGTGGTTCCCTCCTGATTGGATCCGTTTTCTGCCCAGCACGGCCCATAGGAGTTTCGCCCGAACCGCGGAGCCCATCGACCGAACCTGGTCGCTGGTCAAGGGCCCGATGTCAGCCGCCCTTGCATCCTGCCTTCGCCTGGGGTGGCCACGTGGGCCTGGCATCTGCAGCCTGAGAACGGCTCGGGGCGACGTGTCAGATTTGAGCGAGGTGTGCCCCCGATCGGTTCAGCAGATCGCGAGGCAAGGCGTGGAGGATTGGCTGATGCGTACGGCGCACGGAGGATGCCCCCACCTCTCCTCGCTCTCCCGCCCTACCTTTCTGGCCCCCCTTTCGGCACCTCTGCTCGCTGAAGCCTTCGGCCGGGACCGACCGGACGGCGTTGCACCAGGCCACGACGAGCTGCTTCGCTGCCAGCGGTTATTGGGACAATGTCAGCAACTTCCGAACAAGACTCGTCGGTAGGGGCGCCACGGCGAGGGTCCCAGCGGGGGCGCGCCGCTCCCCGCGCGGGGCCGAGCCCTACCCCAGAGGGGATGCAGCCATCGTGCTACCACAAGGAGCGGCGAGGAGGAGGAGGAGGAGGAGGAGGAGGAGGAGGAGGAGGAGGAGGAGGAGGAAGAGGAGGAGGAGGAGGAGTGCGAGCTGTGTGGGCTGGAGCCTGGGACGGTGGCGCACTGGCGTTGGGGGGGCTGTCCGCGCCCATGGGGCCACCGACGGGGACTGCCTGCTGCCGGCTTCACTCCGAGCGGGAGCGCGCGAGCGAAGTGATTGGACACTTTGGTGCAATGGTTAAGTCGGCCCTGTCCCGCTACAGGGGGGGTTTGGGGGAAAAATGAAAAAATACCCCAGACGTATTCCAAAATGATAAAAAAGATATTCAAACAATAGTCCCGAAACTATCTGTTATTAGATATTCTTTACAATGTTGGAGCATGTTTTGCGTATTTTTTTATTTGTCGTCGAAAATCCCCCTGTAGCGGGACAGGCCCGACTTGATGCAACGGCCTTTTGCCTGACCCCGTCGTTTGGTGTTTGGCCCCTACCTGGATCTGCAGGTGAGCTGGGAGGTCAGGCCCCCTGGAGGCTGCCTGGGGGCCGAGGCCTTCGGTGACGGGTCCCGTGGGTCCATCCTCGCTCGTGGCCCCGCCTGAAACGTGCTGGCTGGTCCGTGGTCCAGACTTCGGGAAGCGGCCTTGATGTCACGGCCGCTTTTTGCCAGCCCCTCCCTGGCCGTCTCCAGGACTCAGGACCTTTTGCATCTGATAGGGCCCACCCTGGTGGAGGGGAGGCTTGTTGATTGAGTACAGGATGTGTGGGGGGTGATGCTGACGGCGACTGTGCGACTGCAGGCATCCAGCCATGCTGACGCCGAAGGATACTCTGACAGTTTTAGAGCAAGGCGTTGCGAGGCCAAGCCTAATTCTGCCACCTTTCTTTTCCGTGCCCGATCTCGGGCGCGCTGTGAGTTGAGGGCGGTGGTCCCTCCGGCTGACTGGCTCTGCCAAGCACGTCTTCTGTTCTCGAGAGTCCTGTGGGATGAGCCACTTTCCAGCTTGCTCTTTTTCTCGTGGGGGGGTCCCCCCCGACGGGGGTGGGGTCAACCTCGCCTCGTCGTCGCGCCGCGACGGGGTTCGGAGCGCCTTCGGCGCGCGGTGGCTGCCCGCGACGGGGGTCGATGTGGGGCTGTCGGCGGCGGTGACGCCCCCCCCGACGCTGATTAAGAAACTCGGAGCAGGGGCTCACTCCCCCTGGGGTCGCTCTGCGGTCCTCGCCGCTACCGCATAGGGTCAGACAGTCGTCGGATAGGGATATCCCCCTGCGTGTTGCGGCTGAAGCCCCCTGGCCTCCAAAAACAGGATGTCCGCTCTCTTCTTCTCCTCCAAGAGCGTTCTGGAATGCTCCCCGAGCCTCCCTAAGCGCTCCGAAACGGCGGCGGCACTGGATGCATCTTCCAGGCCCGCCAGTTCCTGGAGATCCTTGGTTTATCTTCATCGCTATCTTCATCCGAATGCGCTTCCATCCGTCATAGACGCGTTGAGCAGTCAGCACTTGCAAACCAGTCACTAAGTTCGGGGTGTTCCCATAGGTGTCCTTACACTTGCTTTGCAGTTCGTTGCTGTCATGGACGGCACATCCGCGATCTCATCCGATTTCATGGACGCGATAACCAGTCAGCACGCCTCCTACCTGGTCTGTGCTGACGAGCCAACACACGCTCGAACCCAGACATCAGACAAATTGGAATTTTCAATCCGTGGCCCCATGGAGCTCCAGACCATTTTCCCGGGGACAGCTCTTCTTCCCAGACCCACTCTTGGTTGCCACAGGCTCCGAAGACGGCCCCCTTGGAGGCCGAAGTGCCCAGGGAAGACGCAAAGAAATATGATTTCGGACGTTGCGCAGTGGGAGGGCGCTAGATTGGGGGGGGGGACAAAAAGGTGCACGTCTTGTGCACCGCAAGGGCCCCAGCCTCGGGGCCCCCCTGGGGGCACGAAAGGTGCACGTTCCTTCGCGCTCTTCGCGCCCCCGTTCATCACCCCGCCCCGTTACCTTGAGAGCTGACGTTGCACAAGATTGCAGCATCGCGATAAATCATGACCTGAGCCTTAGACTCCACCTTTCTTCGCTATTTGTCGAGCCGGATGGGTACGTGAGGGTCCAGGGGCCCGAAAGTGGGCGACAACGCCCGTTCGCAGCTGCCCTGATACGCACGTGCTGAAACGCAGTACGTACCGTGTTCAGCGCGTCTCACGCACGTGCTTGCCCACGTTTGGGCGAACGTATCGCGCCAGACTTATACGTGGTCAATGTTCAATCTACGTGTTGAGCTCCGTGCCAACACGCTACGGGTTGCGTGTTGCGCATCGGGGCAGCTGAAAGCGCCCGTTGTGAAACAGTTGCAACGCCCAGATCTGAGGGCCAGGCAGCGCCCAGGAGCCTTTCTCGGCGGCGAGCCCATAGGGGGACGAGAAGTTTTCTGAGCCTTCCACGAAGACACAGAAAGCCAAGCCTTGTTGGACGGTCGTTGGACGGTCTTGGTGCATCTTGCGGCCGTTTCAAAGCGGTCTTGCAGTCCGTGTCAGGGAAGACGGTTGGAGGTGCGCTGTTGGGACTGTCTTGGGTCGCTCTCTGGGCCGTCCTTGGCCGTCTCTGATGAGTCTGGGCGCTCCCTGAAGCCTTCCGAGGCAGTCCGAGACCGAGAACTTCCAGGAGGGCGCCAGGGCTTCTGAGAAGCTCCGCCGCCCTCCGAGAAGTCCTCGCCTCCTCGCCGCGCCCTTCCTCCTGCCTCACCCCCACCCCGTCCCCCGGCCCGCCTCCAGGGCCTCCGCAATTCAACTATAAGTACGAGTACTACTCTCCCGCCTCCCCTGAAGTTTCGGGGGTGGACAGACCTCCTACCATGACACGTCGATTAAGGAATTGGCCGTTTTCGGTTCGCGAGAGGGCGTCGCGGCCGTCATTTTTGCGGGTCCAGGTCCGTCGGTTTCGGTCCCAGGCCGTTTTCACTAAGGGGAGGTCTACTAAAGGGAGGTTTGTCCACCGCCGAAAGTTGTCTGGAAGATCCCCCTCCCTCTCCGCATGTTGTCGTCTACGCACAGGATTTCGGCACATGTGTTCTCATGGTTTTTCAGTGCTTCGAAATGGTGTTCCCGCTGCAGCGCGGTCCTCATTTTCGGATCGGCGCGTTGTTCCTGTCGTTCAGAGTGGCGCTCTTGCCCCAGTGCGGGCCACTTTTCTGGATCCGAGTCTTGCTGCACTGTGGCCCCCCCCCATCATTTCCCCTTCTCCGCCTTCCCCTGGTCCCCCTGTTCCTCCCATGCCTTCCACTCCAGTTCCTTCCTGCTGCTGCTGTTCGTCTCGCCCCAGCGCGGGCCACTTTTCTGAATCCGAGTCTTTCTTCATCGTTGTCGCCCCATGCATTTCCCACCCTCCGCCTTCCCCTGGTCCTCCTTTCCCTGCCGATCCGTCCGCTCTAGTTCCTGCTGCTGCTGTTCGTCATCATCTTTCTCCTCCCCCTCATCCTCCTGCTCACCCGCCACCTCCTCCTGTGCACGCAGCTCCCCTTTCTCCGATTGCGCAACAGGATGTGGTCGTTCTGTGTGAGCCGCAGGTCGGCTATGCCACGCGTCCGCGCACAGAGAAAAATCGGTGCCATGGGAAGGGATGGAGGGAACGATCGGATGTCAGATGGGGCGCGAGCGCACCTAGCTTTGAGTCGGGCACGTCCCCCTACAGGAGGAATATCCAAACATAGTGAAACATAGTAAAACATAGTATGGGGACGATTTGTTTGAGTATGGCTTGCCCATTTTTGGGTATTGTTGGCACATCTTTGTTGTTTTGTCAAATATCCCCCTGTAGCAGGACAGGCCAGACTTAAACCTAGCTTGCCCGCCCCCCTCCCCTGGCCCTCCCATCTCCAGCCCCCCCCCTCCTGCCTCCGCCTTCCCTCCTGGGCTCGCCGCCGACTCTCGAAGGCCTGGGGGGCCCGCGGAGGAGGGGGAGGGAGGGAGGGGGAGGGAGGGAGGGAGGGAGGGAGGGAGGGAGGGAGGGAGGGAGGGAGGGATGAGGGAGGGAGGGAGGGAGGAGGGAGGGGGATGGGAAGGCAGGAGGAGGAGGAGAGGAGGAGGAGGAGGAGGAGAGGAGGAGGAGAGGAGGAGGAGGAGGAGAGGGGGGAGGGAGAGGAGGAGGGAGAAGGAGGAGGAGGAGGAGGGGGAGATGGGAGGAGGGAGGAGGGAGGATGGGGGGGATGGGGTGGAGGCGGGAGAAGGGAGGAGGAGGGGAGGATGATTAGGAGGAAGGAGGAGGCGGAGGAGGAGGAGGAAGAGGAGGGAGGGGAGGGAGGAGGGAGGAGGGAGGGAGGATGCTTTTGATCGCGAACTATCTTTCGCTCTTGCAAGTTAGCTTGAGCGCAGCGGCCAACAGGACTGGCACAGGCTGCACACGAGAAGCCCGAGAGCATGGACGCTGAGCTGCTTCCGCTCTCGTCCCGAAAACTGTCAGGAGAGAGGTATTGGCGCTGAGGGAGGGGAGGAGAGGAATCATATCGAGAGAGGAGGATATTGCAGCGCCGTGCGAAGAGAGACATCAGCGGCACCCTGCTTCGTTGCCCATAGTAGGGCAGCCCTCGATGCAGAGAGCAGTGCGAGGCAGGAAAAAGAAAAGACCTGCCTGGGAGTGCCTTCCGAATTTCGGACGGCTATAGAGAGGGAAGAGCTGGACGGAGGGCCAAAATGGCCAGGCCGCGTTGCGGCTGTCCAAACCTCCATGGGAGGAGATCTGGACTGGAGGAAGAGCGGGGGAAGTCATAAGAGGCGGGGGAGGAAGAAGGGCCAGAGTGGCATTGCCGTGTTGCAGGGCGTACGCTGCAGCTGAAAGGCCTGTACGGGCCGACCGCGGCGGGGAGGTGGGTGTGCCTGGGCGCTAGCCGAGACCAGACAACAGGGACCCACCTCCGTGTGGCCCCTCACAGGCACACAGGGACCAAGGGGACCCTGCTATGCCTGGACGGGGGCCAAAGAGATGCGCCGGGGCAAGGTGCCACGGTCCTCTCATGAGGCGCTTGTGGCTAGGACTGTCTAGGTGGTGAGCTGCCACGGCGAACCAAGAGTATTAGGCCAGCCCACCACCTAGAGACTCAGCCGTGGCGAGTCTGCGAATTGCTGTGTGCGCTTAGCCGATCGCTGTTTAGCGAGGCTGCAAAAATGTGCCGTGCTGTCCGCACTAGTGCGGCAAAGTGAGAAGTCGCGCCCATGAATGGCGACTACTCCTGGACAGGGCCCTCTAAAAGAGAGGCCGGTGGAGAAAAGAGCGCTAGTTGGGCTGCCGAGGTAGGTATTAGGCAGCTCCGCCCCTGTGTGGCGCATTGGCGGTTGCACCATGGGCGCCCATCCCACGTAGGCCTGAGATGGTGACGACAGATGCCGCAAGAGTTGCAGTGAGAGTGTGCACCTGTAGGACTCACTGCAGCAGAATGCATGTCGGCTTGGCCGGCCTTAAATTGGAGACGCGGTGTCTCCTTTGTTTAGGCTCGTGTGATGACTTGGGCTGTATAGGTGGTGGGCTGCATGCAAACCGGGATCTGAGCAGTGTGCTAACCCACCACCTATGCGTGAGGACTCAGCCGTGGCGAGTCTGCGAATTGAGATATATGAGCGGCGCTTAGCCGCCTCACTGTTAGCGGGGCTGCCCAAGGTTGCAGAGCCGCACATTGACGGGATAGGCTGGATGCTGCAAGACTCGCGTGGCCTACCGCGGCGGGGGGGTGGGTGTGCCTGGGCGCTAGCCGAGACCAGACAACAGGGACCCACCTCCGTGTGGCCCCTCACAGGCACACAGGGACCAAGGGGACCCTGCTACACCTGGATGGGGGCCAAAGAGATGCGCCGGGGCAGAGGCCACGGTCCTCTCATGAGGCGCTTGTGGCTAGGACTGTCTAGGTAGTGAGCTGCCAGGGCGACCCAAGAGTATTAGGCCAGCCCACCCCCTAGACTCAGCCGTGGCGAGTCTGCGAATTGCTGTGTGAGCTTAGCCGATCGCTGTTTAGCGAGGCTGCTAAAATGTGCTGCGCTGGCCGCACTAGTGCGGCAAAGTGAGAAGTCGCGCCCATGAATGGCGACTACTCCTGGACAGGGCCCTCTAAAAGAGAGGCCGGTGGAGAAAAGAGCGCTAGGTGGGCTGCCGAGGTAGGTATTAGGCGGCTCCGCCCCTGCGTGGCGCATTGACGGCTGCGCCATGGGCGCCCATCCCATTTAGGCCTGAGATGGTGTCGACTGATGCCGCAAGAGTTGCAGTGTGTGTGCACCCGAAGGACTCACTGCAGCGGAATGTATGCCGGCTTGGCCGGCCTTAAATTGGAGACGCGGTGTCTTTGCTCTTTTTTTATTTTTTTTCTTTCCTCTTCTTTCTTTTTTTTATTCTTTGTCTCCTTTGTTATAGTTTGGCTCGGAATTCTTTCTATCTTTTTTTGTTTGGGTTTGTTCTTTTGTTTTCGAGTTCCTTTTTTTTTTTTTTTTTTTTGTAGTCGAGTCTTCTCAATCTTTTTTTTTCGTTGTTTCTTCTCGTTTTTTTTCGTCTATCTTTTTATTTTTTTTCTTTATTTCTTTTTTTTTTTTTTCATTTTTTTGTTCTTTATCCTTTCTTTTCTTTTTTTTTTCTCTTTTGTTTCTTCTTTTTTTTTTGGTTTTCTTGATTCTTTTTTTTTCTGTTGTTTTTTTTTTTTATTCTTTTATGTATCTTTCGATTTTTTTTTATTGACTTCTATTCTTCTTACTGTTTTTTTTTTGATCTTTTTTGTTCGAGTGAAGAAGGCTTGGGCTGAATAGGTGGTGGGCTGCAGGCAAACCAGGAACTGAGCAGTGTGCTAACCCACCACCTATGCGTGAGGACTCAGCCGTGGCGAGTCTGCGAATTGAAATATGTGAGCGGCGCTTAGCCGCCTTACTGTTAGCGGGGCTGCCCGAGGTTGCAGAGCCGCACAATGACGGGATGGGCTGGATGCTGTTAGACTCGCGTGGTCTACAACTCAGCTATGCAGGACGGCTCGACCGACCTTGAGTTGGAGCGGCATGGCTCCAGCTGTTTAGGTGGTGGGCTGCCGAGGTGGAGAGAAGACGCTGAAAGGATGTGGAAAGGAAAGAATTAGGCGAGCCCACCACCTAAGTATGCGCGCTGCTAGTTGCGCCGAGGTCGCTTAGGACGACCTAGAAGGGCGCTGACTGATGCGTCATTAGCGTGGCTCGCTCAGGCACTGAAGGGCGACGGGTTGAGAGAGCGGGCGGCAGCCCAGAGCGCCGAGAGACCTGCCGCTGTCGCCGCCGCACGCGCCTGGGCCTCTTGCGCGGCAGCCTGCTGCTGGTTGTATTGGTTCCTCAGCATGGCCTCCACCTCAGAGATGGTCGCCAGGCCTGGGGTCTCGATCCACTCCCAGTCCCAGGTTTCGACGACCTGGCCGTCGATGACGTCCAGCGACTTGAGCTTCCAGACGAACGGGTATAACATGCCGTTGGGCATCTTCCACTCGCCCGGGCATGTGGAGGGCCACCACTTTTTTTTTTTCTTTTTTTTTTTTTTTTTTTTTTTTTTTTTTTTTTTTTTTTTTTTTTTTTTTTTTTTTTTTTTTGTTTTTTTTTTTTTTTTTGTTTTGTGTTTTTTTTGTTTTTTTTTTTTTTTTTTTTTTTTTTTTTTTTTTTTTTTTCTTTTTTTTTTTGAACTCGCGCGTGGCGGCCGTGCATTGGGAGCCCTGCCAAGCCGAACCGGCGTATGTGTCCCCTGAGAGGCCGAACAGCTCCCGCGTGTCTGGCGACGCCCTGCTGGCCTCGGCCGCGCCCGCCTCCGCCGCGGCCGCAGCGGAACCACCCGCGGGAGGCATGGGCACCATGGCGGCGTGGGGCGCGCTGAGAGAAGGGGGGGAGTGCCAAGGAAACAAAAAGAAATAGCCCATAAGCCAACGGCGGCCAAATGTGAGTGAAACCTAGCTGGCCTGTGCTAGCATCTGTGTGAGGAGGGCCCTCCTGACGGGCCGACTGATGCACGCCTGGCCTGGTGCGGAGTCTATAGGGATGAGGATGTTACCACTACGCATGTTGACCCGCAACGAAAGGCCGGTGCGGTAGGGTACGCCCGTGCCAAATAGGATGGGCCGTGCATCCATCTCCTGAAGAATGGGGAGGTGAAAAAAGCGCGGCCTTTCCACAGAGGATGGCAGCCTGGTCTCCTGCCCATGGAATTGCTCCATTAGGAGCCCTACATTGATGGGCAGTGGGGACCAAAGCGAAATGTGGCCTGTCGTTATTACTACCAGCCACTGCACTGCTGTAGGCGGTGGTGGCACTGCTTCAGCGGGGGCGCAGCGGAAGTCGCCGCGCTCGAACTGCGGCAGGTGCTGCGCCTCTGGGGTCGGCATGGCCTGAGGGATTAGGGTTCGGGGAGGCGGAGGATTCGAGCGAGGTGGGACAGCGGGAGGCAGAATGGTCGAACCATGATCATGGCCTGGAAGTCTATAAGGATGGGGCTGCCGGCCGCTGCATCCTGCAAAAGCCGGTGAGGGCTGAGGGAGGCCTGCTCCCAGGCCCCCGATTGAAGTAGGACCAGAAAAAGTTGGTTCGGCACGTAAACTGTAACTAGCTCTATGGTGGGTGAGAAACGGGCATCGTAGGGACCGTCCCCCGCAGCACATTGGGGGTAGATGTGGAGTAGGTTAGGGGAGTTGGCCTCGCGCCATCGGCCATGCCAGCGCTCGAGTGTGCGATTAACGGCCGTGGGCAAATCTAAGTGAAGCAGAGGGCCCACGAAGGAGCGCGCGTGTGGCCATGCGGGCGGCCCGCTCTCGAGCTGCCATGTGGCTTGCCACTGGGGTACCGCATTATGCTGGTACACCGTGGTGGGAGACAGAATGAGTGCGTGGCGCCTTGCGCCACCGCTGAGAAAGCGGTAGACTTGCTGGCGAGCCAAAAGAAGCCGCTCAGCCAGATGCTTCCATAAGGAAGTCAAGCGAGAGGCTGGTTGCGCGATGCTTCGCGGATCTAATTGTTGCCCCGGGTACGCCTCATCAGCGGGCACGTCCTCGTCTGCATCGGCGTTGCCCAGGATACTGGGCTCGCTCCTCATGGCCTGATGGGGATGAGGCAGGAAGGGGAGCTGATAGAGGAAAGAGGGAGAGGTTAGGCTTAGGCTGGGGGCTGGCTGCCTGGCAAGGGTCTAGCGCCTGGCAGCCTCACCTCCTTCATGAGGTTTGCGCGGCCTCCTGGGCGACAGACGCTGACCGCAATGCGAAAGGCTTTCGCCATCTCGCAACTGCATCTTAAGGCGCTCCCTGTGTATCCTGTCGATACGGAGCTGGTCCTGCCTATGCTCCTCTTTGAGCTGAGCAATTTTATTCTCATGCTCCTTGAGAAATGAGCTGCGCTGTTCGTCCGCTGCTGCGGCTGACGCAGCTGCAGCTGCGACTGCAGGCGGCAGGCGCGTAGCTACATGGTCAGAACGGTGAGACTTACGAGCCTTGTGGTGCCTTGTAGGAGGTGAGGCTGGTGACGAGGCCGGGCCGTGGGAATCCTGCGGGCTGCTTTGAGCCTCTACTGGGTCTCGGCGCTGTGGCATAGGCTGCTCGTCCGAGGCTGCATCAGTCGCTTTGGCAGGCGAACGTGAGCGCTGTGCTGCATGGGCCGCGCGGTGCGCCTTGGCCTTGCGAGCCCTATGGTGCCTAGGGGGAGGAGAGGCTGGAGGTGTCGGCGTGCCGAGGGACTCCTGCGGGCTGCTGTGTGCCCCAGCAGGTTCCCTGCGTATCGGCGCAGACTGCTTGAGCGCGCTTTTGCGCGGCTCGGTGCGTAAGCGCGAATTATGGGCCACCTTGAGGGGCTTGGCCGTGAACTCGTCCGCAAATGAGACCTGCTTGCGCTTGCGAGTTGCAGAGGCGCGGGGCACAACTGACTGTTCCGCCGGCTCTGGAGAGTCAAGCGGAGGAAATGGTGAGGAGGCAGAGGAATATGAGGCGTCGTCCACCTGATCCAGCCTTCTAGGCGATGCTGGGGGACTAGAAGGCCTGCTTGGCTGGCTCCTGCATGGCGCAGCTTTGCGGGACTGTTTGCGAGGCTCGCGCAGGGGTGGAGGCGAGGTGCACGCTGAAAGGGGTGGAGAAAAAGGAGAAGCTGCCTGGCCTATCCAGCCTTCCGGACTGGCTGCTTTAGCAGGCACCCTGGGATGCTCTGGGGGCGGCAAGGGAGGCAAGGCTGGCGGAGGTGGCGGAGGACGAAAAGTGGCCCCGTAGATGTGCCTGCCTCGACCCATGGGGGGGCCGCTGAAATCGCCAGGCGGCCGCGGGGGATCTGAGGCAGGTGAGGTGCTGGATAGAGAGCGCTGCACCGCTTTGGCTACCTGGGCGAATTGGGCAGGCGAAAGGAGGGGTGGAGGAGCTGAGGCGGACCAAAATTGGCCCGGTGGGGGATGCTTAGGCCTGGCTTCACGCGGCACCAGCACCCATGGCCGTCTGGACATGAGATGCCAGCTAAGTGTCGAAGATGTCGGCGTTGAAGTCCTGCGGGGCGGGCGAAGCAGGGTGCCACATGTGAGAGATGGAAATTCCCGTGAGCGGGACGGGTCGTGCCGCTTGACGGGAACGTTCGGCCCTGATTTGCCTGGCCCGCTCCCTATTGCACTGGATACGCCTTTTCTGATCCAGAGTTAGGGAGGGCGGGGGTGGCGGCGGAGGGAGGGTGGAGGGAAAAATGGGGGCTGTGCCCAAAAAGTGCATGGCCTCTTGTTCCGCTTCCGAGTCCTGATCTGCGGGATCAGGCTGCTCGTGAGCCTCTGCGGGGAGGTCGCTATGGC
The DNA here is from genome assembly GCA_963575745.1 of Prorocentrum cordatum. NCBI lineage: Eukaryota > Dinophyceae > Prorocentrales > Prorocentraceae > Prorocentrum > Prorocentrum cordatum. The sequence goes on from CAUYUJ010015848.1 coordinate 180,711, forward strand.
GCCGCGGCTCGCGGGGCCTGGAGAGAGCCAAAAGCCTGCGGAAGCGGTCCAGCTCCCCATCTACTTTGGCACGGGTGCGAGGGGCGGAGGAATCAACAAAGTCGGGGCCTAGCCAAAAGTCGCTGGTCATGGAAGCGGAGAAGCGAGGAGGGGAGCCAGAACCGAGGGGTCCGACTGGGGAAGAGGATCCTGTGGGTCGTCAACCAATGGTAAAATGACGTCCTGATATATAGCCTGGGCGAGACATTCGCAAAGGGCAGAAGGATAGGTCTTTTTGTCAGCAGTGAAAAAGCGGTCATTCTCGTCCTTACCTAGAAGTGTACGATGTGACCCCCGTGGGTGCGTGCACTCGGTCCCTTGGGGACGGTTATTTAGGAGCTCTGGGAGCGAGGGAAGGCGTAGCGATAGCAAGCGCGTGGGTGCTTTGCCGAATTCGTTAGGAGGTCGGCAAGACGGCTGGAACATGCACTGGTCGATGTCCGTGGTGCGGACAGCCAGAGCAGCAGCCAGGGCCATTAAAGGTCTCCAAATCCAGCTAGGCTGCGCCCTGGGTTCCCAGTGGGCAGGGCATGGATGTTCCATCCATGCCGAGGTGCCCATTTCCAAATGAGCGGCAAAAAGGAGAACCAATGAGGCGAGTAGCAAGTTGGCAATCTGCAATTGGCGGGATTGCTTGGGAGTTGCGTTGGGGATGCCCCAGTAGTGCTCGGTAGTGCGCAGCGGCGGTGGCCCGTTGGGCTTCCATCGGGCCGCGCAAAAGGTTTCGCACGGCGGGCCCCCACCTGAAACAACCACTCTGCCGGCATAAATATGTTGTTGCCAGAGCTTAATGGTCTCCGACTCGGTGAGATCGCCCAAGTCGGGGTCCATAGCAATATCGACCGACAGTATATGTACCTCTATGGAGGGGTCAGGCGTGAATGATTCCAGGTGATGCTGGATATCCCCTTCGCGCCTGCGGCCAGAGAAAAGATTGAGGATGAAAATTTCCTTGCGCCTTATGCGGGCTGGAATTTCTCTGGTCGCTAGACCAGAATACTCCTCTGGTTGGAATGGCCATTCAGGCAGCGCAGGGAGAGGAGGAGGTAGTGGCGGAGGGACATCGGCGGGAAAAAGTAAAGAGACGGCTGCAGAGTCCAGCGCGTAATCTGTAGCCGCCATTATGGCGCGCGCGTCCGCTTGAGACAAGTGTTTGGCAAAGTCACGAAAGTGTTGTGTGGTAGCACGCTTGGCACGATGTGCCGGTAGTGCCACACGCCAGCGACCTACGCCTGACTTTTCTTGTAGCTTGGCATTTTCGCAGCGTTGCATAGCAAGCGCTGTGATTTGCTCTTGAGGAAGGCGTTGGGAATGGCAGAGGAGGTAGAGAGCACATATGAAGGAGTCGAAACAGAGGTGCTGCATGAGACTGGCGCGTGAGCCAAAGGGGAGGCTGCAGGCCGGGCACACCTGGGTGTCCGGTACTAGGCCCTTGACCCTATGGGACAAGGTCCAATGCGCTTGGGGAGGAGGGAGGAGGGAGGAGGGAGGCCCTGCCCTCCCCCCCCCCCATCCTCTGTGCTCCGCTGCTCGCCTCTCCTCTCGCTCTCTCGCCATGCCCGCCCCCCTGCCTCTGGCCACGACCTGCCTCTCTGCGCACTCTTCGGCCCTCCTCTCTCCCTCTCTCTCTCTCTGGCTCTCTCTCTCTCTCTCTCTCTCTCCCTCTCTCTCTCTCTCTCCCTCTCCCTCTCCCTCTCTCTCTCTCTCCCTCTATCTCTCTCTCTCTCTCTGGCTCTCTCTCTCTCTCTTTCTCTCTCCCTCTCTCTCTCTCCCTCTCTCTCTCCCTCTCTCCCTCTCTCTCTCTCTGTTTCTCTGGCTCTCTGTGTGTCTCCGTCCCCGTCTTCGCCCCTCCCCGGCCAGCAGCAGCACAGTGAGCGGCTTGAGTACGGAGCGTTTCGTCTCAAACGGGGCCCGGTCGTTCCTCGGGCCTGCATGCGTTACGTGTCGTTCCCTTATGCGTTATGGATTGGGTATCGTTCCATACGCGCTGCTCCTTGAACAGAGAAGGGGCTTCGTTCCTTGTGTATCGTTCCTCGGGTCTGGCCGAGGACTGTACAGTCGGGGCGCTGAAGAGGGAACCCTTTTCGTTGGGGAGGGGCTCGGTGTTCCTTGATTGTTTTGCAGTTTTCTTTGGGTTTTCCTTGGGTTTCCCATGGGGAATCGAAGTCCAACTTGTGGGAAAAAAGGGCCTCCTTTCTTATTCAGGGTTCCTTAGGTCAGCGCCCCGACTGTGTATGTGCAGACGTGCACGCACACCTGCAGTGGGGGCGCGCATCAAGAGACCATTTACTTTTCGTCAGGGTACCCTGGGTTTCTTCGCTCCGCGCGGTGCGCGGTGACTTCCCGCAGCCGTTGAAGGGGTTGCTGGGTTCGGGGTGCTCCAGGTTTCCCCTCAGGTGCACCTCGCGCGCGGGTTCTCAGGGTTGGGCTCGGCATCGCTCGGACGTGTGCATTTTTCCGTCGGCGAGGACCATCGAGGAGCATCCTTGATCATTTGGCGAAGAAAACCACGCACGAAACCGAACAAAACACACAGGGAATGGACGTCCGAGCGATGGCCAGTGGGTCTCTTGCCAGGGCTTCCTGCGGCCGCGCCCGCACTGTGCACCGGCATACGGGGGCCCCGAGCAGCAGGCGCGGCACGAGAAGGCGGCGGCACCCGGCGCGGCGGCAGCGAGAGAGCCACGGCACGGCGCGCGGGCACGGCGCGCGCGGGCACGCGGCGGGCGCTGCTCCTCCTCCTCCTCCTCCTCCTCCTCCTCCTCCTCCTCCTCCTCCTCCTCCTCCTCCTCCTCCTATCCTCCTCCCCCTCCCTCCTCCTCCTCCTCCTCCTTCCTCCTCCTCCTCCTCCTCCTCCTCCTCTCCTCCTCCTCCTCCTCCTCCTCCTCCTCCTCCTCCTCCTCCTCCTCCTCGGCACAACAGGGTGGACTTTTGAGCGGTGCTGGTGTTTGTTGCGCCCTCGTTCGGAAACTGGAGCGTCTACATTGCCAGGAGCGGGCGGCTTCTGAGTCCCAGGTCTCATTGAGGGTCGAGGACGACGCTGGGGTGGTGTGGTTCATACTTCCTTCCCCGCTTTCCCGTGGAGACAACAAAAATGTATACACCAGGATGCCGTATACACCATAATCCGTTTTCTTGTGCGAATCTCAATGCGGGACCGGGAAAAAGCATCGGTGTATAAAGTTCGGTTCCTTACTCGTGGGCCGCTCTCGTTTCCGCCTCGTCTTGCAGCAACAAGGAGGAACGCACGCAACAAACGAGGGAGAGCGAAACACACACACACACACACACACACACACACACACACACACACACACACACACACACACACACACACACACACACACACACACACACACACACACACACACACACACACACACACACACACACACACACACACACACACACACACACACACACACACACACACACACACACACACACACACACACACACACACACACAACGAACGCGAAACACGTGATCGTTGCTTGTTGTTGTTATTCGTTGTTTTGCCGATCGGTGCAGGCCCTCGCATTCCCCCCCTCTGGAGTAGATCTTGGCTGTTCTTGGCGCCTGTTTCTAGCGGGCGGGGCCCCCAGAGGCAATACTCTTGCAAACAGTCGCATTTGGCAGAGGTCTGGAGCCAGACCCCGTTCTCCCCCCCCTTGCCGCCCATTGCCGAAACGTTTTTGGGGGGTTTTGATTTAATTAATTGTTTCCCACACATGTTTATATGTACGTATTTCATATATATATATATATATATATATATATATATATATTATATATATAGATATATATATATAATATATATATATATATATAGACAGAGATATATCAACAAGCGCTCACCTTGGCACGAGCACTGCACGGCGCGCGGGCGGCACATTGTTTGGCACTCTACGAGGGCGCGGGGGACGAACAAAACCGCGAATTCATGGCAGCGATGTGGACGCTTGCCGCCGCCCTGCGCGTGCCCATTTGGACCGGATGGTTGCCATCCCAATCGAACAGCAGCGGGCCCATCACGCCCCGCAGAGGTCGCGAAGCCACGCGAGGCCGCGGAGCTGGCGCACCTGTTCCAGCTGCGCGCAGCTGAGCCAGTGCTGATTGCAAGCTGGCACGCGAAGCCGGCAGCGTGGGCCGCCGCGGTAGAGACTGTAAAGAAGCCAAGCGCTCGGCGCGATCGGGCGGCGCAAGCACAGCTGGCCGCCCATTTTGGCCGCGGGGCAGCCGATTGGGCCACGCTCTGGCAGTTTATTAAACGCGTGGGTTTCGGCTGCAGCGACACAGGAGTCACTCTGGGAAGGCTCACCACGAGGCGAAAGTGCCTCGTTGGCGTTGCGACGCACTTTCACGCAGATTTGACACGCGTGCTCTGCGCGGCCTTCAGGCAGCAGTGCCCAAACCTGCGGTGCACTAGGGTTGAATGAGAGAGGGGGCGCAGCGGCAAGACGCCCTGTGGAGTATGGCCGCGCCTCGCATCAGTCTGGGCGGGCCCGGGGATCTGTTCCTGGTCCGCTAGCGGCAAACAGCAAACGCCCGTCGCGCAGCGGGCAGTCATAGCGGAGCTCTATGAAGTCAGCGGCGCTGTGGGCCCCAGCGGCAGACGCGAAGCGGCGCTGGCGAAGCACAGGTTTCCGATGTGAAAAAAAACGACCACCAAGCACGCGTGGGCACATGCAGCACAGCGAGCGCATCGTGAACGTTGCGTGGCGCGCGCAAGAGCGCAGCGCGAGAGTGGCGCCATCGGTCGAGCTCGTGGGCAACCATAGGTGGGGGTTGGACCGGCCAATGTGCGCGCACATGCATGCAGTGCTGCGCGCACGTCGCGAACGTTGAGCCTTGGCGAGCGCAAGAGCGCAACGCCACAGAAGCGCCAATAGATTTGACTGCGGGCAAGCAGAAGTGTGGTCGAACTGGGAATCGTGCGGGTGGTTGGGCAAGCGCTCGTGTTAGCGCGCGCGTGCAGCACGGCGTGCCCATCGTGGACGTAGTGATGTCTGCGACCAACCATAAGTGTGGCTGGGCCACTAACAATATGGATGGTTGGGCAAGCGCCCGCGCGCGCGTGCGCATGCAGGACTTCGCGGCCATCGCGAGCGTAGCAGTGAGTCTGGAGAACCACAAGTGCGGCTGAGTCGGGCAACGGTCAGAGCGGTTGGGCAAACGCCCGCGCGCGCGCGAATGCAGCACAGGTCTGCCCATCGCGAACGCTGCGTGGCGCGCGCAAGGGGGCGGTGCCGGCGGTGCCAGCGCGGCGGCAACGGTCGCGCCTGCGAACAAAACAAGCGCGGTAGAGGAGTTCTGCCTGTCCGAAGGGTGGCGCCACAAATGGCAGGCCCGGCCGCGCAACGCATGGCTGGGGGCTGGGCCCGCGCTGGGCCTCGCCCCCCCCCCGCGCGTTCCTCGGGCGGCCGTTTGGCGGCGCTTCCCCGCGCTCGGCCGCGGGAAAAGCGCCCCGCGTGTCGGTGGGGGAGGGGGCCCCGCCCCTGCCGGTCAAGCCTGCCCCGTCTTCGGGCACGGTAGGGCCGGGCATGGTGGGCTGACAGGGGCGGGGGGGAGAGCCGGAAGTGCGCCTGCGCGCCGCCGCTCAGGAGCTAGCGAAGAGATCGCGCGGCGCTGCGTGTCCCCCCGCTGCGCGGGCGCAGGGCGCGAAGACGGGCGCGTCGCCTCGCCGAGGCGGGAGGCCCCCGCGCGCGCAATGGATGCAAGCCGAACTGCCGCCGAGGGGCGTCTCCGCGCGCGCGGGAAAGCCGAGCAAATCATAGCGGCACGCCCGCGGGTGAAATTTTGAACGCGATGGAAATGCAAGTGCAGCGGCATGGCCGCGGATGGGAAAATGCGCGAATGCCAGCCCGAGCAGGTGGCCCAGGTGCCCCTGTGGACGAACGCCGACGCGAGGGCCGGTGTCCTCCGCGGGGGGCTGAGGACCGGGCCCGCGTCGGGCTTCGCCCCCCCCCCCCCCCCCCCCCCCGCGCGTTCCTCGGGCGGCCGTTCGGCGGCGCTTTCCCAAGCTTGGCTGCGGTAGAAGTGCCCCGCGCGTCGGGGGGGGGGGGGGGGCTCCCTGTCGGCGCTCAGCATGGGGGCGGGGCGACGCCAGAGCACTTGGCCGCGTCGACATGGAGGGGGGGGGGGGGGGCAAGGGGGGTCTCAGGCTTTCAACTTCCTCCTTGCATGCAGCGACGCGCTTGGAGTCGACCTCGCGTTGCGCCATTGGCCGCGCCCGCGGCGGCAGGCCCCGACCCCCGCCCCTCAGCCGTCGAGGCAGTCGGCGAGGTAGCTCGCAAAGCCGACGAGGCAGCCACCGACGCACCCGACGCGGCACCCCGCGCGGCCGCCAAGAGGGCAGCTGACGAGGCAGCCAACCGAACAGCCAACGAGACAGCTGATGAGGCAGCCAACCAGGCAACCGAAGAGGCAGCCAGCAAGGTCGCCAAGCAGGCAGCCAATGTGTCATCCAACGGGGCATCAACCAAGCAGCCAACGAGGCAGCCGTCCAGGCAGACAACGAGGCAGCCAACGAGGCACCTTACCAGGCAGCCAACAGGGCAGCCGATGAGGCAAACAATGAAGCCGACGACCAGGGCCGTCAGGGGGATGGCAGACGAGGTGCGTAGCCGGAAAGGGGCATTCTAAATCGGACCCCTTTTGCACCGCCGCATCATTGCAAGTCAAGTGGGCCATGCGCCGCGTGACATTGTGGTTGAAAAGGGGGAATCTGAGAAATTGGATGCCCTGTATGTGCCCATGCCTTGCCCCCGCTACGATATCGGCTCACAAGGCTTTGAGCGCAAGAGGCGGCGACTGGACACCATTCTTTCGCGATCTCAATTACCTAACAGCGAAGACTGATAATATTTAAGTAGGGCCAAAAAGAACGCATCATGACGCCCAGGGGGGGGGTCTGGGCGCGATCCGGGGGGGTGCCGGGGAATTCGTTCTAACAAACAGTAACCCAGTTCGTGGTCTTCGAGTTCCCAGAACTCCATTCTTGGGCATGATATTGAATTCCCGGAGCCAGCTGTAGGCCACTTCGTGTTCTTCGTGTTCCCAGAACACCATTCCCCGGCCACATTTTGAATGCCCGGAGCCAACTGTAGGCCACTTCGTGTTCTTCGTGTTCCCAGAACACCATTCCCAGGCTACATTTTGAATGCCCGGAGCCAACTGTAGGCCACTTCGTGCTCTTCGTGTTCCCAGGACACCGTTCCCGGGCCACATTTTGAATGCCCGGAGCCAATTGTACGCCACTTCGTGTTCTTCGTGTTCCCAGAACTTCATTTCCCATGCTACATTCTGATATCCCGGAGCCAATTGTGAGGCTGAGGCTGAGGCAGGCTGAGGCCGAGGCAGGCTGAGACTGAGCCTGAGGCAGGCTGAGGCTGAGGCTGTGGCCGACGCAGGCTGAGGCGAAGATGCTGGCGCTGAGGCTGAGGCGGAGGCAGGCGGAGGCTGAGGCTGAGGCAAGCCGAGGCAGGCTGAGGCTGAGGCTGAAGCTGAGGCAGGCTGAGGCTGAGGCTGAGGCAAGCTGCGGCTGAGGCAGGCTGAGGCTGAGGCTGATGCAGGCTGAGGCTGAGGCAGGCTGAGGCCGAGGCAGGCTGAGGCTGAGGCTGAGGCTGAGGCTGAGGCTGAGGCTGAGGCTGAGGCAGGCTGAGGCTGAGGCCGAGGCTGAAGCCCAGGCAGGCTGAGGCTGAGGCTGAAGCCGAGGCAGGCTGAGGCTGAGGCTGTGGCTGAGGTTGAGGCAAGTTTCGGCTGAGGCTGAGGCTGAGGCTGTGGCAGGCTGAGGCTGAGGCTGAGGCAGGCTGAGGCTGAGAGGCTGACTCTGAGGCTGAGGCAGGCTGAGGCTGAGGCTGAGGCCGAGGCAGGCTGAGGTTGAGGCTGAGGCAAGCCGAGGCAGGCTGAGGCTGAGGCTGACGCTGAGGCAGGCTGAGGCTGAGGCTGTGGCTGGGGCTGAGGCAAGCTGCGGCTGAGGCAGGCTGAGGCTGAGGCTGAGGCAGGCTGAGGCTGAGGCTGAGGCCGAGGCAGGCTGAAGCTGTGGCTGAGGCCGAGGCTGAGGCCGAGGCAAGCCCAGGCAGGCTGAGGCTGAGGCTGAGGCTGTGGCTGAGGCTGAGGCAAGCTGCGGCTGAGGCAGGCTGAGGCTGAGGCTGATGCAGGCTGAGGCTGAGGCTGAGAGGCTGACGCTGAGGCTGCGGCAGGCTGAGGCTGAGGCTGAGGCCGAGGCAGGCTGAGGCTGAGGCTGAGGCAAGCCGAGGCAGGCTGAGTCTGCGACTGCGAGAACAGCAGAATTCTACAACTGGGTTCTCAGCTAAATCTTAAGGGGGATGCTTCCAGATATGCTTCTACACATCGCTGTTAGGTCGCTTTGCCGGGATAATTTTTTACCTACGGATCTTCAGACGGGCGGATCGGTCCTTCGGCGATCGGTCTCCATTCGAGTTTTGGACAGTGGTCAAGAGCAACAGAGCGGCAGACAATCGCACGGGGTCAATCTCGGGGCCCGCTTGGTTTATTTAGGGCCTTTTGGGGCCGCCGTGGGGCTCGGGGAGGCAGGTTTGAAGCTTCTTCGGGGCTTCTGGCAAGCAGTGTTTCTTGCGGGGGGGCAGTGGGGGGGTCGCCCGAGGCGCGCCTGGGGCGGGCGCCGCCGCCCGGCGTCCTCGGGCGCGCTCTGGGGGGGGACGCGCGCAAACGAAAGCCAGCGAAAGCCGGCGCGAGCGAGCCAGAGGTCGGCGCCGACGTCTGGCGTCCACGGACGCGCTCTGGCGCATCCATGCGCAATCGCAAATGAGCCGCGTACCAGCGCGGGCGAGCTTGAGGCCGGCACCGCCGCCCGTCGCCCCCAGACGCGCGTCGGCGCGGCCACGCGCAATCGCAAATGTACAGAAACCAAGCGGGCGAGCCATTGGTCGGCGCCGCCGCGCTTTTGTACAGCCGCGCATATTCGCGAACGAGCACAATCAAATGTGGGCGAGCCATTTGTCGGCACCGCCGCCTGGCTTCCTCGGGCGCGCTTTTGCACAGCCGCGCGCATTCGCGATCAAGCAAAAACAAACGCGGACGATTTAAAAGTCGGCGTCGCCGCTTGGCGCCCTCGGACGCGCACGGCGCAGCCGTGCGCAAGCGCAAATAAGCAAAACCAAGTCGGGCGAGCCTGAGGTCGGCGGCGCCGCCGCCTGGCGTCCTCGGACAAGATTTGGCGCCGCCGTGCGCAATCGCGAACAAGCCAGGACTTCGCGGGCGAGCCAGAGGTCGGCGGCGCCGCCTGGCGTCTTCGGATGCGTTTTGGGGCAGCTATGGCACGCTGCAAACAAGCAGGAACAAGCGCTGGCGAGCCTGAGGTCGGCGCAGCCCCCTGGCGTCCTCGGGGGCGGGCGGGCACGGCCGCGCGCAATCGCAATGGGCAAAAACCAGCGCAGGCGAGCCGCCGCCGGTTGGCGCCCTCGGACGCGCTCTGGCGCAGCCGCGCGCAATTGCAAATTAACAAGAACGAGCGCGTGCGATCCAGAGGCCGGCGCCGCCGCGGCGTCCTCGGATTTGATTTGGGGCAGCCGCGCGGAATCGCAAGTATTCAAGAACCAACTTGGGCGAGCCAGAGGTCGGCGCCGCCGCCTGGCGCCCGCAGGCGCGTTTCGGCTCGGCCGCGCGTGATCGCAGATCAGCCAAAACCGAGGAAGGCGGGCCAAGGGTCGGCGGTGCCGCATGGCGCCATCGGGCGCCCTGTGGCGCAGCGTGCGCAATCGCTCATCAGATCAGCAAAAACCAACGCTGGCGAGCCGCAAGTTGGCGCCGCCGCTTGTCGCCCTGGGGCGCGCTTTGGCGCGGCCGCGCGCGATCGCAACTTAGCAAAAACAAGCGCGGGCGAACCAGAGATCGGCGCCGCCGCCGGCGCCCTCGGATTCATTTTGGCGCGGCCGTGCGAAATAGCAAATATGCAACGACCGACCCAGGCGGGCCTCATCAAGGCTGGCGCCGCCGCCCAGCGTCTTCGGGCGCGCTTCGGCGCAGCCGCGCGCCATTGGCGCCGTCGCGCGGCGTCCTCGGGCGCGCTCTGGCGCAGCCGCGGGGCATCGCGAATGGGCCAAAGCCGACGCGGGCGAGCCGCAAGTCGGCGCCGCCACCTGGCGTCCTCGCACGCGCCCCGGCGCAGCCACTCACTTTCGAAAATAGGCAAAAACCAGGGCGCGGGCGAGGCAGAGTTCGGCCCCGCCTTCAGGCGCCCCCGGGCGCGCTCTGGCGCAGCCGCGCGAAATCACAATCCGGCGAAATCCAGCGCGGGCGAGTCAGAGGTCGGCGCCGCCGCTCGGCCCCCTCGCGCGCGCCCTGGCGCGGCCGCGCGCAATTGCAGAAACGCAGCGCGGGCGAGCCCAAGTTCGGCGCCGCTGCCCGGCGCCCTCGGGCGCGCTCTGGCGCGGCCGCGCGCGATCGCAAGTAAACGAAAAGAGCAGGCGAACCAGAGGTCGGCGCCGCCGCGCGGCGTCTCCGGGCGCGGTCGGCGCCGGCAACGCAGGCGAGCCAGAGGTCGGCGCGGCGAGCCAGAGGTCGGCGCCGCCGCGCGGCGCCCTCGGGCGCGCCCTGGCGCGGCCACGCGCAATCGCAAATAAACAAAAACAGCGCGGGCGAGGCAGAGGTCGGCGCGACCGCCCAGCGCCCTCGGACGCGCTCTGGCGCGGCCGCGCGCACTTGCAAATAAGCAGAGTATCCAGCGGAAGCGAGCCAGAGGTCGGCGCCGCTGCCCAGCGCCCTCGGGCGCGCTCTGGCGCGGCCGCGCGTAATCGCAAATAAGCAAAACCCAGCGCGGGCGAGCACGAGGTCGGCGCCGCCGCCCGGCGCCCTCGGGCGCGCCCTGGCGCAGCTGCGCACAATCGCGAATCAGTGAAAACAGGCAATTTCTTTCTTGCTTGGGGCGTGACGGGCGTCATGGCCCCCTCTCCCCCCCACCCCCGTATGACGCAACGCCCCCCCCCCCCCCCAGTGCGCTCCGGGCACTGCCGCCGTGCGCATTGGAATCCGCGTAGGTGTCCGCGTAGGAATCCGCATAGGTGTCTGGTTCGTCGTCGTCGTCGTCGTCGTCGTCGTCGTCGTCGTTCGTCGTCGTCGCTCGTGGTTCGTCGCTCGTCGCTCATCGTCGTCGTTCGCGCGGACGCGGCTGGAGCCTGTTTTTTAGTCCGGGCCGATGATGGCAATCATCTGGGGGGGAGGGAGTCGATGACATCACGTTTCGCGCCGGCGGCGTTTTGGAATAGTTAGGAATGGCGGAGGACGGGTAGCACGAACATGTGGGTGGCGATATGCACTGCACCGCCCGCACTCACCATAACCGTGTCGAACCGAACATCTGTCCATAAATTCAAGAACCAGAAATGCCAAAAATACTTAGACGTGAGTATTATTATAATACTACTGTATTATTACTGTACTCTACATTATGATGATATTATTATTGTATTAACATCGTATGTGTATAACTATACATATACAATGGTATTTTTATGTATTAAAATACTATTACGACGAACGAATTACTGAACGTATTCTATACACAAGCATTTCTATCGTCCAGCATCGTCCTTGAGCGCATACATTGTTTGTGGCCCCATACGTGGTCGGCGGATTTGATTTTCTCCCTCCCTCTCTCTCTCGTTGTCCTTGTCTACGTGCGTCTCTCCATCTTTCTCTCTGTCTCTCCTTGTTTGAACGGCTCTCTGTTCTTCTTCCATCCTCGCTCAATATCATTACTTCCCCACCCCTCCCCACCCCTCCCCCTATCCCTCTCTTCCCCCCTTTCCCCCCCGCCCCGACGCCCTCGGCTCGGGGGGCGCCCCTGGGCGCCCGCGCGCCCGAGCGGGGCGGGCGCGCGGGCGTCGGCATGAGCTCGGACGAGCTCGGCGTGAGCACCGAGTCGGCCGAGGAGGGGAGGGGAAGGAGAGAGGGGCCCGAGAGGGGGAAAGGAGAGAGAGAGAGAGAGAGAGAGAGAGAGAGAGAGAGAGCGAGAAAGAGAAACAAAAAAAGAGATGGAGAGAGAGAGAAAAAGAGAGAGAACGAGAGCGGGAGAAAACGAGAGAGGGGACAGTAGGGGGGAGCAGAGAGAGGGAGAGGCGAGGGGAGGGAGCAACGGAGAAACGGAGATCATGGGGGGAGAGGGAGTTGGAGGGAGAGAAAGAGAGAGGGAGAGGCAGGGATAGATAAAGAGAAAGGGGAGGGAGAGAGAGAGAGAGAGAGAGAGAGAGAGAAGAGAGGAGAGAGAGAGAGAGAGAGAGAGAGAGAGAGAGAGAGAGAGAGAGAGAGAGAAGAGAGAGAGCGAGAGAGAGAGAGAGGGAGAGAAGAGAGAGAGAGAGAGAGAGAGAGAGAGAAAGAGAGAGAGAGAGAGAGAGAGAGAGAGAGAGAGAGAGAGAGAGAGAGAGAGAGAGAGAGAGAGAGAGAGAGAGAGAGAAAGCCTGCGCGAGCGGGCAGGACGGCGATGGTGGCGGACTGGGCGCGCCGCCGGCGCCGGAGTCCGACTTCGGGGTCAGCTCGGAGTCGGACGAGGCCCCAGCGGCCCCGGCGCCGGCGGCGGCGGCGGCGGACGGCAGTGCGTACGTGGGGAAGCAGGCGAGCGATGGAGGAGTAAAATTACACAACATAAACTTTCGGAGGTCGGCGCGGATTTCTTGGATCGCCCCCCCCCCCCTTGGCGCGCGGAGCGCACCATGGGGCGGCGGCGCAGGCGCCGCCGGGGGGGCGCATCGCCGACCCAAGAAATCCGCGCCGACCTCCGAAAGTTGATGTTCACGAAAACCGAGTGTCGCGCGTAAGCTGTCCGCGTAGGGGCGCGTGGGCGCCTTCTCTGATGGCCTGCGTGCGCCGCCGCGTAGTGCCGACGCGCCGTATCGCGTGAAACAGCGTGTTCCGTCTCTCAGGTGGATCTGTTGAGCAGGGTCACCGACGCTCGAGTTCGGGGCGCCCTTCGCAAACGCATGCGAAGCGACGAGTCCGAAGAACAAACATCGACGTCGCCGCATACACCTTAGGCGATGCTTAAGAAAACCAAAGTTTTCGGCCAGAGTCTCGATTATTCTTAACTTTTGGATGTGCATCCTAAGATTTAAATAGAAATGTTGGGTTTAAATTGAATTTCTGAGACTATGAATTTCTCAACCCATGATTTCTTAAGCATTTCGCAGGGTGTAGACTATGACGCCCAGAGGTTCGTCTGGATTTCTGCGGTCGCCGCTGGACCTTTCCGAGCGCACGGGCGCCAGGGGAAGGGGGCCCAGCGACGCCCCGAGAAATGCGCGCGGACCTCCGAACGTTTGCCACTCATGTTGTTTTTTGTTCTTCTGCGGTAAAATGCATGGGACGCTGGTCGGTGCTTACGAGGATCCCCACGCTTTGCGTTCGCATGGACTGGGGTATTATTGGGATTCCTTTGAATTTGTTTTGGGGTAGTTTGGGTTTCCCCTGAACCCCCCATAGGCCGTCAGTAGGCTTGTCGGGTCCTTCGAGCCTCGCTCAGCGGGGATTCCTGTCGGGCGCCCCCCCAAGCCTCTAAAGTTTCAACAGGGCTGAGGGCCCGAGGGCGACGCCCCAGCCCTGGCCAGGACTTCTGGGCAGTGGCGGATTTCACGGCCAGGACTTCTGGGCAGTGGCGTCGCCGGCGCCTCCGGCACGGGGGCAATCTTGTCAGCGTCGGCGATTCCATGCACCCAGCTGGGAGGCGTCGATACAACGCTTTGGCGCGAGCGAGGGGGCTGCCTGTATTGGAGCAGTCGGAGCACGTTGCCGGTAGCCACCATCCAGATCGGTGGACATTCGAGGGAGCGTTGCAGGTTGCCTTTTCCTGCGTCGGCGGCAACGCATCGGAGCTCCAGCGGTCCACGCACAGAGAGATCCAGGCCATCGCAGTTGTTGCGCTGGCGTACAAGAGCCGTTTGTCATCACACATGAGATCGTTGCAGTTGGAACTGGCAGCTGCTCCCCGTGCGCCATTGTTCTTGGGAGTTAGAAACCTTGACGCCTCGCCTTGCCATGACACGTCTCCAGCAGCCCATCCCAGAAACGACGTCCAGGCGAGTTGCCCTGATCAGGGAAGCGCGGCAGCGCGCCAGGGGGTTTGGGGCGGGGTGGGGAAGCCGTCAACAGGGGATTTGGAAGAGCAAACGCCTTAAAACTTAAACCAACTCCGCCCGACGAGCTGGTGGGATTGGAGATGCACATTCGGCGCAGCCCAGATGCATCGGGAGGCCTCCCAACGGCGCCCCTCCAGGCCCCACCTCGCCCCGAACGGAAGCGACGACGGCGAAAACGAATACATATATATATATATATATGATATATGTCTTCGGTTTCGCCGTCGTCGCTTCCCCCCGCCCCCCTCGCGATCGGCCCTTCGTAGTCGTCCATTTAAGGTGGTGCATCGTCGACCGGAGCTGGGACCTGACGCCGAAGGATATCTTCTTCGGAACGCTTGCCGATCAAGCGCGCCCAGTGGCCAGATACTACTGGAGAGATACGCCGACTGATGGATCAAATCCACGGGAGGGGAGGGGCAATGCCTGTGCCGTTCGTCTGCACCTCCTCTCTCTCTCTCTCTGTCGCGTTTTTGTTTTACTGTCCCATCGCATGCGGAGTGGCCCAGACCGCAGTTGGTTGATGGCGGTCGTTGCGTAAGGACCACCCAGAGAGAAGGGCAGGGTTGTTGGGTGATGTTACAGTGATGTTTCTCACTCTCTCCCTCCCTTCCTCCCTTCCTCCCTCCCTCCTCCCTCCCTCTCTCTTCTCTCTCTCTCTCTCTCTCTCTCTCTCTCTCTCTCTCTCTCTCTCTCTCTCTCTCTCTCTCTCTCTCTCTCTCTCTCTCTCTCTCTCTCTCTCTCTCTCTCTCTCTCTCTCTCTCCCTCTCTCTGCCCCTCCCTCTCCGTCTATCTCCGCCTCATCCCCCCCGATGCGAGGGGAGGCTAGCACGTGGCGGCTACTGACCCTGGAGGAGTTTCGCCGCCGCGGAGCTGGCCGAGACCCCGTGCGCGGCAGTCTCCAAATGATGGTGCAGAAGTTGAGCGTGATCATCCCCGATGCGGACACGGATTTCAAGACCGTCCGCGCGGAGAAGCCCGTGGTCCCGCCCGCGTGGCTCAGCACTAAAGGCGCTTTTCCATGAGGGCGGGAAGCGGGGTTGGGGAGGCGGAGCAAGGGAAGGCGGAGGATGGCGGAGGAGCCGAGAGGGCGGGGGTGGAAGAAAGACAGACGAGGGAGAAGGAGGAGAGGAGGACGGAGGCGGAGGAAGCAAGGGCCACCACTTCGGACCCCCTTGCTTCTGCCCACTCCTGCTGTCCAGTGCGCATCCACCTCGCTTTCTTTCTCCCGCGCCCGCCCTTCCTTTCACGATCGCACCCTCTCTCTTTCTCTCTCTTTCTCTCTGTCTCCCCCTCTCTCTATGTGTTCCCCCTCCTCTCGCTCGCTCGCTCCCCTCGCCATCCCTCTCTCTTTCTCTTTCTCTCTCTCTCTCTCTCTCTCTCTCTCTCTCTCTCTCTCGCCCTCCCCGCGGCCCTGCAGCGCCCGCGGTGCCAGGCGCTTCGTCGGTGTGGTCCGCGCTGGAGGCTACTCTGCCAGAGCTTCAGTGGGCCAGGATCCTCGAGATGGCGAAGTATTTGGGTTTCCTTGTCTTGGCCTTGGGGGGCGACACCGACGGGGCGAACGTCCGCCTGAAGTTTTTCGTCGGGTCCTTGATTCGGGAGCGCATCTTGGCGGGGGGCTCCGGCGTCGTTGCCATCTTGGACGTGGACTGCGCGACCCACGTTCTTATGAGGCTGGTCGTCTGTAGCTTTGGATTGGTACAGCTGATCCCCTCGTTGCACGCCACTGCGTTCACATCTAACCAGAGCAAGGTTATGGAGAGACTGCTGCATACGCTCCGGGAGGTTGTTCACCAAGATTTGTCGTTGGGCGGCTTCCACCCTTGCGCGAGACCACCTGCCGGGTGCACGAAAAACAACAGGCGCATTCTGGAACTCACGCTGTTGCGCCGGAGGTGGACCAGGGGCCGCACTGAGCAGGAGGAGCCAGGCTTTGACAAGGACCTTGAAGCTCTCGCGCAGAGCACGTTGAGGCGGGAGGGGCAGTGGAGGGGCAGTGCATTTTGCAGGCAGCAGATGGGGTTAGGGGGCTGGCGCAGGGGCTCGATTGATAATAAAATCGCTTCGCTCATTCCGCCGGCCCATCCTGTATCAATGGTGCGATATCATTATCTATGTGCTGGCGTGCTCGTGGCGAGCGAGAAGGAGGGGGAAGGAAGAGGAGGGGGAGGGGGGGGCTGGGAGGAGGAGGAGGCCTCTCGATGGCTTCTCGGGGCATTGGCGCAGGGGCTCGATTGATAATTGCAGGAACCACCTAGCATCATACATAGCATCATTGATGCCCACCTCACAGTGTCTGCCTCTTTGCGATTGCCGGGGCGCCTCTTTCCCCTCTTGCTCCCTCCCCCCTCCTCCCCCCCCCTGCCCCTCCCTTATCCATCTCCCTCCTCGCTCTTCCCTGCCCTTGCTCCGCCCTCACTCCTCCTCCCTCCCTCCTCCGCCTCCTCCTCCCTCCTCCTCCTTCTCCTCCTCCCGTTTCCTAGCCACGAGGGAGGGGGGGGCGTGTCGCGGCGACTGGCGCAAGCCCAGCGTCGAGGTATACACCGCGTCGAACGTGTCGTTGGCTGATACTGTTGATTATGTGACGTCTGTGCTTTCAGAGGCTGTGTTCAAGAACCTCGGTCAAAAGATGCCAGCCGCCAACAAGTGGTGGACCTTTGGATCAACCCAGGAGTACCAGGGCTTGGGAATGTTGTGCTATAGGATCTTGCCCCGAGTGTTGGAACGCGCCGCCATCGGGAACCATGACCAGGCGCACTTGGACGAGCTAGCTCGGGATAACCCTAATATGTGGTACAAGGCTTACGCAGGGTCGAAGGAAAAAAATCCATGGAGTTCATGCGTAATTTCCGAGTGAGCGATCATGCAGTTGCTACATCTTTGGTCCTCTGCGAGCCGCTGGACCACCTGAGCAACAGAATGCAGTATCTGGATGAAACGGGGAAGTTTTCGCTTGATGAGCTTGTGAAAGACAATGGCATTCTTGCTGGTTGCATGTCTCATCTATGGTACTTGTTGCACCCCGTGGACCCTGGGGCGTCCCCGCCAGTGCGCTCTGTTTGGCCGACTGAGGCGTTGTGGTTTCATTTTGGTGGCCTGGGCTCTTTCGAATCTTTCGTCGAGAACTATTACGGGACTGGGATGCAGCTGCTCTCGCAACTTGAATCCAGGTTCGCCGTCCCGAACATGAACTACCCGAAGCGCTTCTTCAAGGATTACCTTCAGTATGGCACCCTCGGCGCCTTTGACAGGTTGCGCCACGAGAACCGTTGTTGCCTCGACTCTATGTTCTCCCTGGGGGAGGGTCGACCATCTGGGGCCAGTCGCTTTTCTGCCTACCTTGTCTCGTTGCCCTGATCCTAGCTATCTGCTCTCACTAGCCTATCCCCATTCCCAACCACGGCCTGTGATACTGATTCGCGTTGACGATCGCTCCAGTTTGGGGGCCAGGGGGGAGGGGCGGGGTCGGGGTCGATAACGGGGAGGTCGTTGCCTCGATCATTCGGGGAGGGATTGAGATAGATCTTCCGCCTTCCCGCCCAAAGACCCCCGCCCCTTCCCGCCCAAAGACCCCCCCTTCCCGTCCAGAGACCCCCCCTTCCCGCCCAAAGCCCTCCCTTCCCGCCCAAAGACCCCCCCTTCCCGCCCAAAGACCTCCCTTTCCCGCCCAAAGACCCCCCTTCCCGCCCAAAGACCCCCCCTTCCCGCCCAAAGACCCCCTCGCCCCGGCCAAAGACTCCCACTTCCGGCCCAAGAGACTTCCGCTTCCCGCCCAAAGACCCCCCCGCCCCGCCCAAAGACCCTCGGTTGCTCGGCGAGAGCGCCCCAGATGCGCGGGCAGTAGATTGGGGTGATGGGGGGAAGGTTCAGCGAGCCCTTGCTGATTGGCTTGGCGCCGCTCCTGGGGCCGAACACCGAGGACGAGCTTTCCCTGCTTATTTACAGCTTGAGGAGGCACGCCCAAGTCACAAACATGTCGAACGAGAACCTCATTTCATTTTATAACTCGGCTGGGAAGCTTAAGCACCACAAGCCTACGATTGAGCGATATACGCACGTTGCTACCCTCGGAGGGTTGCTGCAGAAACACATGGCCCATGGCTACAACAACCCTTTACTGGAAAGTCGCGACGAGCTCATGAAAAGTGGCGTCCCCATCAAAGCCCATCGGTTGAAATACAGGAAATTCAAAGTGAATCGAGTAGGTAGGCAGGACGTGGCATACAGGAACAGGGCGCACGCGAAGTGGCTACGTGAGAACCCCAATGCCAGCCAGGAAGAGTCTGACGCCAAGCACCTCGAATTGGCTGAGCAGTGGAAGGGCTGGACGCAGGTGGAGCGCCATCGGGCCACGGTCGAACTCACAAGCCTGGTTGACCACCCCACCCCGCCAGACTCCGAACCGGAAGACATCCCCGAAGGAGAGTTGCAGCAGGAGGATTGGTTCTGCGGGGACGGCACCTGGCCATTAAGCTTGGCGTCCTTGGAGGAGTTCGTGGGATCGGAGTCGTCAGTGCCAGCTGTTGCAGAGGCTCGTCGTTGGGCTTCCCGGAAGGACTTGTTGGTGGAGGACGCTCTCGGCATTCCCGCGGGGCCCATTGCTCATCGATTCGCGTGCTGGGAGGAGCACCCAGGACTTTGTCTTACTCGGGACGCAGCTGAGTATCGTGATGTACTTCGCCTGGCGGGCAGACTGCGCACTCATTTCTCTAAAGAGCACGTGCGCAAGTACCACTCCATATCTTTGCTTGGCTGCCCGCGTGGCGACCCTGACTCAATTGTTGTGTTTTTGGCTAACATCCGCGCCGAGCGCCCGAAAGTTCCTCAGACTCATTCCTTCTGTAGGTGCGAACACGATGCTGGCCTGACATCTTTGTGGGCTTCGCTGGGGCGCCCTGGAGGTTCGCGGCCGTCGATATGGGAACTTTCGAAAGAGATTTGGAGCCACCGCCCTGAGAGGATGCTCGTGCGGGTCGCGGACTCTGCGCGCCGACTTTCGGTCAGAGAGTTCCACATCGTGGACGTTCGAGGGTGGTCGGACGGAGTGACAGTGCCCGCGGGCAAGGAGGCAGCGAAGACAGCCAAGCTTGCACGGAGCACGGGGGACGAAGCGGAGGATCCAGATTTAGCGGCTTTGGACGATCCGAGGCCAGCGCCTCCCAGGGCGCCCCGTCCTCCTCAGCAGCCAGCCGCGGGCGTCCGACGCCTTTCGCCGTTGGACGTCCTCATTGCCCCCGAAGAACTTGCCGAGCCAGAGTCGGGCGACGACGGCGTGGAGGACCCGCCGCCACCGCCGCCGCAGGCCCCCCGGCAGAGCGCCCCCTCTTTTGCTCCTTGTTCTCTTGTTGTTGATCAATCTCATGCGATTGGGGGCTCGATTGTTGCCGGCGGTCCTCTCCCCTCCTCCCTCCTCCATCCCCCTCCCTTCTCCTTCCCCCTCCCTTCTCATCGCCTCTCCTTTCCGCTTGCTTGCCCCTTTTCATCAATCTTTCTCCCCCCATCCTCCCGAATCCTGTCTTCCGCCCACCACATGTGCAGATCGCAACTGAAATGAAATACAATAATAGGCTATTTCATTTCAGTTCCGATCTGCATCTCATCCTTGTCTCACCTCGCCATGGCGAGCTCGCTGCCGCGCATCGCGAGAACGCCTCGTCGTTTGCGACGGGGGGCCAGTGGCAGGGTCGCCGCATCTGTACCCCCATAATCGGTCTCTTGTGCTCACTCAGGCCCACTCCGCACCGACCGACTCGGGGATCTTCCCATTCGCATGGCCTTGGCAATCATTCGATACTTAGGCTTTGACGCGTTTGGCTACTCTTGGAGCCGTCTTGAAACCTCTTGGAGCCGTCTTGGAGCCGTCTTGTTTGGCCACTCTCAGGACCGTCTTGGAGCTGTCTTGAAGCTTCTCTGAGTTTCTCGGGCCTCCTGGAGTTTCGTGGCGTTGGTGGCATTCCCAGGTCTTCTCGGGGGTTCTCGCGGCATTTCGGCCGTTTGGGGCAGCTGTTGATGGCCCATCTTCTCCGAGCCCTCTCCTCCTCATCCCGCGGGCGCCCGCAGGCTCGCGCTCGAGGTGCCCGCGCTGCTGGAGCAGACGGTGGCGGAGCAGGAGCTGTG
Organism: Prorocentrum cordatum; assembly: GCA_963575745.1. Classification (NCBI taxonomy): domain Eukaryota; class Dinophyceae; order Prorocentrales; family Prorocentraceae; genus Prorocentrum; species Prorocentrum cordatum. Next base: position 200,978 of record CAUYUJ010015848.1, read on the forward strand.
GGTGGCGATGGGCCAGGCGCAGGCAGCGAGGAGGGCGAGCCCGCTTCCCCCGCCGCCCCGCAGCCGCCCGAGGCCCCGCCGCCGCCGGCGGGGGCGCCTGGAGGGGGTCGGGCGGCCGCTAATGGGGCGTGCTTTTTTTATGGGGGGTGAAGAAAGGGGCCCCTATGGGGGCGCTTCAGGGCTTTCAAGGGCCAAATGTAAGGGTCCTTTCTTCACCCCCCATGAAAGGTGCACCCCATTAGCGGCCGCCCGAGGAGAGGAGGATTTGGAGGCGGGCAGCGGCGGCGGCGTGCCAGCTGCAGAGGGCGAGCAGGAAGACCCCGCTCCTCCACTACCTCCTCCAGCCGCGCCGCCTCCTGGAGGAGAGGGAGGCTCGGGCGGGGAAGGCAGCGGCGCGCCAGCCGCAGAGGGCGAGGAGGTCGACCCCGCCCCTAAGCGACGGCGGCCAGGGTGGACAGGGATCCAGGGCGAGAACTATCCGTCTTATGACGTAATGAGCAGGTCGTATGGACCAGGTGGGCCAATTAAGATGGGCTGCATCAGAATCAATAGGGAGAGGTGTTCTCTCGACGCCCACTGCAGTAGATGCAAGTTCAAGATGAACCGCAATTGGAAGCCGAGATGGAATCGCAAGATGGAGCAAGTCGGTCCGCAGGGCCGACCCATGGGTTTGCTCATTGCCGCGCTTCAGGTCAGGTGCCAGGGCTCCAAAGAGCTTCACAAGGCGATTGTCGACAGAGGGTTCGATCAAGTCTATCGGTCCGCCTGCAGACAGTGGGGTAGAGAGGAGGACAGTGGCTTGGCAGACCTGTTTGCTTTGAATCTCGAAAGGCCCCGAAGGGTCAATCAGCCGAACCCGATTCACAACGAGGATTCGGATGAACCTGGTCTGGAGCCTTGAATTCAGATTGAGTTGCAAGCGCGCGCGCTCGCTTGAACGCCCGCTGGAGGAGAGGGGGGAGGGGGGGGGGAGGAGGAGGGGGAGGAGGAGGAGGAGGGGGAGGAAGAGGAGGATGAACCTGATCTCCTCCAGTTGAATTGTGCGAGCGTGCGCGCACGACAGCCATTGTTTGATTGTGGTGTACTTGTGCGTTGCGCGCATGCCGCATTCTCGCATGCTGGTATTTTCTATGTAGCGCAGGGCTCTCGGCCTCCTGCTCGTTTCGGGGCTCTGTGCCCCTGCTTGCGGCCGCACCCAGCGCTCATCGAGGCCTCTCCGTCTCGAGGCATTCGCTTGCGTGCCTAACTTGAGGCGCTGGACAGCGAGAGCTCGTGGCAGCGGGGGGCAGAGCAACATTTCTGGCGAGTGCAGGGTCTGGCGATCGGAGGGAGCGTCGCGGCTGCAGGTTTCCCAAGGGCGCCAGCGAGATGCGAAGTTATTCGTGCCGCTGCTCCTGCTGCTCCTCCCCTCCTGCTCGTCTCCCCTTTTTCGTGTCCCTCGGGCCCTCGCTCGTTCCTCGGCTTCTCGGCCCCGCTCGGTCGGTCCCCTTTGTTCGCTCGGGCCCTCGCGGCGCGTCAGGAGGTAGCGCGAAAGGCGCGCCAATCGATCTTGGCACTGTATTTTTTTTGCCCATCGGCTGCGCACTACTACTTCTATCCCCTGCCGGGTTCCGACGGAAGCTTGAACTCTTCGGAGAGCTTTTGGGGGGCCCCAGCGGCTCCAGCTCTTGGGGGGCTTTGGGGGGCTCCAACTCTTGGGGGGGCTTTGGGCGGGGGCCCTCCAACGTCCTGGGCTGCCCGCGGGGTGGCCCAAAGGGATCTCGCAGTGGGGGGCCCGAAGGCGTTTTGGGGGGCTTCCCAGGGCCCAGGGCTTGGGGATCTCTTGGGGATCTTGGGGATCTCTTGGGGATCTCTTGAGGATCTCTTGGGGATCTCTTTTGTTGGGGGGATCTCTTGGGGATCTTGGGGGTCTCGGGGGTCTCGGGGATCTTGGGGGTCTTGGGTCTTCTTCATGGGCACCGCAGGAAGTATGACAAAAGCGTGCCTATGGCTGCCGCGGGGTCGGGGAACGGCCCTTCGTTGCCCCTCTTTTTAGAGGCGGATTGCGAAGGACCCTTACCTGGCTGCAAGCCTCCGGGAGCTGCAGCCCCCTTCGGCACGACCTACAGAGGTGCGCTTTTGCCAGCCAGAGGACTCCTCCCCCACTCTGTTCCCTCTGTCCACCTTCCGCCTGGAGGGTGGGCAGAGGGGGGTGCTCTTCCGCCCCTCCGCCCGAGCCCGCCTAAACGAGGTAGGGCGGGGGGGCGGAAAGGCACCCAGGAGGGGCGGCCCCTCCCTTTACGGGCAATGCGCCTGAGGGGGCCGCGGGGGGGGGGGGGAGCCTCGCTTCCCTTTTGTTTTTTTGCTTGGGAAGGTGCGCGTTCTGACCGTAATTTCGAAGGGGGAATCCAACCGCGGCGACGACGAGGAACCCTGGGGCCGTGGCCGAAAACCGCCCACCTCCTTCACGATCTTCCCGGGGCTTTTCGGGCCCCCAAGGCCCCGGGCCTTTGGGCTCGCTCTCGTCGGGCTATCTTACGCGCCGATGGGCTCATTCGCTCGCGGGAAGCGTTGTTTGGTGCCATCACATCACACAACATAACATTTATCACACCATGCATTGCGAATTCCCGACGCTTCGCGTATCCCCACCGTCCCATCCAGGAACGACGCCCAGGCGCGTTGAGGTGATCAGGAAAAGCGGGATCAAAGAAGGGGATCTCCGACGAAGGAGGGAGGAGGAGTAGGAGGCTGATAGATGAGGGAGTGGGGAGAAGGACGATGCTGCATGCATAGGATGATGAGGAAGAGAGGGGGGAGTAGAGGTAGAAGGATGAGAAGGAGAAGGATGGGCGTGGGGCTCTCTTGGAGCCCTCCTGGAGCCCTCGTGGAGCCCTCGTGGAGCCCAAGAGGGGGCCTGGACAGGGCGGGGGGGCTCCCGAGGGGCCCCGGGAGGGGGCCAGGAAGAATTTGGGAGAGGAAACGCTTTAGACCACCTACGCCCAGAGGACTGGTAGGGTTCAGGCGCGCCCCAATCTACTTCATCCGTCTTCCTACTTCATGGTGCCGCCCCAATCTACTTTATCCGTCTTCCGACTTCATGGCTCTACCAGCGTCTTTCGACCGATTCGTTATTTGGCCCAAGTGATTCAGGGGTTCAGGGCGGTCCCTAGCCTGTGCTCTGGGGTGCTCCGTCCTCGGCGATGACCTTTGAATCCTATGAGCTGTTGAATTTCTTCGTGTTCGTCCTAGGGATCAGCGTTGGGCTCATGATCGGGCGATGCTGTACTAACCCATCCACCACTCACGTGACTTCCGCGTCTACTGCTACTGCTACATGCAGTACATGCCGTACATGCCGCCCCCCTGAGCCTGAGGGGCCGGAGGGGCACCCCCAGGTTGGCGATTGTGGCGATGCGCTTGAGGAGATGCGCGTTGTGTATATGGCCAAGGGTTCGCAGGTATTCCACCTTAGGCCGACGTGTTGTTGGCTCAGCCGTTCGAAAGATGTACAGGCCATTCCATTGTGTAAGAACTGTGCCCATTGTGCTGCCAAGCGCGCCTGACCCTTGCCCTTGTGCGCCTGTCGGCGTGTCGAAGAGATGAGAGATGGGATGGGGGTAGAGTTTTGGGTGTTTTGCAGTTTTGGTGTTCCCCTCTCCCCCTCCTCTCCTTCTCCTCCTTCTCCTCTTCGTCATTCTTGCTCGAGCCACCTGCTGACCGCCTTGATTGAGGCATCTTCTATCTTGCTCATTCTCAGGGGCAGCGGCGATGGAGAGATACCTCGTGCCGAGCGCAGCCGATAGCGTCGTGGACAGAGGTAGAGGCCGTCCCCGTGGCAAGGCCCGAGCCCGCGGCAGTGGCGTGGCAGGGGCACAAGCCAAGGGCGGCTCTCGAGGCAGGGGCAGGGCCGCCGCGAAACTTCTGGTCCCTCCAAGCAGCCCTCCCGCATCTGGCGGGTCATCGCCGTCATTGTCATCGCACTCGGCGTCGCAGTGTGACAAGGAGGCGGGCGGCCTCCGCAGCCGACGAGCGGAGACGCGAATCCGAGCTTGCCGCGCTGGCGCCCTCTGCAGCAACGGACAACGAGATAGTGATGGCAGGTGGCGCCACTTGCGGCGCCGGCCAAGTCGTGGTCGCCCCAGCCCATGAGGTTTCGGCGACCGCATCCCCAGTAGGCTCCTCAGCAGAGGGCGAGAGCGGGTCGCTGTCGCCGCCGCTTACAGTGGTGACCGACATCGCACCTTCGTCGTCAGGGGCAGTGCCAAAGCAGGTCTTCGACATTGACATGGCACCCAGCGGGGTGGGCATCGTCGCTGCGGGCCCGCCTGACGGTCAGCCTCAGATTGCCGCGAGCGCTCAGACCGCCAGCTCGGGCGCCACCGTTGAGCCTCGGACCGCCGCGAGCACTCAGCCCGCCAGCGCTGGCGCCATCGGCGTCGCTGATGAACCGCCTCAGAATCAGCCTCAGGCCGCCGCGCACGATCAGCCAGCCAGCGCTGGCGCCATCGTCGCCGTCGGCTTGCCCGAGATTCAGCCTTGGGCCGCCGCCCCCGCAGCCAGGGAGGAGCACCCCCCAGCCAGTGCGGACGCATCCGTCGGCATTCCTGACATGCAGTCTCAAGCCACCGCTGCGCCCGCTGCCCCTGCAGGGCCTTCGCAGCTAGCCGATGCCTCAGGTGGCCGGGTGGCGTCGCCAGCGGAGAAGCGGAGGAAGATCGAGCTTGCCGTTGCTGGCGGGGATAACGATGCGCTCTCTCTGTCCGATCTCTCTGACGAGGTGAGTGCCGCGGGCGCTCCAACACCACGCCTACACAGGCCCACATCAGTTCCTGATGTTACTCAATCTCGTGGTCATCCGACACCTGTCCTAGCCTGGCCCCCGCTAGACTACCCCCACTAGTTTTGCCTCCGACGTCCCGGGCCTTCTCGACGATTGCATATCATGTTGGATGTTGTCGTGATGGCCTCTCGGGGGCCCGCGAAGACCGCCCGGGCCCAAGGCATCCACGAGGGCCCAGTTGGGTTGCCCGCGAGGGATCCAGGCGGGCCTCAGGATGGCCCTTAGCAAGGCCGAGTTATGGGTTATGGTCCCTCGCTTGCCTTTTCTTGGTGCCCATCGCACCCTATGGGCCCATGGCCCATAACTCGAACCTCCATCCTCGAGTTTCGCACTTCGCACCTCGACGTGCAACTGCTTGCCGATCGGCCATTCGGGGCTGTACTCTCGATTTGGACGTGATGTCCCTAGGGTTTGTCAATAGCATCTTGTCTTATTCCCTGGTAAGTTGCGTCTCGCGATGTTTGGGCGTTCAGTGCGCCCTCGACTCATTCTGCTCATCCTCCACGTGCTCCTCTTCTCTTCCCTGGCCCGCGAGGTGAGCGTTTCTGACGTGCCGCAGGGCTCCTCGCCGACGGCGCCATCTCAGCAGACCCCAAGGCGGTTGCAGGGGAGGCCGAGGTCGGCGCCAACATCTGCGTCCCGAGCACCAGCACCCAAGGATCGGCTCGCCTCTCTCCCTTCTCGCCGCGCAGCTGCAGTATCGGCGGGGCAGTCGTGTCCGATTCGGGGCCCTAGGCAGTACTGTGTCGCAATCATTTAATTATTATTGGTTTTCAGGTTGTGAATTGTTTGTCGGCGTCCTGTGGGGCCAGTACCGGTTTGCGAAACAGGTACTGAGGTTTTGATTGCGTTGACTTTCCCTGTGTTTGTACAGGGATTCTGCATACAAACAAATACCAGTACCGGTTAACGAAAGCGGTACTACCCCAAACGCGTACCAGCCAACAAATCTAAACAATAATTAAATCAATTGGGTATAATTACACAATACATACATTGATTATGGAACCTCACTGCCAAACAAAGAAAACAAGCTGTGCATGATAGCGAATCGGAAACAGCGGGGGAAGCGGAGGAGGGCGGGAGGACCAGGGAGAGAGGGGGGGCGAGGAGGAGTGTAGAGGCAGATGGAGGAGTGTCAGGAGGAGAGTGCAGGACGGGGGTGCAAGGAGGAGGGGCGAGAGGGGAGGGGAGGGGGGTCAGAGGCCCACCGCGCCTCCTCGACGCTCAGGAGATGGCCGATCTGCAGAGCCACCTTCGCATCATGGTTGACAGGCTGGACCCCGAGCTCCGCATGAAGACTTGCAACGGCCTGGAGAAGTGCGGGGCCATCATGGGGGAGTTGACTATTGGCACTGTGTGTTCTGGGACCGACGTAGGTCGTTCTGGGGACTTCCATATGCACCTCCTCTCCTTTGCACTCCGGCTTGTCTTCCTTCTCTCGGTCCCAGGGGGAGGCAGAGGGGGGGAAGGGGGAGGTGGATTCTACTTACAATGGCGCTCTACGGAATCCAGGTCAATACGAAACGGTTTCGGCCTTGTCTGCGTCCTCGTCCTTTTCTACTACATTCTCCTCCTCGTCCTCGTTATCCTCATTCTAGGCGTCCTCCTCCTCCCTCTGCTTGTCCTCGTCCTCGTCGTCGCCTTCCCCCTCTTCTCGCCTCCTCCCTCTCCTCCTCCTTGCCCTCCTCCTCCTCCTTCTCTGCCTCCCCCCGCTCCTCCACTTCGCCCTCGTCCAATTCCTTCCTCGGCTATGTGGATCCCGTCTCCCCCCTTCTTCTCGGCGCAAGCTTCCCTTGCGCGGGGTCCACAGTGCAAGCGCCTACTGTGTGGGGTCTACGCCGCGTGGGGGACCATCATGATTTGATGCGTTACGAGGCGGAGGAGGAGGGGGAGGAGGAGGAGGAGGAGGAGGAGCAGGAAGAGTATGATGACGAGGATGAGGAGGTTTGAACGGGGTCATCAAATTTTGTAACGGCGTCATGCTTGTTGCTTCCCATGCTTGAATCTGGAGGATGCATCGAGCGGGAGTACTCGGAAAGCCTCAGGTCACAGGCATACTCGGGAGTACTCGGGAAGCCTCAGGTCACAGGCTCAAGACCCCATTATGTCTCAAGGCTCAAGGCGGGCCCATTCTCGCCAGACCCCCCCTCCTTTTTGCCACGCCCCCCCTGGTGAAGAAGGGGGCATCTCCGGGCCCCAAGAGGTCCTGGGAGGCCCCAGAACGCTCCAGATGGGATCTCACATTAGGCCTCGGGCCACCCGCGCGGATAGCGGGACCGCCTCCCACAGGCGTCTCGGGGTTGGCCTGGAGCTTTCCTGGGGGGGGACGTCGGGGAGGGCCTGCTTCTCAGAAGGTTCAGGAGGCCTCGAGCATGCAGCATGCAGCATGCCGCTCTTAGAAGGCTTCCCAGAAGGCTCACTTCCCTCTTAGGCCCTTGGGTTCTCTGCCGATCTCGGTCAGTAGCCAGTTGTCTCAAAGTCGACAGCGCCAGGCTGTGCATGCTTGAGCCTGTGCATGCTGCATGTAGCATGCACAGCATGCATGTAACATGCACTCGATGAGGATACCCGAAGAATTCATCCGAACCCTCACTGCCCTTGTAAGGGCCTCGACTGGCGCAGATTGGAGGGGTCGGCAATCTTCCAACGTTCAGGGCCATAGGCATAGGATCTTTCATTAGGCCTTGGGCCACCAGCGCGGATAGCGGGACCGTCTCCCACGGGCATCTCGGGGCTGGCCCGGGGCCTTCCTGGTGGGGACGTCGGAGAGGGCGGGCTTCTCAGAAGGTTCAGAAGGCCTCGAGCATTCCGATCTCAGAGGGCTTCTCAGAAGGCTGACGTCCCCCTTAGGTTCCCAGCCGATCTCGGTCCGTAGCCAACTTTCTCAAATTCGACAGCGCCAGTCTTTGCATTCTTCCGTGCGCCCAATGAGGATACCCGAAGAGTTTATGCGAACCCTCACTACCCTTGTGAGGGCCCTGGCCGGCGATGCTTGGGAGGTTCGGCAATCTTCCAACGTTCAGGGGCTTCTCTGCGCCGGCCTTCGGCCCATCCCGAGCTCGGGGGAAAAAGGGGGGGTGGGGGAAGACGAGGCGAGAGGAGGGGGGGGTGATGAGGATAAAAAGGGAGGGCGAGAAGGAAAGGGGGGATGTCATATAATTTAATATATAATGACAAACAGAGTCACTAGAGAGGGGGGAGGGGGAAAGCGAGGGCAGATAGAAGATAGAGGAGGAACATGGAGAATCTTATCCTCCAGGGCCGCTCACGCGGCGGCGGATATTTCTACAATTCCGCTGGGGGAGCTTGCAGATTCACGGTCCCTGGCCCGGACAGTTCGACTACGGAGAGCAGGTCGTGGCCATTTGGCGGGGGTCGCGAGAATAGCGACAGTGGCGGCGGAGGCGGAGGCGGCGGCGGCGGCGGCCAGGCCAGTGCGCCTAAGGGCGGAGGCTGCGCTGCCGCGGCGGCGAGCTCGGGCGGTGAGTCTCGCAGCGATTCTCGCAGCGACGGCTGCTACAGTATTCGCATGAGTCACAGCGCTTGCGAGGCCGTAGTCCCAGAAAGGCTCGACGCCAGCCACTACGTTCCCGACCAGGGCCATGCGATGGGCGCCGGCGTGGTGAGCGGCAAGGGCAGCGGCATGGCCGACAACGGCGGCATTGGCAACGACAGCATGATGATGCGCGACCTAGGCCAGACGATCGGCGCCGGCGTGGTGACGGGCAAGGGCAGCGGCATGGCCAACAACAGCGGCAGTGGCAACGAGAGCATGATGATGTGCGACCAAGGCCAGACGATCGGCGCCGGCGCGGTGACGGGCAAGGCGGGCATGGCCAACATCGGCGGCAGTGGCAACGACAGCATGATGATGTGCGGCAACGGCAGCCCGATGATGCACAACGCCATGGGGTTGGCCAAGATGATGGGCAGCGGCGATTGGGTGCTCATTCCGCGAATGATGCCTGGCGGCGACCAGGTTGTCGGTGGCTGCGGCGGCTTTGGCATGGGCGTCAATGGCCTCGGCTTGCCCAAGATTTGGAGCGGTGGCATCCCCAGGGATGAGCGGGAGCCTACCACGCCTCCCCTCGCGTTCCATTCTCCCAAGCCTCCTGCTGCACCTCCGCCAGTCCACCTCCGCGGGCCATGCTTGGGCAAAGCATCTTCGGTCAAGGCCTTGCCGATGTTGCCGCCAGCATCTCATTCTTTCGTGGCTACCCCAGCAGCGTCGCCAGCTACCCCTTTCGTGGCCCCCGTAATGTCAATGCAGCAGCCCCCGACGCGTGCTGTGCCCAAAGCGGCGGTACTTCCGGCGGAGTATCTTCCATATTAGTTGGCCCAGCGGAGAGAGGTTTTGAGTGGTGAAATCATAGCGGCGGTCATCTTCCCCTCGCCTTTTTTCATAAGGCTCTGCGACAGGCACGAAGCCCCTAAGAGGCTAAGACCCACGGGCCCCAGGACCCCAATCTTAGGGCCATCTTGGGCAGGCTACATGTGTTGCATGTTGGGGCCATTTCGGAGCTTCCTTGGCCTCCAAATCGGTCTGACTCTTGATCTTATTCTTGATTTTTCAGACTGGTATAAAATCAGGGGTGTCCGAAAGTCAAGAGCAAGAACCGCTCTGCACCTCCAAGCTTCCCCCCGGGGGCCATCTTGGGGCCACCTTGAGCCAGCTGGGGCTGGTTTGGGGCCATCTTGGGGCCATTTGGGGCCACCTTGGTCTCCAGATCGGCTCTTGCTGTTGATTTTCAAACCGATCTAAAATCAGGGGCGTTCCAAAGTCAAGAGCTCGGTGGCGCGGGGGGGGCAGGGCAGATAGGTAGATACAGTCGGAGTTGATTAGTAGGTCGACCATGCCATATCAAGGGTGACCTTGCGTCCTTCCCGTCGAACGCCTCTGCAGTTCTGGGGTCAGGGTGCCATCGGAATAGTCTTGCGTCCTCTCGGGTGTCATGTCCAATCGACCCCGACTGTAGGGCAAGTTGATTCCCCGCCGGCCCAGGTTTGCTCAGCTGCAAGGCCGTGTCAGCCATTGCCTCTGACATGTTCCACACCAATATCACTTTCCGCCACGTCTTTGCGTGCGAGTTGGTCAAGTGGAAGCGCGACTTCATCATGCAACATCACCAGCCCGAAGCGATGTATGCGGATCTCGAGGAACTTATCACGGTGGACTTGCCAAAAAACGTTCTGACAGGCGAGGGAAAGGCAGTTGAGAGAGTTCATATTTTTGTGACAGGGTTCGAATGCGATTCCATCGCGAGCTATAACAAGAAAAGGGGCAGCTACATCGGCACTTGCATCCAGGCCGCAAAAGGTAAGACTGGCAAGACAGGGGCAATGACCTTGAAACTTATCGCTAAGCTTCTCCCGTGGATTGTTATCTTGGAGAATGTGAAAAACCTACTCAACGGCTTAGAGGGCAAGACGCAGAAGGACATTCACAACATCTTGGACATCCTTCAGGACCTCGGGTACATCGTCCGGATCAAGCTGCTTTGCCCCACCACGTTTGGGGTGCCCATGTACCGCGCGCGGGCGTGCATCATTGCGTTCAGGGTTGCCGGAGATGGAGGGGCCCCCTTGCCCAGTAGTTTCCCGTGGGTGACCGATTTCGGTTTGGTGCTGGACAATTTGCATATGCCAATGGCCCCGCTGTCTGATTTCCTCCTTCCAGATGACCACCCTTCCATAGCCAAGTGGCACAGCGATATTGGCAAGGACGAGAAGACCGATGGGGAGCCAGGGAAGTACAGGTATGAGGTCGACCACATGGAGGCGTTCTTGGGCCAGAAAAAAACGTATCCACCTGACTATGGCGATTACGGTCAACACGTGGCTTTTCTTCCGCGCCGTTTCAAGGAGCGGCGAGGGGGGGGGGGGATGCATTGTGATTGTCGTTGCCTGGCTTGTTTCTCGCTATCCCTACCTGTGTGTATCACTGATACACACAGGTAGGGATAGCCCTTCCTAATGGCTGATACAGTATCAGAGTATCAGCCTTCCTTAATCCCCGCCTCCCTCGATCCCATGAATCTCTCACCTTTTCTCTTCGTCCTTGCCCCATTCTCGTTATCCCTGCCGTCGATCTTCCTCGTCCTCCCACCGCTCCACCTCCCCTCATCCCGCCTATCCCGTCGCCCTCGCACCCTCCCAATCCCTCCCTCTCCGCTCCCCCTCCCCCTTCCTCACGACATGCATCGATCTATCTCTCTCCCCCTCTCGACCTCTCCATGTCAGGAGCGCGCTTTCCTACACCACCTCGACGCTGCCAACGTTGAGGGAGAGACTGCGGTGGATCTGAATAACAGCATGGATTATGTTTTGGGCGCGAGGCCAGATGTCATATTCGTTCTGGCATCGACGAGCAGGCCGTGGTTGCGATTGAGGACTCGGTGCATCACCGGGGGGGAACGCTTGCACCTGCAGGGTTTCGATTACCGCGAGCAGATATTGAACGACGGCAAGATCAGCTTCGACAACCCGAAGTGTTTCGACCTGGCTGGCAACATGTTCAACGGCTACGTGGTGGCGGGCCTCATGCTCTCGGTCACGTCCCAGGTCGATTGGGAGCTCCTCAGGGATATTTGGCGGGCGCAGCAGGAGCGCAGCAACTGGGGCGAGGATGGGTCTCTCGATGGGGAGGCCCTCGACGATGGCGATGGCGCTGAAGGTGGTGATGGTGATGCCGAGGCTGCCTCAGAGGATTTTTCAGAGTCAGACTGATGGCGGCCGACGCAAGCAGCGTTGCGAATGGGCCGTGTAGTTTAATGGGGGAGGAGGAGGGAGGAGGACAATGAGCGGGGAGGAGGAGGAGGGAGGAGGAAAATGGGCGGGAGGGGGGAAGAGGAGGAGGAGGAGGACGCCGCCATTCCCGTGACCCCGGGCCCGCGACAGCCAGAGGGATGAAGGGTGTTTAGTTTTGATGTGTGCGGCTGAGAGCTGCGCACGGCCCCTTCCGCGCCCTTCTAGCAACTCGCTCGAGGAGGGCCGCAGCGGGCGAGGCCGCCAGGTCGTTGACGGCTGGGGTCGCCCGATTGCGAGTTTCGGTTTTAGCCGTGCAGTTGGTGCTGGCTGATCGCGGGCCCTCGCGGGCGCGTCGGGCTCGAAGGATTCGCGTGTGCTCGAAGGCCATTGCGAAACGAGCTACCCTGCCTCCTCGCCCCACTGCCCTTCGCTTTCCTCGCCCCTTGCCCAGTGCCCCCCCCTCCTGCCGCTCTTCCACCGCCCGCCCGCCCCGTCGGCCCAGCCAGGGCTAATAGCCTGAGGCTATCCTTACATCCCTGCCTTTCGGCCGATTCATCACATTGAATCGGCCCAGGCCAAAGGTTGTCCACATTGAGCATCCAAGGGCCTTGCATCCTAACTATAAGACACTATAAGACAACCGCGAGGCATAGGCATAGGCCATAGGTAGCATCATCGCAAGCAAGTGCGAGGCAACGCAAAGGCAATCAAACCAACTCAAACAAAAAAACAACGCCAACCAAAGCTATCCGGAGCGAGGCGAATCAGCCGAGCAAGCCAGGCAAAACATCGCGGGACAGAGCAGGTGACAGAAGATTCTTCGCTTCGCGCGGCCATGAGCTTCTTGGGGTTTTGACCCGGGGGCTGGGCAACAGGGGCAATGGCCAAGCGGACCCTAGACGAGACGGCGGCTGCTCCAGCGGCCAAGGTCCCAAGGCCAGCGCCCTCAGTGCGAGGGGCGCCGAGGAAGCCCAGAGGGGATGGGGGCTCGCAGAGTGGCCGCTCTGCGGGCGCTGGACAGCGCACCCGGGCCGAGTCGAAGCAGCAGCATGGTGCGGGTCTTCCCAGCGCAGTCGCTTTGTGTCCACCAGTGCCTGACACGGGCCTAAAGTTCGACGTGCCCGAGGGTATCCCCGAGAAATCGTGCCCCATGCTGTGCGGCAGGTGCAATTACAGCGAGGAGCGAAAGGGGGGGTGGGACGCAG
>CAUYUJ010015848.1:218854-223854 GCA_963575745.1 Prorocentrum cordatum
GTTTGTACAATTGAAGCGGCCGCGATGGCGCTTGCCGACGAGAACTTCCCAGCGCGTCTCAGAGGCCTCGCTGGCGCGCGGGCACTTCAGTGCGGGTCGGTGACTCAGGCCGTCGCGGTGTCGTGATTACGTCGACAACGGCGGCAACGATGATAGTAACGACGGTACGACGGTGGTGGCGATGACGACGATGACGATGGCAAGGCCGATGACGGCGCCTATGCTCGTGACGACGATGACGATGATGAGGTCCATGCTTCGGTGGTGCAAATGATTGACCGATGGTGGCGGCACTGGCTACGACTGACAATGGCGATAACGGTGGTGATGCAATGGCGATGATGAGGGTGTTCTGAGGAAGTGCGCGCGCAGAAATTCAATAAGCCTGGCAGACGTTGCGTTGTAACACGTGTGGTGTTGCATGTGCGTTTGAAGAGACCTATTTCGAAACGTTTCGGAAACCGACGGTTTCGGAAGGACTTAGACACGCGTGCTTGGCGGCGCGCGCGTGTGTGGCCCGCATGGCATTATCCGTGCACTGGGCACATATTGGATCAACGCGGATGCACAGCGTGGTGAGTAAGAGTGCAGGTCTTGGTCGGTGATGCTAGAAGACATGTTGTTTCCCAGTGACTTCAGCAAGTGTGCGCGGGCAGAGCATCTGCAATATGTTTGGTGAAGCACCTACGTTGTTTTTGGTTGGTTATGCTGATTTGCTGGCAGCACGAGTGTGTTTGGTATGGTTTTGACATGTGCGTGCGTTTGGACGTTGTGCCATTGTTTCTTTGGGGCTATTGGAGCACACATCTCTTGAGATACACGAGTGCGCGCGCATGGTTTAATATTTCAAGGGTGAGAGGGGGTCGGTGCCTGGCTTTCCCGGGGTGATGTGAGTTCAAACAAAAAAAGAAAGTCGAGTCACTATCATTTTCCATCTGCAGGTTCCCAGGGCGACCGGCTACGTCTTGTGCCCGAAACGGGGTGAGAGCCGATTTGTTTGTTTGAAGGGGGGGCCCGTGTGGTGCAAGCTACATAGGGTTCAAGCTCCGTGGTGATGCTGAAAGACATGCTGTTTCCCAGTGACTTCAGCAAGTGGGCCCGTCCGCCCTCGGGGCGCCCACGAAGGGGGAGCCCGTGTGGTGCAAGCCATATATAGTTCAAGCTCCGTGGTGATGCTGGAAGACATGCTGTTTCCCAGTGACTTCAGCAAGTGCGCCCGTGTGGTGCAGGTTGAACGGCCGCCCTCGGGGCGCCCACGAGGCGCCCACGGGCAGCAGCGGGCGGCAGCGTCAGCAACACCTCGGCAGGCCCACCCAGGGCACGTTGCGCCCGCGAGGCGCCCACGAAGCGCCCACGCGCGGCCACACGTGCCGCACCCTCGGCGGACCCGCCCAGGACACGGCGCACCCACGAAGCGCCCACGCGCGGCAGCGTGGCCAGCCCTCGGCGGACCCGTCCAGGACGCGGCGCACCCACGGAGCGGCGGACAACGGGCGGCAACGGCCGGCACCGCGGTGAAGCTTCGACAGGCCCGTCCAGGACGCGGTGCGCTCACGAAGCGCCCACGTGCAGCAGCGGGCGGCAGCGTGGCGACACCTGGGCAGACCCATCCGACGAGAATTAACACCCAGGTAGGAGTCCCGTGCGCGTGGGCAATTTTGGATAGCGTGTCGCTCCGCCAGTTCTGACCCACCACGCTTCGGCGCGACACGCTATGCACGTCCCCGCCCCCCCGCATCAAAGTCCCGAGCTGATCCCAGCTTCCCGCCCCGCGGATGGAAGCGACACGCTTTCCACTCGCATGGCATAGCGCGTCGCCGTGGTCGCCGTGGCAGCACGCTAAGCAAGAGCTTCCGACCGTAAGTGCAAGCACCGTTGGTTCGAGGCGGGGATCTGTACATAACCACCGCCTGGAGGATCGATTCTCGCGGACCTCCGCAGGCGGTGGATCTGGACATATTTGGGCCCCCATGGCCCCCGGGGGCCCAACTTTATCCATACTCACCGCCCGCTGGGTCACCAGGACGTCGGTTCCACCGGCGGTGGATATGGATAGATCCCCGTCTCGCAGTAGGGGGCAAAGGTGTCCGTCGCAGCAGCAGCCCGACGAGCCGAACGCGGGTCGCTGCGCAGGAGGGCGGCGGGCAGGCGGGGGCAGTGCAGGAGGTGAAGGGAGGGGAGCAGGGGGAGGAATGACGTTTGATCCTTGCTGCGACGGCAGTATAAGCGAGGCGGGGGACGAAGAGCACGACCACGAGGAGGAGGAGGAGGAGCAGGAGGAGGAGGAGCAGGAAAGGGAGGAGGACGAGGAGGACGAGGAGGACGCCGACGACGACGAGGACGATGGCGAGGACGAGGACGGGGAGGACGATGAGGAGGAGGAGGACGAGGACGAGGAGGACGAGGAGGAGGAGGGGGCAAGGGAAGATGGAGGAGGAGGGAGGAGGAGGAGGAGGAGGAGGAGGAGGAGGAGAGTAGGAGGAGGAGGGCGGAGGACGATGACGAGGACGAGGACGAGGACGAGAGACGAGGACGAGGAGGACGATGAGGACAAGGAGGACGAGGAGGAGGACGAGAATGACGAGGAGGAGGAGGACGAGGAGGACAAGGAGGAGGAAGGCCAGGAGGAGGAAGACGAGGAGGAGGAGGAGGAGGAAGGCCAGGAGAGGAGGAGGAGGAGGAGGAGGAGGAGGAGGAGGAGGAGGAGGAGGAGGAGGGAGGAGGGAGGAGGAGGAGGAGGAGGAGGAGGAGGAGGAGGAGGAGGAGCATGACGAGAGGGGGCGATCGAGGGGCGCGCCGCTCGCGCGCGCTCGGCGTGGCGCCGAGCGGCCCCGGTGCGCCTCGCCGTGGCCGAGGCCCCCACAGTTGCCCCGCGGCCTGCACCGCCGCCTCCGTGCTCTCGCGCCCGTACTACGCGTACGTGGCGAACGTCATCCCGCCAGCTGCCGCCGTGGCCGGGCCGCCTCCTCCTCCTCCTCCTCCTCCTCCTCCTCTCCTCCTCCTCTGCTGCCACCCTCCTCCTCGTCTTCCTCTCCCTCCTCCTCCCCCTCCTCCTCCTCTCCTCCTCCTCCTCCTCCTCCTCCTCCTCCTGCTGTCACCCTCCTCCTCCTCCTCCTCCTCCTCCTCCTCCTCCTCCTCCTTCTCCTCCTCCTCGGTCCACGAGCGGCGCGCGCACGCATCCGCGTATCCCGCGCCTTGGCGGACGGGCTTCTGGGGCGCGATCCCGCGGAGGCGCGGTCGCACGGCTGCGCCGCGAAGAAGCTCCCCGCGTCCGCGGGGTCGCGGCCGAGGGGCCGGCCCGCAAGGCCGTGGATACTGATACGTCTCTCGCCCACGGCGGCTTGGGAGGCTTCGGAAGTGGTGTTCGCGCGTGTTCCAAGCTTTTTGGAGGTGGTCGCAGGCTTTCGGGAGTTCCAGGATGCTTTCGGGGCCCCTCGGCACCGCTTCGCCGTGTGCATTCTTGCTCGGCGAGGACCATGGAGGAGCACGTCGGGCCATCTCGTGACAAAAGCACGCGAGAAATCGAAGTATGCACGGGGAGTGGCCGTCCGAGCGGTGGCGAGGCCCGGGGAGGTTCCCATCGGCTGCGCCCCTGCGAGAGCGCTCTGAGGAACCCCGGGGTCAGTGCCGAGCGGCCGCCCCGAGGCCCGAGGCTTGCCATCCGAGATGGGCTGGGCTTTCTCCTCGTGGTTTTCTGCTGCCACTGCCGCTGCCGCTGCTGCTGCTGCTGCTGCTGCTGCTGCTGCTGCTGCTGTCGCTGCCGCTGCTGCTGCTGCTGCCACTGCCGCTGCTGCTGCTGCTGCTGCTGCTGGTCAAGTTGGCCCCCGCGCTGCTCCTCATCCTTTCCACCTTGGCCCCGGCGACGCGCACAACACACACACACACACACGGCCGCAAACAGTGGCTCGGATTCCCCCTTGGCCCTTCGGACTCGAGGTCCCCGGAGATCCGGACGGCGCCACGACAAGAAGGCAGCATCGTGCAAGAGCATCACGGGGACCCGACCCCAACCTGCTGCGGCCCTCCCCGGGCCGCATCGATCTCTGAGGGCCCCGGGGCCCGGCACTGGGCGAGCACGCCCGGCGAGAGAAAGACCGCACCGCCCAGATCTCGGGGCCTCAGGGGCGGGCCGGGCGGCCCCCGAGCGCCCCCCGTGACCCCAGACATCCGACGTCTGGATTTTTCCGAGACGCGGGCCCCCGACCTCCCGACCACTTCCCCGGGGCCGGTTTCGCATCCCGAGTCGTTTCTTGACGGCCCCGAGGCCCGGCGAGGGCCCCGAGAGGCCCAAGACTACGAGAAACTTCGGTCTCGATTTGTCCGAGACGCCCGATGCCTCCTCGGGGCGAGGGGCCCGCGGACCGCCGCGCTCGAGGCCGTGACGCGCGACTTCGCCCAGAGGCGCGGGCGCGGGCGCTCTCGTCGGGGCCCCGCGCGCGCTGCAGGGTTGCCGGCAGCCCCGCGGCCCGGACCCCCGCCGTGCCAGCGAGCACGACGCACCCGGCCTCGGGGGGCCGCATGCGGCCTCCAGGAGCATCAAGACTCATGATGTCCCAACCTACTTTAGCCTGGACCGAGAAAGAATTTCGAGCACCAAAGAAGAGCCGAAACTCGAGGGTTTTCGCGTGTCAGGCCCTAGGTCACCACCCACCAAACCACCCCAACCCAACCTGAAGCCCTCAATTTGCCTTCCATTTCCAGTGGGGGGGTGTCGGGGAACGTTGAAAAAACACATGATATCCGTACCCCCCCCAACCCGAAATTCGGGTCAAATTCGGGCCTTCGGGTTGGGTTGGGGTGGTCTGGTAGGTAGTCACTAGGAGACACTCGCCCGACACTGTTTCGACACTTGTTCGACGCTGTTCCGGGTGCCCGAAAGTATTTCTGGGCTGTGGTCCGCGTCCGGCCTCCAGGAGCATCAAGACTCTTGATGGTCCTGGATTCAAGTTGGGCCCGTCTCTCTACAGGAGGAATGTTCAAAAATAGTCAACAAGAATAGT
>CAUYUJ010015848.1:228854-270920 GCA_963575745.1 Prorocentrum cordatum
TCCAGTTCTCCCCCCCCCCCCCGCCTCCAGCGCCCCCCCTTCGCGACGGCCCCCGCGGGCGCGCCCGCAGGGCCGGCCTCGGCGACGCGGCCGGCAAGCTCGGCCTGGAGTCCCTCTCGACCCTGGACGGTGCGCCCGTCGACTTCGCGCAGGCCCCTCGGCGGCGCGCCCGCGGTGTGAAGTCAGGCATGTCCCTCCAAAGGGGCAATATTCACAAATTTCCCAAAATATAGTCAGGGGACGATTTTTTGGACTGTTTTTGCCTTTTTTTTTACATCGCGACGCGGAGAAGGGAGGAGATCACCCCGCAGGGCGTGAGGAGAGACTACAATATATCGTCCCACACGCGGCCTGCTGCAACTAAACTTGCAAGATGCCTAACCCATATGTTTGCCTATTTTCGAACATGTTCTGGTATTTTCCATTTTTCGTCCAAAATCCGCCTGCAGGAGGACACGCCCGACCTGACCATTGTGTGGTTCTTCGTGTGAGCCTCAGAGGGCCCCGAAGTCCCTGGCAGCTTCGGGGAGTTCGTCCGGATGTCAGCGGATTCGGCCGACGTCTGGGCGAACTCTTGACGAAATCTGGGCGAAAGGAGGGGCGGTGGAAAAACCTGGACGAAGCCTGGCGTAAAAATCAAGCCGACGATGCAGGTCCACAGAGGCTCTCCCAGGGAGGCTGGCCCGACGCCCGCCGGCCCGGCGCGCCCGCCACAGTCTCGCGCCGGGCCCTCGGGGCACGCTGGGCTGTCGGCCTGCGCCGGTGCCGCCCGCGGCCGTGGCCCACCCGCCCGCTCTCCTCCCAGGGGCGGCCGGCCTGCCGCGCCTTCCGCGCAGCCGGCCGCGCGCCGGTGCCGCCGCCCTGCGGCGTGCGCCCGGCAGGCGGCTGCCGCGTCGCGCAGGGGCCCTCCGTCCTCGCCGTGGTCCTCCTGGCCTCTCTCTCCCTCCTGCGGGGGCTCCTACGGAGGCCGACGACTCCCCACGGTCCATCGGCCAAGGACGACGGCCGTGGGGGCGGGGGGCGGGGGGGCGCACCGAAAATGGTAGAGATTACCACCAACTGGGCCATCGGCCAAGGACGACGGCCGTGGGGGCGGGGGGCGGGGGGGGCGCACCGACAATGGTAGAAATGACCACCAACTGGGACGGATGCCAACCATTTCGATACCAGCCCCGACCAACTGAAACCCATTTCAACCGCTCCGGAAGCTCCATATGGGGGTTTCTTGGAGGTTCTTCGGAGGTTCTTCAGAGACTTCTTAGGGCTCCTCAGAGGCTCCTTACTGGCTCACTAGAGGTTTCTTTGAGGCTCCTGAGAGGAACCTCAAGGATTGCTGAAGGATTCCTTCGGATTTCAAGGTATTCTTTAGGATTTCTGAGGATTCCGCGGATCTCCAAAGGATTTCTGAAAGATTCCTTCAGGATTCCTTAAGGATTTCTGAGGACTCGTCAGGATGCCTGATGATTCCTGAGGATTTCTGAAGGATTCCTGCAGGATTTCTCTGGGTTCCTGCAGGATTCCTTTGGATTCCTCTGGACGACGACGACGGCGACCAAGACGCCGACGATAACGACGACGACGACGACGACGACGACGACGACGACGACGACGACGACAACGATGACCACGACGACGACGACGCCGACGTTGACGACGACGACGACGTCGACAAGGACGACGACGACCACGACGACAAGGACTACGACGACGACGACGACGAGGACGACAACGATGACCACGACGACGACGACGTCGACGACGACGACGACGACGTCGACGAGGACGACGACGACCACGACGACAAGGACTACGACGACGACGACGAGGACGACGACGACGACTAAAACGACGACGACGCCGCCGACGAGAGTTGTTATCCCAAGATGTCCTCCGCGCCAGCCGCCGGTGTAGAGATGGAGATGGCGCCGCTGGCCGCTCCGCGGCAGGCGCAGATGCAGCAGCCAGAACAGATCGGAGCGACGCTGGAGAACACGCAGACCCACGCGCTCGGAAAGGCCCGCGGTGTCCTCCCAAAGCCGGCCCCGGGGAAGGGGTCGATGTCTCTAGAGCACTAACGATATGATTTGTTCGATTCAGGTTTTCTCTCTGATCTCTGCTTCGGGGGGCCGACTTCTGGCCTCGGGGCGGTCAAGCACGGCTGGAGGGCGAGAAATTGGCCCCAGGGAAGGGGCCGGGACCCTTTGGGCCGCACGTTTGAAAAACATCGGATCGCTCGATTGTGGGGTCCCCGTGGGGCCATCCACAGGATCCCCTTTCTGACCCGTTCGGCGTCTGGGCTCGCTCGGCCGCCGAGAGGACACGGGGCTGAGCCCATTCGGCTGCCGACCGTGTCAACATCGCACAGCGTTGCCGGAAGCGGGCCCACTCGGCGGCCAAACCGGGCTCAGACGCCGAACGGGCTCGGGAGGGAACCCATCCGGGCGGGGCGCGCGTGTCCCCAGAGGTGTCCCCATGATTTCCACGGAGGCCCATGGCCTCCACGAGCACACCACGCGCGCGTGTCCCAGGAGGCCCCATGGGGGTTCCCAGAGTGGCGCGAGAGGGTGGAGAAGGCGCACCGAGGACACGCAAACACTTCATTCGTGCGCGTGGACTGGTGACGGGCCCCGTTTCCGTGCGGCGTCGACGCGCGGCGTCGCCAAAGAGGCGTCACTGGCTTCAAATGTTTCGGGGTGTACCCTGCCCTCCCTTTCCCCTCCTCCTGCATGCCGGCCAATTCGCTTTGCAGTGCCCCTGCATCGCTGCCACGCTAGCGCTGGAGCGGATTGTCACGCCTCGCCGCCGACGAAAAAAAGTTTCGGGGTGCACCTTCCCTGGCCCATGGATTTGGCGCTCGCGCCAGATCCATGGATCCGTAATCCATTTTGGCGTGCCCCCGACTACAGGCCCATGCGCTCGGGAAGAGGTCCGTGGCACTCCCAGACATCCGCAGAAGACAGGTTTTGACGAAACCTAGCGCTTTCCGCGGTTTCGGCTTCCGAGGGGGAGGGGGCCGTCTGGAACTGCAGATTGTCGGCACCCGAACACATAACGCGCGTCACGTGGCCTCCAATTCACCCACCAAGCCAGTAGATGGCATAACGCCCGCCGCCCCACCCATCCCCCGTTGCAGCAGCGCCTGTTGCTTAGCACACGGGTGTGCTGTTCGTAGTTCGCTCGCAACGTGTGTTGCAGTGTGGGCACGCATGTGCTTGCGGCATGTAGAGGCGCGTGGCGCGCGCAGGCTTTTGTGGCATCTGCATGCGCGGCGACGCAGTCAGACTTGCGAAACACAGGCAGTTCGGTGTGCATAGCGCAAACGCTGGCTGCGGCGGCAATTGTGGTGCACACAGGCGTGGTCGTGTCTGGCAGTCTGGTATACACAGGTACTGTGATGCGCGAAGGGAGCGGGGGTTAGGGGCCGTGCCCGCGGCCAGAGGAAACAATGAGCACAAACAACCTGCACATTGAATTGGATACATTCGAGCCGGCCATGGCTTGATGGAGTTTGACACCGCCAGGCACCTGGAAGTGCGGATGAGGATGGTGAAGGTGATAATGATGATGATGAGGAGGAGGAGGAGGCGGAGGAGGAGGAGGAGGAGGAGGCGGATGAGGATGAGGATGATGATCTGGAGTCCGGGCGGCGCGATCCCACGGATACGCGGTCGCACGGATGAGTTCCGCGCGGGGCATCCGAGAAAAGATGGCCCGGGTCTGCAGGGTCGTGGCCCAGGGGCCTGGCCCGCGAGGCCGCGGATACGAAGAACAGTTTTTCGCCGACGAGGGAAAAGTAATGCAATTGCGTTTTTTATTTCTCGTCCCCTCCCCCCCCCCGGGATCGCTGATCTCCATTTTGAGTCAGCCGCGGCCGACGGTGGAGAAATCGAATCGCGCGGTGCCCCGCGTGAACATAGAAGCTGAGGGGCGCGGGGAGACGGACCTCCGGCGAGAGTTGCAACTCTCTCCCAGACGTGGGGCCCGCGGACAGAACAAGCAGATCAGCTGATGTCTGGGCCGATGCGCTGCACCGTGAGCAGAATCCCCAGCGCGGTGTGGTACATATTTTGTTCGGCCCCTTGGGCCGAAAACCTCTGCACCGTGCCATGCGTGGGTCGAAGACCGATGACGCATCGCGAGATGCCGGCGCGGGCCGCGGAACGGCGAACACAAGCCGCCTTCGGCTGCCCAACTCCCCGACGTGTTCATAACAACCACAATACTTCAATCTGATTCGCTCTTATTTGCCCGCGTGCCATGCAACACAATATATCTATATATATAATACCCTCTATACCCATCCGCTTCGTCTCAGATCGTAACCCCCCTAGGGAATATGTTTCATGTTCTTTGAGAGCAACAGCAACAGCAACAGCATCAACAACAACAACGAAAACAACGACAACAATCACTTTTTTAAGACTGTTCACTCCTTTCTGCTCGCGCGCCACTCAACACGTATATCCCACACCATCCGTACACGCCCTCTCCGTCTTCGATCGCACCCCCTTGGGGGCATATCTTCCTTACCTGCCACGTGTATTTTGCGCAGCCCTTGAAACAGGGGAAGAGAGGACGGACGGACGGGGCAGGGCGAAGGATGCAACACGAGAGAAATTAGCAGGAGGGGGGCCAGGAGCAGAAAACACGTGGCAGAACCAGACGGGCAGACCATGCGGGCAGACCCCAGCAGGCGGGTTCGAGAAGGCGGGCCCAAGCGGCCAGTCAAGCAGGCGGGCTGCTGAAGCGCGAGTCCTGCATGAATCGCGAGGACGTCTCGAGCTATAGCGCGATTCCCAAGTAAATCGCGCGAAAGGCCAAAGCGAGAGCGTGATTCATGAGTGTCGAGGGCGCGGCGTTTGAATTAACTGCGCGGCACGCGAGAGCGCGACTCCGGCATAATGTGTGAGGAAGTAGCTGGCATATTCGCGCTGGCGCCGCCTGGGAATGCCTGAGAGTAGCTCCCTGCCCAAGAAGCGCTCCCAGACGGCGCCGGCGCGAATCATGCCGAGACCCGTGGGGGGTGGAAAGGAGGGGGGGGGGGGGCGGTCACGGGCGTTCTCGCGAATAATAAGAATTTGGCTCCTCTTGTGTTCTTGCAGGGCTGGACCTGAACGGAGTTTTGGCGATTTCGTGGGCCGTTTTCGTTTCGATCTCGTTTTGCGGTAAAGGTTTAGGTTCAGCCCTGTGCTCTTGTGCTGTGTGACGACTTGGGTTCGTTGACGCTGCGGGCCGTTGTCCGTATTGAGCGTTTACTAAGCGACCTTGGGCGTTTACTGAACAGCCCTGCCCTGCTCGGTCTCTTCAGGGGGGGCGCTTGGTAAACGGCCTCGCTTGTCGGGGTGGTTATTATGGGGGTGGGTGTGTTGCCCTCTACAGTCGGGTCGCTGAAGAAGGAACCCTTTCCGTTGGGGAGGGGCTCCGTGTTCCTTAAGTGTTTCACAGTTTGCCTGAGGTTATCCTTGTGTTTTCGACGGGAAATCAAACTTTAACTGATGGGAAAAAGGAGCCTCGTTCCTTATTTAGGTTTCCTTAGGTCAACGTCCCGACTGTAAGGATTTGGCTCTTCTTGTGTTCTTGTTCTCTTTGGCTTGGGTTCGTGGTCGCTGCGGGCCGGTCTGTCCACGTGGATATGTGGGGCGCGCGTCGCCGGCCCGGCAGCGGCCGCTGCCAGTCTTTGGGCAGCGTCTGCGGTGGAGCGTCGTCCCCGTGCTCTGACTTGGCATCGCTCGGGCGTGTGCATTTTTCCTTCGGCGAGGACCATCAAGGAGCATCCTTGATCATTTGGCGAAAAAGCCACGCACGGAGCCGGAAAAGCACAGGGAATGGACGTCCGAGCGATGGCCAGCTGAGGGCAGGGGAGTTGCTCAGAAGCAGCCCAAACAGAAACCCCTCAGGGAGCAAGAACAATCGACGCAGCGAAGCCGAACGAGCAATCACGATTTCGTAACTATGTGTCTGGTCGTCTGGATTGTGGTATGCGGCCTGCTCTGTAACGTTTTGTTGTATGTTTGGCCATGATTGTGCCGTCTGGCCGCTGGGGCAGTTGAAAGTGACAATGAAGCAAGGTCTACGATGTGTGCTGCTGTTGTTGCGCAGCGTTCGGCGTCTCAGGCAACCTCGTGACCATCCCGCAAGGCTTTGTTGGGCTCGTCTCCATGTTCGGGAGGTACTCGCACTCGTTGCCTCCAGGTCGCCACCGCTACAACATAATGTCGGAAACCGTCGGCCTGGTGAACATGAAGAGCGTTTGCCTCGATGTACCTTTTCAGCGTGTGATGACCAAGGACAATTTAGAGATGAAGATAGACGCCGTGTGCATCTTCAAAGTATTCGACGCCGAGAAGGCGATGTTCGCAGTTGAGAACTACCAATACGCCCTCGGCAACCTGGCAATGGTCACCATGCGCACAGTGGCGGGGGAGAACACCTTGGCCGAGACGTTCTCCGAGCGGACGCGCATCAACGCGCGGATCACGCAGCTGATCGACGAGGCCTCCGACCCGTGGGGCGTCAAGGTGGAGAGAGTCGAGCTCAAGAGCCTCGAGATCAGCGACACGATGCAGCCTCGGCGTCTGCTGATCGCGCGATCGGCGATCGCAGATCGAAGTGATCGGGGGACCGCGGGATCGCCGCTCGCGTGATCGGCTCGGCTCGATCACGCGATCGTCCGAGCCGGAACGCGTCAGCGATCTGTGAGCGGCGAGATGGCCGTCGTGATCGGGGCTTCGAGGCAGACTTCGCTGGCGAATCGCTGGGCGTGGGACCTGGTACAGACCAAGGTAGTGCTTGACGCTTCGCGTATCCCCACCAGCTGTGCCGCTACAGTGCGATCTGTCGCTCCGCGCCTTTTCGTGCTGTGTGGTTCGGCTGGAGCTTGGCGCCGTATGGGCGACTGCTCCTATTTGGCCGCCGCCGGTACCACGCTTGCGTCCCCTTCCGCTGGGCTGCCTGCGTCGGTCCCCAATGAGGGTCACTTTGTCCCTGGCATGTGCACTCGCTTCAGCGGCCTACGTGCCACTGCAGCCAATTATCTCGCTCTGTGCCCCAGACGTCAATCCCGCTTCCTGGATCTGTCCTTGGAGCCGCCGAACAAAAAGTATCCCCACCAGCCCATCCAGAAACGATCAGCAGGGGAGTTGGTAAATCAGGGACGGCCGGAAGCATGCAGTTGCGCGGCCGTCTGCAGAAAAACAAGGGTCACACATAGCTCCCCGTATTGAAGTTTAAGATGGGAATCAGTGCAAGATACGACGCGGTGCTCCCCGTGGTAAACGTTTCTAGCGCAGGTGGCTATATCCACCCTGGGCAATGAGAAACAAGGATCACACATAGCTTCCCGCAGCGAAGTTTAAGACTGAAGCCAGTGCAAGATACGCCGGGGTGTTCCCTGTGGTAAGCGTCTCTGGTGCAGGTGGCTGTATCTATCATTCGTCGCCCTTGTCGCACAGTTGAGAGTCGCATCCCCATATGCATTCCTTGATCTCTGCCCCGCACTGCAGCTTATCTTAAGCTTGCGTGCGGCTGCTGGTGTTGCTGCTTGTGCTGCTCTGTTGCCTCCTCCTCCTACTACTCCTCCTACTCCTCCTGTTACCCCCAAGATGGCCCCAGGCATCACCAGCACCAGCAGCACCACTTGCTCCAAGATGGCTCCGGAGGAGGAGGAGGAGGAGGAGGAAGAACAGGAACGGAGGAAGGGAGGGAGCAGGAGGAGCAGGAGGAACGCGGCGCGAGGAGGATGAACTGAGGCCCGACCCCCTCACATTTTAATCCGTCGTCGAGTCGGATTTTCTATTCTATGGGGGCCCGAGAGGTTCTTGCGAGAGGTTCTTGGGGAACTCTTGGGGCCATCTTATGGGCTCTCTCGGGTTCCCCGTGGGGCTCTCTTGGGGCTCTCTTGGAAGTCTCATGAGGTCTCTTGGGGTTCTCTTGAGGCTATCTTGGGGCTCTTGGGGAGTCTTTGGGCCCTCTTGGGGCTCTTTTGGGGGGTCTGGGAGGCCTCTTGGGGCCGTCTTGGACCCCTTCGTTCAAAAAGAGGTGGGCCCCCCCCCCTCGGAGGCCCAAAAGGGGCGTCTTGGGGCCCTCTTGGACCACTCTCGGACCGCTCTTGGGCGCTCTTGGGGCCCTCTTGGGCCTCTCTTGGGGCTATGTTGGGCCATCTTGGGGCCATCTTGACGCCTCAAGCGCCTCAAGAGCCCATCGGAAACGAAAAAGCGAAAAGACAAAAAAACATTGATTTTCCAAGTTTTGAACCCGCTTTGGCCTCCTGGGGGGGGTCTTTGGAGGGCTCGGAGGGCACTGGGAAACGTCTTTGGGCCCTCTTGCGGCCTCTTGGATGCGTGTTGGAGGCTATCCTGAGCCGTCTTGAGGTATCTTGGGCGATCGATCTTGCAGGCCATCTCGGGCTAGCTAAAGCCCCCTCGAAGCTATCTTGGGCCATCTTGGACGCTCTAACCCCTCGCGGGGGAGCCCGTCCAGACCCAGGGAGGTGGGGGGGGGGAGGTAAACCTCCCGAGCAGGGAGAAGGAAGGAGGCTGGACAACAGTAAACGCTCTGGACCACCTGCGCCCAGAGGGCTGGTGGGATCTGTGAAGCCTGACCTGCAGGCGCAGGGTTCACATGTGGCTGCCCACAATAGGCAATACTCTGGTGGGGGAGATGGTCCCCACAGGCACCTGAGGGCTCACTAGACACTAAGGATGCAGCGCGCCATGGCCGCCCGCGCAGAGGCGGACCAGGAGGCCCAGGCGAAGATCATCGCCGCCCGCGCGCAGCGCGACGCCGCGTCCATCTTGACGGAGGCGGCGGAGAAGATGGCCGCACAGCCCGCCGCCCTCCGCTTGCAGTGGCTCCCGGAGGAGGAAAAAGGCACTCTGCGTTTCCTCGTCCTCGTCCTGAGTGGCTCCTCTCCTCGTCCTCGCCTCCCTCCCTTCTCTGCTGCCCCCGTGCCTGCTGCTTTCGCCCTTCCTCCTCCCGCCTGCCTGGCCGCCCCCGCCGGCCCCGGCCTCCCGCCTGCGCGTTCGTCGCCGTCTGCTTGCTTAGCGCCTTTAAGTCGGGCCTGTCCCTCTAACAGGGGGAATATTCAAAAATAGTCAAACCATAGTCTGGGGACGATTTTTTAGTATTAATTGCCATTTCTTATGAAAGATAAAATTCGCCCAAAATCCCCCTGTAGGGGGACCGGCCCGACTTAATGGCACCTCCTCTTCCCGCACAGCCTGCCCGGAAACAGAGCCAGCGGCGCGACGTGAGAAGTCCCCTGCTTGGGCACAGGCGTGGGGGCTCCCCCCCGACGGGGGGTCAACGTCAACCTGCCGCGGCCCGTGGGCTGGGGGCCTGGTCTCTGCAGCGGGTGGCGTGGGCCGACTGGTGTCGACGCCGCGCGGGAGTGTTTGCCCGCGACGGGGGGGTCGATGTGGGGCTGTCGGCGCGGGTGCCCCCCCCCCCCCCCACGCTCATTATCAAGCGCAAAATGCTACTGCCGCTTCTCGTCCTGGAGGGCCCTCGGCGCCACGGCAGAGTTCTCCCTGAGAAACCTTGGTCAGCACGCACCCTGGGAGGGATCCGCGGAGCAGCGGTACTGGTGTGCTCGTGGCTCCCAAGGTTCGAGACGTTGCGCATCATCGCCACTCAGGGGAAGAACTGCACGGTGGTAGTGCCGGACGGCTTCGACAACGCGGCCGCACTGTCCGCCGCCAAGGCCGCGGCCTGAGGCCGATCTCCCACTGATCGCGCGCGCCAATCGGTGCTGCGTCGCGGTTTTCTGATGAGATATGTACAGCGGGGGAACAGCGCAGCCTTCGTGTCACCTCGCCCCCCTAAGAAGGCGGGCAGGATTTTCCAGACGGCGAGCACGCTGCGATGAGCCACAAATGGCTCGTGGCAGCCTCGCTCGGCGGCGCGTGGGCGCCCAAGGTGCTCGAAGTAAACCTGCTGCTCTTGTCCGGTATCGTGCGCTAGGGGTGTCCTCGCGTCCAAGTGGGCCCCAGGCCGGTGTTGCCTGGAGGTGATCCATCCGCCCGCGGCAAGCACCGCCACCGTGCCAGCGCGGCAGCATACATCGCAGGGAAGAGGAGGCGGAGGCGGAGGCGGAGGCGGAGGAGGAGGAGGAGGAGGAGGAGGAGGAGGAGGAGGAGGAGGAGGTCAGGGCCTGCCCCAGTTCAGCGCCCTGTCCGAGCTGGCGCGCCTTTAAGGCGCCCCCTTCTTGTCCTTAGCCTCATTATCCTCCTCCTCCTCCTTTCTTCATTCGTTCCTTCCTTCCTTCGTTCCTACCTCCGTAGCCATGTTGGCTCAAGGTGTTAGATTCCCTCGGGGATCGCAAGGATACCGCTAGTCTGCGGCAGATTTCCAGTCTTTCGCCTGGTCCGCCCCAGGCTGAGTTTTGGTGTGGTCCGCCCCACGGCAGGCAGCTCTATCCTCAGTCCGAAATGCAGTGTGACGGCCCTAAGAAGCAAACGAAGGGTATCTCTTGTCAATGCACATGGACGTGGCACGGCAAGGCCAACTGCTTTGCTCGTGGCAGGGCACTTGAGCTCGCCAGTCTCCCATGGGCCCCCCGCCGCCAGGGGAAGCTTGGAACTGCACCACCAAGCCTTCAGCACCTGACGGAGATGGATGGCACGATTTGTCTAGCTGGCCCAAGTCGCGCCGCCGCCGTCGCGCGCAGGATGGTCCGAGCGACCAATCACCTCCTACGGCCTCGGGGGGTGGAGCGTCGACGGCCGCCCAAGCGTCCGCGAGTCCTGTGGAGCTCCTCGAGCTGCTCGAAGCCGCCTAGCCTGCAGCAGCAGCAGCCAGAGCCCGAAGACCCCAACACTGTGCACCAGCGCGCGGCGGCGGAGAGGCGGGCCGAGAAGGCCCTCGACGCGGCCCTGGAGTCGGAGCGCAATGCCAGGGTCTGGCACGAGGGGCAGCAGGATGCTTCCTTCCAGGCCGCGGCAGCTGAGCTGACGGCATCGGGGGCGGCGGAGGCCGCTCTTGCAGTTATCACCAGGGAGCGACAGGCCGCTGCCACGCCAGGCCCCGAGCATGAGGCCGGCAGCACGGCCGCTTTCAACCTCGCCGGGCTGCTCGAGCCTGACGGATGGGGTCGAGTTTGTGGCGGACTCGGCCTTTAACACCACGGGCGCGGATGTGGAGCAGGCAGATCTCGACAAGATGCAGGCCCTCCAGAAGCAGTTCGCGGACGAGCTGCGCACCAAAGTCCAGATGTTCGGCGAGTCGGCTGGCAACCTTTCTTCTTCCGCAAGGAACACCAGCAGCTCGTCTCACGCTTGCAATCCAAGCGGCGCCGCACCGAGGACGCCGCCCTCGCGCCTGAGGGAGGGGCTTTGAGCGCCGCGGCGCCTGCAGCCGCCCCCGAGGCCGCGGGTGGATCACCGCCGACCGCAGGCCAAGGGCTGGCTCCCTCGGCCGCCGACGTCCCTATGCAAGGGAAGTTGGATGCGGCTGCTGCTGAGCCTGTGCCTGGTCTGGACGACGCACGCATCGAGAGTCAGTCTGAGAGGGACGAGGTCGATCGCCTCCTCGCAGCAGCCCGCCGAGACATTGGGGAACCCGAGGACGACCTTCAGCCCTCCAAGCGTGGAGGGTAGCAGCGCTGCGTGTCCAGGGGGGCCTCCAGTGGAGGCGCGTGCCTGGGGAGCGGCCGAAGCTGCAAGGTCCAGTCTGAGGCGTGGAGGAGCCACTGTACTTACCCCCAGCCCGAGCTGCGGGGAAGGGGGTGGCGGCCCTGTATTCACCCCCGCGGGGGAAGGGAGGACAACGACGACAGGAATTTTGACCGCCGCGACGACGGGAGCCGCGTTTTCCGATCCTGAGAAAGTGGAGGCTCCCGGGCACTCGCAGCGCCATGCCTGGACCCGTGCTGAGCTGGAGCCTCGGTGCGGTGCCCCTTTTGGTGACTCGGGCTCAGGGGGATCGCTGGGAGGTCGGCGCTGCGCTCCGCAGGAAGCAGGTCATTGTGATGGTCCGGCGGCTACGGGCTCTACCACGGTGTCTGGGGCCCAAGCGACTCTGGACCCGCCCTCGACGTCCTGGGCGGCGACGGCGCCTTTCTCTTCCCCGCCGGCGCTCGATGCGAGCTCAGAAATACCAGCGTTAGGACTAGGACGCGAGCAATGCTACTCGCGGCGAGATGAATCGAAAACTCCGCAGCGCACCTTGTGCGACCCTGAGGCGGTGGGCCCCCTCGCCGAGCTGGGCGCGAATGCCGAGGCGCGGGAAAAGGACGGTTGTGGCGGCGAACGCAGCGATGGCACTTTCCTCGCCAATTGACAAGAGCTCCTGTTAAGTCAGGCCGTGGGGGGCTGGATCGGGCGGCCTGAAAGTCTCGCCACCGCCGGCAGCCAGGGCGCGACTACACCGCCCTGTTGCCAGTATCTTTTCAGATTCAGCGAGCAAAGAGACGGCGGGGGGGGCAGAGCGACCTCTGCCCCCTCCGGACCCTGGCGTCGAACGGGGCCCCAGGGCCACGGCTGTCAAGACGCGGATCGGGAGCCCAAGGAGAGGTCCGGCTGGTAGCGCACACTAGTAACTCGGGAGCCTTGAGACGGGGGTCAATGCAAACGAGGGTCAGCCAGAGCGCCCGATCTTGCAGGATCCTGCAGGGCCAGGGTCGCATTGGCCCGGGCTCGTGTGCAGGATCTTGCAGGATCTTGCAGGATCCTTCGCGTTGACCCGGGCTTGGGCGCAGGATCTTGCAGGATTTTACAAGGCCTGATTGTCCCGGGTCTGGATTGACCCAGGTCAGAAGATCCCCGAGCAACGCTTGGTCCACGGGGGGGAATTTCTTTAATGGGCCAAGGAGGGGCGCCGCGCCACGATCTTTGGCGCGATGTTTGTTCACAGAACGCGCCAAGCGAAGCTGCTGGCGGAAGAGCCCAGATCGCGGGCCTCTCGCGCCGGGTATGCATCGTCCTTTTCGGCGGCAGCTTCAAGGGGCCAAGCGGGCGATTCGTCTTTGGGAGGGGTGGCTGTTCTTGCCTCGGATCGGCTCAGTGCTACAGACTGCGGCCGCGTTCATGCTGGGGCGCGCGTGTGTGCGAGGCGGCC
Organism: Prorocentrum cordatum; assembly: GCA_963575745.1. NCBI lineage: Eukaryota > Dinophyceae > Prorocentrales > Prorocentraceae > Prorocentrum > Prorocentrum cordatum. Next base: position 241,908 of record CAUYUJ010015848.1, read on the forward strand.
GGTTCTCTCAGATCAGGCCCAGGTGCTTCTCGTCTCCATTTACGGCCGCGCTCAGATAGGAGGTCTATCGGGGTAGGATTTCAACTTCTTGTCGAGACTGATTGAGTTGGTTTCTTATTTTTCCGTTACTTATGTTGATTGCTGGAGACTGGTACATAGACGCAGAGACCCAGCGAGATTCCAGGTGGTCACATCTCGGTTGGTAAAGTCCGTCCTGATGGTCCGACGTGCCAGGACAATTTCGACGATTTCTTTGCGGTCAGTCGCTGCCTGGATTCCTATGTGGACTCTCGCTAGGCGTGGCCAGACGCGCCTGGAGTCCCCGCGCAGCTGCCCGCCCGCGCTTCAAGGGGCCATCTTATGACGCGAAGGCGCGGGAGAGGATCGTGCCAAGGCGTTCCCCCTTGCCCAGAACTGACGAGGATAATCTTGTTTTCGCATGTTTTCGCCGCGCTGGGCTGCGCGGGGGAGACGGGGCTCGACTTGGGCACCCATGAAGGCCGCGATGCAGTGGTTCGATGCGGCAGGGGCGGAGCCTTGCGAATCTGCATTCGATCGAGGATGCCGAGCGCGACGCCGGGCGCTCGGTGGGATGCCAGGCGCAGGAGCCCCCCTCGCAAGCGGCGCGGGGCGGGCGCGTGACTTTTTAAGGGGTGGGCAGGACCTCAACCAGATGCGCCCAGCTACTGCGCAGAATTTCTGACGCGGATAAAGGCGGCCAGGCGCGCTTAGCAGCAGGCGGCCCAGCAAGAGGGGCGCCCCTTCAGCCAAACCTCGAGTGCACGACCGCGTGCTCACACGTGCGCAGTTTGAGGAGCTGCGCTCGCCGTCGGCGGCAATTATTTTCAAAGGGGGGCTCGAGGGCAGCCGCGCCTCACATTTTGCGAACTGGCTGCAGGCAGAAGTCCCCCTGAGGGTTGCTCAGGAGACCGCCAAAGGGGCGCGAGACATGGGGGCCTTGGGCCCAGGCGCCCGCGCCCCCAGGAGGGCGCGTTGCTCGCGGGTTCTCCAGGGCCCACTCGGTGCCTGCCCCGCCAGTCATGTTTGATATGAACGAAGAGGGCGGTTCGATTCCCATAGTAGGTGATGCTGTTCTCCTGGAAACGTTGCAGTAGTGGTTGCAGGCTAGGCGCGAAGGTAGCCGCGCTGGAGAGGTGCCCCCGATTTCCCTGATACGGGGTCAGGGGAGATTCTTGTCGCCTTCAGCTCCTTAAGCAGCTCTCCCCTCTGCTGGAGCGCGCCCTCGCGGGCGTCGCTGCCTCGTGGGAACAGGGGCTCTGCCGCGGGGCCTCTGTGGCCGGTGACTGTTGCGTTTTCTGTCTAAACCGACGGGGGGGTGGGTGAGGCCGATAGGTATGCTGCCATTGTTGGCCAGGGTTTGATGTGGAATCAGGCCTTCGATTTGTTCCGAGCGGGAGAGAGAAGTGGATGCTTCCGCTTCCTGGGGGGGTGAGCTCTTCCGCAGCTTGCGATTAAAGCGCTCGGGCGCACAGCGCGATGGCCTCGCTCGCTCGAGAAACTTCAGGTCTGGTTTCGGGCACGTTGTTCCCCGACTGGCTGAAATTATATGAGCACATCGGCCGCGCCGAACTCCTTGCGGCGGCTGCTCAGGTTGCGTTCCTCAAGCCCTTCTCAAAGGCTGTTGGCATGACCTGCAGGCCCCCTCGAAGGGTGTCCTGGCAGGGGGCAACTTCCAGGATGGCCCCGACGAGTGGCGCGGTCATTGCAGGCTGCCCAGGTACCGCCTCGCTCGCTAGACTGCTGCTGGTCTCTGCGCTGAGAAGGGTGGTCTCAACCTGTCGCGCGGCGGCGCTGAAGAGCGCCATGGATGATGCTTCTTTGCAGGCGGCATGGGGGCCAGGCCGCAGTGCGCAAGGGGCTGTCGTCTGCTTTTAACCAGGTCTCTCACGATCTCCAGGCCAGGGGTCTCCCAGTTGCCGGCAAGACAGCCTGGCGCGCTCTCGCGCCCGCCCCCCCGTTGGCCAAGCCACCGGCGGACGTCTGCAGCCTTCCCCCGGCGGCCCGGGCGGCGGCCCACCGCGATCCTGGATGGGGGCGCGACCGATAGAGCCAGATGGAAAGCTCCAGCCCATCGCGCCTGTTTTTGGAAGTCCAGGCCAAAGTGACCAGGCTTCCTGGCTCAGGATGTCCCAACCTACATTTAGCCTGGACCACCAGAAATAATTTCGAGCACCTGGAACCAAAGCACCGGAACTCGAGGGCTTTCACGTGTCGGGCCGTGGGAGACACTCGCCCGACACTGCTTCGACACTCTTTCGACACTCTTTCGACATTTTCCAGGTGCTCGGAATTATTTCTGGGATGTGGACCGTAAGTAGGATGGGGGCAACATAAAGCTTCGGCCCATTACGCCCGTTTTTGGAAGTTAAGACCAAAGTGGCCAGGCTCCTTGGCATCCGTGAGGCTGGGGCCCCATGCGGATGCGGGGGCTGTTCTTCGTGTTGGAATTGCGGCCGGGGCCCTCTGGGGCGCCAGCGCCCAGGGCCTCCCTGGCGGCGAACTCGAGAGTCTCAGGGTCGCTGCTATCCGAGCGGAAGGTAGATTGCCCGGAGGGTGCTCGCTTGGATTGGCGCCCATGTGCACGCGTGAAGGCTGGCTGGGGGATCCCTTAGCGCGCGTCTCAGCCGAAGAGATCCAGACCTATGCTCATACGCCTCAGGACGGCAGGTTGTTTGGTCGCCTGGTCGAATTTTGGCGGCGTTGTTTGCCACGGCCCAAGCGGTGGCCCAGAGGCCGAAACCTTGGGCGTTTGCTCAGGACCTTGTTTCGGCCTTGAAGCTGTTCGGAGGTCAGGCGGGGCCCTTCATGCTGTCAAGCGGTTTTGTGATGTTTTGTGTTCTGCGGCGGCTCGGGCTTAGATGGAATGTTCCCCTCGCTTCGCGTGGCTGGATGGGGCATCGCCGTCTTTGGCCAGGATCGCAGATGCACTGCCGAATGGTGCGGTGCCGTGCCTCCGGCTACCTTGCCTGGTCAGGTGGCGCGAGGCGGCGAGGACCAGGTTGTTTCTTATTATTTCGAAGCTGTGCGCAGGAATTTCCAACCTGTTCAAGGACTGCAAAGGCGCGTTCGAATGCTGTCAACGTGATTACAGGGCCCTCTCCTCCTCGAGCCCCAGGGGCTCGCGCGGGAATCGAAATTATCTCGATCGGGGCCGGTTCCCAGAGGGCCCCTGCACACGCGCCCGCGAAATATGTCAGAGAAGGCCGGCCGTTTGAATTCGAGCGCACAGGGAATCACGAAACCGACGGACTCGCCAAGCTAGGAGCTGGTCCAGTGCAGCAAGACCCCGAGGAAGTCCTGCTTGCCATAGGTTATTTGGCTTTGTCTCGTCAGCTCCTCCGGTTTATCACGAGAGCGGAGGTGCACTAACTACAGCGAGCAAGGTGTTTCTGATCGGAAGCTGGAACATATACATTACCAGTGGCGCGTTGTTATTCAATCCCTGGACTTTTTGACGGTCAGGGACGACGTCGGGGTGGTGTGGTGTATAGTTGTTCCCCCGTTCTCCTGGGGAAAGTACGAAAATGTATACACCAGCATCCCGTATACACCAGTATCCGCTTTCCTGTACGAGTTTCAGTGCAGGGCCGGAAAATGCGTCGGTGTATAGAGTTCGGTTCCTTCTTTGAGAATGTAGGAGTTCAGGGGCTCCTCGTTGGTTTCCGTGGATCTGCCTTCGGACCACTCAGCACAGATGGAGAGGCCCCGTGCCCGCGACGCCGGCGCCGCGGCCCCGGGCCCCCCCGCCGGTGCCACCCAGCCTGGAGCCTGACCCTGCAGCTGTCGCCTCGAGGGGGAGTTTTCTCGGGGGCGCCGGGGAGGGGACCAGGCCGTGAAAAGCGGGAGGTCCTCTCCCCCCTCCCCCCCTCGCTCCTCGGCTCCTCGCTCTCTTGCCCGTTTCGGCCCCTTGCCTGGCCCGCGTTTTTTTTTGTCGGCCCGTCCCGGTGTCCGAATAAGAGGGGCGGCGCCCCGCGGTGCCACGCTGGCGAGTAGCCTGGCGTGGGGCTTTGCACTCCAGGACGAGGTCACGGCATGTGTGAATCTCCCGAGGTGGGCAAGGCTCTTCCTCCGCTCCTCTGTTGCTCGACCTGCGCAGGCTCTGCTGCGGTCTCTGCGGGGGCTAGGGGGCCCCATGATTTCTGCGAAGGTTCGGTTCGCGCCCGGAGTGGAGCAGGCACGAAACAGTCGTCCAGTTGTGCAAGGCGGAAGCACCCGAATCTCCTTCGCACGTTGGGCCCAGCGAGATCCCCTGGAGGCCTGGCGGTTGAGCTGTTCGGCCCGAGGGTCTTTGAGGCATGGCGGGAGGCCCTGCGAGGAAGACCCGGGGCGTCGGGGGCCCCCCTTTGCGGAGGCTCGAGCAACCTCTGCCTGTCAGATTGCCCCCAGGCTCTTGGGCCCAACGAAGTCGAAGTTCGAGAGCTCGGCAAGCTGCGCCGAGTTCGTGAGCCCGCCTCTTGAGGGTCCTCGTGGGGCCCTGGCCGCTTGGGTCGTCGTGGGAGCATGTTGGACAGTCTTGGGCCGTCTTTGGGCTCTCTTGAGAGCATCGGCCGTTTTTAGGCCCTCGTTGGGCAGACTTGGGGCCCTTAGGGAAAGAATAACTGAGAACATTTCGACTTGCAGTTGCAGATGACTCGAGGGTGCTAGTAGCCTGGCTCGTCAGAGCTCCTATTTTTGCGGCCCTGAGCTGGAAGAGTTTCAGAATCCCTTTTCCTCCATCCTCCCTCCACAAGGCACAGCCTCCTTCCCTCCCTGGACCTGTCCTGGGGCTGCGACATTAGTAAGAATTCCGAAAGCAATCCAGCCGTAGCGACGAGAAGCTTTCTCGAGGCCCAGACAATATAAATAGATTGGGGATGCCTTGCGGCTGGTGCCGCCGACCTTGAACGGGCACGGTGACGACGATGGCGGCGGTGGCGCCGACAACGACGACGACGCTGACGCGCTGGTCTCTGGGGAGCCTCTTGGGGGTTTCTGTTGGGGCTGGGGCCGGGGCCGGGAGCCAGGGCCGGAGCCGGGGCCAGGGCCGGAACCAGGGCCGGGGCTGGGGGCCAGGGCCGTGGGCCACCGTGGGTTGGGCCCATGGGGCGGGGTCAAGGCCAGGGCCATGGCCAGCCGGGCTGGGGCCAGGGCCGGGGCCAGGGCTGAGGCGGGGGCCCAGTTCCTGAGCCCCCCTGCCGACAGGGAGGCAATTCCCCCCGGAACTCCTTTTCTAAAGGAGGACCGCCCAGGGGGGGAGGGGTCTTGACCCCTCCTCCCGGACCCTCCCACACGATTCCCCCTCGGGACCCCCCCCCCCTCCCGGCAGGGAAGGGATCACTGATTTCCGTTTGGCTGGATCGCTTGAGGAGGAGGTCCCAGGGAAAGGGGGGGGCGGGACAACGACGACGCCGACGACGACGACGCCGACGACGAATACTCAAACAGAAAAGCGTCTTACACACGCCGGATTGAGCACATACATGAGCAGACAAATGCCCAAACGCTTCTCATTCTCTCCAGACTAGGGGTTCCAGCCCCCTAGCTCGAAGAGACATTCGCTGAGCATGCACATGTCTGTTTTAATGGTTTCTTGAGGGGTGGCTCGAGCTCCGCTCTCCCACAGGCGGTCCGCTCCGCTCCGCTCCTCTCCTTTCTACATTGGTCGGACATTATGGCCAGGCTTGTTGCGTTCTTTCTTCTTCTTCTTCTTATTATTATTATTCTTCTTATTATTATTATTCTCCGACTCATTATCATTATTCTTCTTCCCCGTCTCCGTCTCAGGAGGAGAGGGCGCCGGAGGGCCCCGTCTCCGAACAACCTTGCCCGAAAGGGTTGCAAAAACGTTGGCGAACATCCATCGCGCACAGCCAACAGGGGGGTGATGACCGGGGGGGACTAAGCCATGGCCGGGGCATGATATCTCTTTGGGTCTCATGACCCCCTTCGCTTATCTCAATGCGATCCCTGCCCCGCCCCCTCGTCCGCGCACGCCTCTTGCCCGGAAAGGGCCGCTCAGACCACGATCACACACTACACCCCCGGACCTCGGTCCTCGGTTCCCGACTCCGGCGCCTGCGCAACACGGGCCGCTTTGACCACCAGACACCTTCCTTTCGGTAGCAACTCATGGGAGTCTTATAATTCCTCGCAATTCCGCCTTCAGGGGCGGGCTTCGCGTCGATTTGCCTCAATTTAGCGTCGATTTGCGTCGGTTAGCGTCGATTCGCGTCGATGAGCGTCGGTTAGCGTCGGCTGGCGTCGATGCGCACAAGACGGTATGGGAGGCTCCCATGAATTGCCACCGAACTCTCCTGGTGACGAGCTCTGATCATCCCTGGATGACTTTCTGGTGGCCCCGGGCCCCGAAAGTGGCCCCCCCGAGGCCCCGAAGCGGCGAGCAAGTCCGGCGCTGGCCGCTTCAGAGCGCTGGAGGCCTTGGTACTCGAAGGCTTCTCCGCGATTCGGTCGGCTTTGCCGCGTCGCCGTCGGCCGCGTTCGATTGGTTCGCTTCGGTCGGTCTGCGGTGTACCCTTCCGTTGCTGCGCCGCTGCGCCCGTCCTGGGCCGCCTGCGGATGCCGTCGCTGCCCCGTCGTGCCGTCGCGGCAGATGCCCGCGGCCCGCCCCGAGGCGAAGAGTTACCTGGCCGCGCCGCGGTGGGGCTGGCGGCAGCCCGCGCCCGCCGACAGCTGCTTCGGCGACCAGTGCACCGCCAAGTTCGAAGAAGCCAGGCGCCCGCCGAGCCCGCAGAGCCGCCGCGTTTTCGGCCCTTGCGGGGGGGCGTCCAGGTCTTGCTCCCAGGATCCGCTGGGCTCCTGAGGTGAAGGCTTGCTGCTTCTCTCAAGCAGGAGCTCACCGGCCGCCAGAGCACCCCAACCCAGCCCGAAGGCCCCGATTTGCCATCCATTCCCAGTGGTGGGGGAGGTCGGGAAAGATATAACAAAACGTATGGAGCCCGTATCCCTCCCAACCCGAAATTTGGGTCTTCGGGTTGGGTTGTGGTGGTCTGGTAGGTAGTCAGGAGCGTCAGCGAGTTCTACCCATTTGGTGCCGGCCATGTGGTCATCTCGGTTCTCGGCTCTTCGTAGGCGTCGAACCATCGCATCCTACCTGGATCCGCCGGCTTTCAGATCCCTGACTGAGGATCCGCCGTGCTTTGCTTGATTTCCTTAATTTGCACTCGTGTCCGAAATCCACTCTAAATTGTGCCAAACATTAGGGATTAAGTTGCGCTTCAAAAGAGTAGAGCGGATATCGAAGACGCCTACGGCGGATCACCGCCGCCCCCTGCCTTTCGAAAATGCTCATGCGGCCAAGCTTGGGCCAAGCTATTGGAGTACGTGTTCCCCCCAGCAGTTGCGGAACCCTTTGGGGGAACATTGGGGAGAGGAAGAGAAATGATGATGATGATGATGATGATGATGATGATGATGATGATGATGATGATGATGATGATGATGATGATGATGATGATGATGGCAACAACAAATGGTGACAGAAAGCCACTGGCGCCATCCGCGCCGGAGGCTTCACGTGGAAAGAGCAGTCGCTCCAGACCATGGCTGGCGGTGGCGCAACCATGGAGGACGCCGCCGGCATTCGCTGTGCTGTGGGTGATTCGATTGTGGAGTTCGCACCTGTACAACGCATGCTGGTCTTAGGGGAGTTATTGGATAACCGCGGCAGCACGGCGAGCAGCATCGATTTCAGATTATCCAAGGCCGAGGGCAACTTCTGGGCCAACTCACGGGCACTCTGCGCTCCTGGGATGGTGGTTGACAAGTTGAGTGCCTGGGGCAGGGGGCCGAGAGCGTCTGCCCTGCACGGAGTACAGAATTGGCACCTGACGCGGGATCTACTTCACAGAGTTTCGACATGGGAGCTCAAGTGGCTACGGCGGACGCTTCGCATGCGCCGCAAACCCGGGGAGACACACGCGGAGTATTTACAGCGCACAGCCTTGAGAATCAAACAATGGATGACACGTTCCAGATATGCCCCTGCACACGTAGCCGCACTCAGATCGTATTTTCATGGGGCCTATCGCGAGCGAAAGTCTTGCATGGAGAACGGCACATCTCTACTCAGCTTGGCGAGGGAATACAATTCTAGGAACGAATGGGAGACTTGCAAAGATTTTCCGGCCAAGCGGCGTCGTCTGGAAGGACTTCTACAACGCGGCGGTGGCCGTCGGGCGTCTTGGGAAGATCCGATTGTACACTGTATGGGAGAGAATTGGCGGCATGACAGAGATGCTATGACATGGGCGGAGTGGAGGAGGCGATCAACGGGCCTTGTGGCAGAAGTGTGCGCACGCTGGCATCTCCCGCCTTGCGACGATGGTGACCGAGGCGGGCCTTCAGCCGCGGGATTGCACGCAGACCGCGGGGCCGAGGACGACAGGTTGATCTTCAGAAATTTGGAACCGGAGCCCGACGAGCTTGAAGACACCGTTGCTGTTCATGTGGATTGGGCTTCCGAGAAGATGCACATACTGTATGCGACGGACTCCAAAACATTACAGGAAGTAGTACGTGGTCACGCAAAATTGCGGGAAGAGGGGTATGAACCATTACTCGCACGGGTACTGTGCCGGATCGTTGATCACATGGGCCGAGGGTGGCTTCCTCCATGCATCAACCAGGACCCAGTTCAATGGTGGAGGCGGAGCTACAACAAAGTAGCGGATGGCTTGGCCAACATACCAATGGATACCCGGCGAACGTGGACGAAAAGATACGCGCACCATATGTCCATGCAGGAAGCCAACGTGGTGATCCAGACGGACGGGGGCCTACGTGACGGTGACTGTGCCGCGGCTGCCTGGATTATCGGTCTGTGGGGAAAGCCTGCTGGTGGCCACCATTATCGTTACGAGCCTGTCGTTGTGCACGGCACGTTCATCCAGTTACCTTGCACGGCTTTCGGAGCAGAGGCTATCGCATTGGACGAAGCGTCACGAGAAGTTGCCGCCCTACTTCTACAACTGAGGCAAACGGCTGGCATTTAGGTGTCTTGAGACCGTCACGAACAGAACAGAACAGAACAGATGATGCTGATGATGATGATGATGATGATGATGATGATGATGATGATGATGATGATGATTATGATGATGATGAGGAGGAGGAGGAGGAGGAGGAGGAGGAGGAAGAGGAGGAGGAGAGGGAGGAGGAAGAAACAGAGGAGGTCTTGTGAGGACCTCTTGGGGCATCCAGAAGTCTTCCTGGGAGCCTTCTGGAGGCTCTCGGGGGCCTCTTGGGGGCATCCTGGGGCCTCTTGGGACCTCTTGGGGACCTCTTGGGGACCTCTTGGGGGCCTCTTGGGGGCCTCTTGGGGCCTCAATGGGACCTCTTGGCCGTTGGAGGCCGGCTTGGGGCCCTCTCTAAGTAGTCGTGGGTCCCTCGCCGTCTTGGAGGTCGCTGCAGCCGTCTTGGGGGCTTCTTGGGCCGTCTTGGGGCCATCTTGGACTGTCTTCTGGGCCTCTTGGGGGGCCCTTCTTGGGGCGATCTTGGGGGCCTATGGGCTCGCCTTGGAGCGTCGGAAGCCCGAAATGGCGAGAACGCAACAATGACACAAACATTTGAAGGAAGGCAGGGACTTGGGCCTCGTGGAGCCAGGCCCCCCCCAAGATGGCCCAAGAGGCGCCCAACACGTCCCAAGAAGCGTCCAAGACGGCCCAAGAGGGGTCCAAGAGGGATCCAAGACGGCCCAACGCACCCCAAGAAAGCCCAGACCGCCTAAGAGTATTCCAAGATGGCTTCAGATGGCCTCAAGACGGCCCAAGAGGCCCCAAGAAGGTCCAAGAGGCCCCCCAAGAGGACCCCCAAGATGGCCTCAGGAGGTAAAAATCTTGATGTTCCGTCGGTGATCCTATGTGTTTTCGATTCCCGCCTTTTCGGCCCAAGAACGGCCCACGACGGCCCAAGAGGCCGCAAGGATCGTCCCAAGACGGCCCCAGGGGCCCCAAGACGGCCCAAGAGGGCCCCAAAACTGTCCACGAGGGCCCGAAGACTGCCCCAAGAGAGCCCGAAGATAGCGTTAATATGGTCCCAAGAGGGCCCGAAGAGGCCCCCAAGAGAGCCCCAAGGCGGCCAAAAGGCCTCCAAGACGCCCCAAGACGGCCCAAGCGATCCCCAACTGGCCCAAGAGGGCCCCCAGACTGCCCAAAAGGGCCCCCTCAAGGACCTTGAGGAGGTCAAACCTATTGATTTGCATGCGGTCGTTTTTTGTATGGTTTTGGGGTTCTCGCCTTTTCGGGCTTGCGACGGTCCAGGACGGCTCGAGAGGCCCCCGAGATCTTGTCATTGCCCAAGGGGCTCCCACGAGGGCCCCAGTGCGCCTGAAGGGGGCCCCTGCAGGCGCCCTAGAGGCTCCCCAAGAGGGCGCGACGTGGGCCCCATGAGGCTCCCAATGGGGCTCCCGAAGGCCCCCAAGGAACGCTCCAAGACGGCCGAACGCCTCCAAGACACCCCAAGACGGCCCCAAAGGGCCCCAGGGCGGCCCTGCAGGCTCCCCAAGAGAGCGCGAAGTGGGCCCCACGAGGCTCCCAATGGGGCTCCCGAAGGCCCCCAAGGAACGCTCCAAGACGGCCGAACGCCTCCAAGACGGCCCCAAGACGGCCGCGAGCACGTCCGCCTTTTTGTCGGGCGGCGCCAGGTCCACCTGCTGGCGGCCGCGACGGGCTGCCGCGCCGACGGCGGCACGACGGCGCCGGCGTCGGCGAGCGTGCGCGCGCGCCCCGAAGACACACACACACACACACACACACACACACACACACACACACACACACACACACACACACACACACACACACACACACACACACACACACACACACACACACACACACACACACACACACACACACACACACACACACACACACACACACACATACACACACACACACACCACACACACACACACACACACACACACTCACACTCACACTCACACTCACACACACACACACCACACACACCACACACACACACTCACACTCACACTCACACTCACACTCACACTCACACTCACACTCACACACACACACACACCAAGATGGCCCAAAAGGGCCCCAGGGCGGCCCAAGAGGGCCCCAAGAAAGCCCAACAGGGCCCCAACGGGATACCCAGGAGGCAAGCAGCATGGATGTCCCTTAGGTTTTTGAGAGTTGTTGGGGTTCTCGCCTTCTCGGGTTTCCGACGGCCCATGACGGCCCAAGAGGCCCCCAAGATCGCCCCAAAGATAGCCCAAGAGGGACCCACGAGGGACCCAAGAGGCCCCCAAGCGGCGCCCCAAGAGGGCCCAACGGTGCACAAGACATTGCGTTGTCGATGGCTTTTGCTAGTTTTTTTGGTGTTCTCGCATTTTCACCTCAAGAAGGCCCAAACTGGCCCAAGAGACTCCAAAGATCGTCCCCCGACGGCCGACGATGCCCCCCCAAGGACCCGAAAACGGTCCAAGAGGGCTCCAAGACGGCCCACGAGGGCCCCAAAACAGCCCAAGAGGACCCCAAAGCAGCCCAAGAGAGCCCCAAGACGAAGACGGCCCCAAGAGAGCCCCCAAACCCAAGGAACACCAATAATGTTGGCCTCCTCATGCCCTCTCGAGGGCCCTCTTTGAGGGCCTCTGGGGCCGCCTTGAGGCTCTCTTGGGGCCGTCTTGGTGCCCTCTTGGCCGACGCCAGGCGGGCGCCTCTGCGGCCCCCGTATTGGGCACGAAACGTTTGAGGGTACGCTGAAAATTGCAAGGTGACGACATGAAGATGCGCGTGCGTTGTGCGCGCGCCGAAGCCATGCGGGTGCCGTTGTGTGGTCCTGGTCTAGAGTCTCAGACGTGCGAGGGGTGTGCCAATTTTGGGCGCGCCGACGTCATGCGGGCACGCCCACGGAGGCTGTAGTTGAGGCTCCTTGTGGGGCACGAGAAGTGTGAGGGAGGTGACGGCACCAACGCACCCACGCCAAGCTGGCACGTCCAGTTGGTCTGCAGCTGCGGTTGCCCATGCGGCACGGGACGTGTGAGGGTTGTGACGACATGGGCGTGCCGGGTGCGCCCACAAGGGCTGTAGTTGGGTTTCCCTGCGTGGCACAACTCCAGGGCGAACCGACATGAGCGTGCCGATGTTCTCTGGGTGTGACCACTGGGGCTGTGCAGTTGGGGTTCGCTGTTGGATGCGACGCGTGTGAGGGGTGTGCCGACGAGAGTGTGCCGACGCCCTGCTGGCGCGCCCGCTATCGTCGAACGTTCGCAGCTGGGGTGCCGAATCGGGCGCGCCAGCTGCGCGCGGGCAAGCCCACTCGGCTTGAGTTGGTGTGCCGACACGGGCACGTCGATTACATGCGGGCGCGCTCTCTGGGATTGCAGGCGTGGCTCCGTATGCGGCACGAAGCGTGCTGGGGGCGTGTCAACGCTAGCACACGGGCAGCATGGGCAGCGACAAGAGCAGCGGCAGCAGCAGCAGCAGCAGCATGCGGCAGGCACCGCATCAGTGGCGTCGCGCGGCGCGGCGGAGGCAAAGCGACAGCCAATCTCCACAGGGTGCGGGTTCGGAAACTAACACAACAAACGTACAAAAAAGTGCGTTGATGATTTCGGCAGTCTGAGGCCTCTCTTGATCTTGGGACCTCTCTTGAAGCTTCTCGTGCAGACGACCTCTTGAGGCCTGAGGTATTGCTCCAACGCATTCCCCAGAGCCGTTCGGAGCGTGTGGAACGGGACGGGAGCGCGGACTTTGGGGACCTCGAGGAGCCTGGAGATGCCCAAGGGCGCGCCATACTGGGGGCCTTGGGGCGTCGGAGCGGGCCTTGGGGCTCTGTGCGAAACGCCCCAGAATCATTGAAGGGGTCTGGAAGGGCACAGGGGGTCTTTGGCCCCTTCTAGACGGGCCTGGAGACACGCCATGCGGCGCGCAATTTGATTTTTTGCAGAAGGTCCCAGTAGCGGTGCAACAGAGGGGCTGTGGGGCGCTTGGACCGGGGGGCGTGGGGCGTGTGCACAGGCCCGAGTGGCGAGGGCCTGCGGGCGTCTGGATGGTCCAGGGGCCCCAGACAGGTCCGCACATGTTGTTGGCTCAAGACCGTTTGGAGCGGTTTCCAGAATTCTCAGCGCTCCACTGCGAGTACGGGGCGGTGGCGCTTGCTGACTCCCGCGAGATGCACCAGTTGTCCTCGCCTGCGGGTGCGTTCCGATTCGATGAGGGACGGTCTCAACCGCCTGCTGCCGTTGGGCTCGCGGAGCTGATCAGGCAACAGGCCCTCGCTGCACGGCAGGTGCTGGCCCTCAACGAGCAGCTCGCGCTGGCTCTCGACGATCTGTCGGCTCGGGACCCTGGGAATCCAGAAGTTGTTGCTCCTCCAGCGGAAGCACTTTGTGAGTTCAAGGGCACGCCACTCGCATCCATGGACCCTACACAGTGCTCCATAGAGGATCCGACACAGTCGACGCCGCTGTTGCAGGGTGTGAAGACGGACGACTTCAAGAGCCGTGCATACTTGACGCAGAATCGGCTTAATGAGTGTAAGGCCATCGGGATCGTGAAGCAGAAGGCGGACCCGCATTTTTGCGAAGCGCGCGATTACAAGGACCACGGCCTGTCCGCTAGGCTTGTAAAGCATCCAAGGTTCGAGTCGGTGATGTTCATCATGATCGTATTAAACAGTATCTGGCTTGGGGTTGAGGCAGACTACAACAAGGAGGACATATTATGCCAGGCTCCCTTGGTATTCCAGGTAGTGGACAATATATTCTGCACCTACTTCACCGTCGAGTTCATGCTGAGGTTCTTTGCCCTGAAGCACAGAGCAAGGGCGATGAGAACTGGACCATTTCTGCTGGACGCCTTCTTGGTCATTGTTAGTGTGTGGGAGACTTGGGTGCAAGTCCTCGTATTCCTCATCTTCCAGCGGAGGGCGGGCATGGGCGGCGTCCTCAAGAGCTCGCTTTCCCTGCGAGTGCTGCGCATAGTGCGTGTGCTTCGCGTGCTTCGCGCGTCGCGGTCCATGCCGGTGCTGCTCACATTCATGGAGGGCATGATCAAAGGCAGGGCTGGACCTAAACGCTGTTTTGCTGGACTTCGGCTATGTTTTGTTTTTCGTTTTGGCATGGATGTACAGGACAACAGGTAGAGCAAAACGAAACCATAACGAAAACAAAACGAAAAACAACGTTTAGGTCCAGCCCTGATCAAAGGCGTGAAGGCCGTCGCCACGAGTCTCCTGCTCCTGATCGGAGTGATCTACGTGTTCGCTATCATGCTGCGCTGCCGCGCGCGATTCCGGCACCGCGCTCGGGTGGGCGCGAGGGGGGGGGGGTCGCCTTGGGGGGATTCGCATATTTCGGGCCACTCACGCCCCCCCGCCGTCGTCACGCCATCCATATCCATTTCGGGGGGTCCGGGGGGCATCTTGGGCCACAGGGTTCGAATAGAATGTCCATGTACGGGAGGGGGGAGGGGGGAGGGTCCACGGACACCCCCTCTCCCGCAAGCTTTGCATGTGGACCATGCGTGTGCTTGGAAGGCCAAAACCGCAGGGACCAGGCGACAAAACACCGGGCGCAGCTCGGGCTCGATGCGGCGGGGGGCCCTGGCCGTTGCTCCGCAGAGGACGAAAGGGCCCGACGCACACCAACCGCCGCAGGCGCGGTGGCGGATTCTTTTCACCCAGCTGCTGGGGGGCACAGCACCGTTTCAGTCGTCATTCGGCACCGTGTTGACGTCTGTGCACTTCCTCTTCCTCACGGCCCTCTGCAGCATCGACAAGAACTTCATCATCCAGATGCTCGACGCCGGATGGATGTGTTGGCTCATCTGGTTGCTCTTCATCTTGGTCGCGAACCTGACGATCATGAGGATGTTGACTGGCGTGATCCTGAGCCTTGTCCAGGACGTGAATGCGCAGAACAAGGGGAACGACGGGAAAAACCAGCTGATGCGAACAGTTTGTGTCATGATGGATGAAAACATGAACAATCGAATCTCGAGGGAAGAGTTCAAAGCACTGGCCAACCGCCCCGACCTCATGGAGCTTCTCACCGAGTCGGGAGTCGACCTGGGCTTCTTTGTCGAGACGATGCTGGACAGCTGGCCGCACTACGAGGAAGTGTCCGCCGACCACTTGGTGACCCAGATGGTCAAGTGCCGCGGCTCCAACACCGTTACGCTGGAGGACCTGATCAGGCTTGGCGGCGCGCAAAAGGGGGTAGGGGGAGGGGGGACGGCTTTTTAGAAGTAGCCTGCTTCTTAGAATGCGCTGGCCCTACATCTATAGACGAGGCCCGCGCCTTCTAAGACGCAGGGGTCATTCTAAGAAGCCTTCCCCCTCCCAGTACCCCCCTCTGCGAGTGGCCGATTATTGAACAGTCAGGACATCTCATTCGACGTCCTGATTGTTTCGATACTCGGTCTCCCGAAGTCCAGACCCCTTCCTGGGACCGGTTCTTCATCCTGAGTCGTTTTTTGATTGTCCTGGGGCCCACTGAGGGCCCCGAGAGGCCGAAAAGTGAGAAAAAACGCCCGTCCTGATTTTTGCCGCGACGCGTGGCTGACATTGTTTTTGGATGGTCCTGGGGCCCAGTGAGGGCCCCGAGAGGCCGAAAACTCGGAAATTGGAACGTATACATTTTGCTGATTTCTGAATCCTAGGACTTTTCGAGGGTCGGGGACATCGCTGGGGTGGTGTGGTGTACCCTTTTTCCCCCGATGTCCCGGGAGAACGACGAAAAATGCATACACCAGGATCCCGCATACACCAGAGTCCGCGCTCCTGTGCGAACTTCAGCGCAGGGTCGGAAAAAGCGTCGGTGTATAGAATTCGTTTCCTTCAAAAAGGGCGAAAAGCCGCCCGTCCACAGACACAAGTAACACCCGTCCTGATTCAGGAGGGGGAAAAACACACAGACACAATTAATCGTCGACTCCCAGGAAAATATGGAAAACATGGGAGGTGGGGGGGAAGACGAACACCCAGAAAATGTAGGAAAAGTATGGGGAATCCTGTTATTCGTGTGTGTCTTTATTTGCGTGTCCCAGGGCCCCTTCACTGATTCTGTTGCCGCGACGCGTGGCCGCCAGGCAGAGCCGGAGCCTGGAGCAGAGGCTCGCGGCCTGCCTCGAGCGGGCCCTGCGCGAGCGGCCGTGAGCGGCGCCGGCAGGCCCGCGGGCTCGGCGCGGCGGTGCGGAGACCTGGCGCGGGGGGCGGCCACCGCTCCGGCCGGCGCAGGCCCAGAGACCGGGCGTCTCGAAAAAATCGGGGCGGAGGTTGTTCGTGGGTTTCGGCCTCTCGGGGCCCTCGCCGGGCCTCGGGACCGTCAAAAAACGACCCGGGACGAAAAACCGGCCCTGGGGAAGTGGTCGGGAGCTCGGGGGCCCGTGTCCCGAAAGAATCGAGACGTCGGATGTCTGGGAGGGGCAGGAGGACGAGAGAGGAAGGAGTGCAGCACCAGCCGGAGTCAGGCGATGGCAAACATGGACCAAGGGGGCGCGGATTCGCGACGGGTCGCGTTTCCGTGGGGAATCGCGGATCTCCGCCGCCGAGTGAGGCGGCACCAGCCGCATTTTGGGGTGGGCACCTCCCCCGATCCATGGATTTGGCGACCGCGCGCTAAATCCATGGATCGCTAATCCATGTTTGCGCGCCCCCGATGGAAGGGGACCATCCCATTCGCGTACACAATCAGCCTAGGCCTCCTAGACGGGGTCCGAGTAGATGGGGTCGGAGGATCGGGACCGCATCTACTCGCACCCCATCTACTCGGACCCCATCCAGGAGGCCTCTACTCTCGAGCTCATCCCCTGGTTCGTCGGGGTCGTTGGGTGCGCGCTGCCTCCTATCAGGTGTCCGCTTCCCCAGCTCTTCAGCCGAGGCGCGGTAGGATAATCCGAACGAGGTCGGCTCCTGGCACCGAGCACGGGGCAGGGTCAAGAGGGGGAACCCCATCAAGGCCGAGCTCTGAGACAGAATGGAGGAGAAGGAGGAGGAGGTCGTCAAAGTGAAGGCAAAGGTGAAGGCGTCACGGGAGGTGCTCCACAGCAGCAGCAGCTGCGGCGGCTAGGAACTGTACGATCTCCCTGGGGGTGATCATGGATGCAGGGCCGAGAATCGAGCTAAACACGATCCCGCGGCCTGCCAGGACGACCCCGTGGGCTCTCGGCCTCCCCCCCCCCCGCCGCCCACCTCCCCCATTCCCCAACCGAGGCGGGCCTGACAGGATGGCCCGTTGGCGGAGGGCGGCACGCTCTCGGGGCGGCGCCGATGAGAGAAAGACTGGCGCGCCAGTCCAAGGTACAACGGGAGGAAGTCTCGAGCGGGAGCGCTGGTTTTGGTAGGACGGCGGCTTTCGGCGGCGAGCAAGAACACCAGCCCGTGAGTGAAAAAGGAGGAAGTCTCGAGCGGGAGCGTTGTTGTTGTTGGGGGGCCGGCTTTGGCGGTCCCCCAAACCGCTCGAGCGTGAGCCTCATTTTCAATGAACATGTAGTTGGCGCCTCGGCGAGAGCGCCACAGCGCCTTTAATGTGGACAGTCGGGGGTCGGGAGTCTGGCGATGTCGGGTCCTCGCGAGACTCCCTCCCAAAAGGGCCTGGTGATTATGAACCGAACAGGAGTGCACTCGATTGCAGCGCTGCTTACTACTCCAGATTTCGTAATAAAAGGGAGGGGGTCTGGACCCTCCAATACAAGCCATTTCAGACCTCCCCCGTGGGAGAACCCTCCAAAACATCGTCCCCAGACCCGCCAGGCCCTCCAAGATAGCCTGGAAGACCCCCCCCCCCGAAATGAGACCCCCCTCCCTTTATTACGAAATCTGGAGTACACATCATGCACGTGCACATACAAAACAACTGCAGTATGTTGTTATATGTTGTTATGCCTTCTCTCTTCGGAGCAGCACGCACGATCATGATGCGTGCCAGTGATCACAAGCTCGTCACGCCAAACGCGTGCCCCCACCCCGCTTCATCATTTTCTTTCTTTTCGGTTCCTAGGGTGCAGGGGGGCGCTCCCGTCACCGTCTACGAGCAGAGGAAAGGGGGAGGGAGGCAACAAGGAAGAAGCGTTCAGCCACAACATCTTGAATAGTACTTGGATCGCCTGCTATATACAACGTCTATAGACACCCACATCTGAAAAGCGAAACCAATATCCTGCCTTGCATCGCGAGAGCGCATTCGGGTGTGCAGTTCCTTCAAAGAAATGCCATCCTCCGCGCCCTGGTCGGTAATCATAATGTCATATACTCTGTCCGCCAATGTGCCAATCTTCGTTGGAAGTCGCTTCGCTGATTGGAACACTATGGTGTGCTTGACGTTGCCCTCTTTCACTTTGAGCTTGCTCTTCTTTATGATACGTTTCTCATAACGATCCAAAAAACTCCCCTCTTGTTTATTGCCCACAGAGACGGTGCATCGGTCCTCTGTTGCCGCGCCTGAGGGGAGCCCGAAAAGCTCGTCAGCACAATCCTGCCAAGTATCTGCTGGAGGTGCCAACAAACATCGCCTGCCGATATCACAGCATATTCGGCAGCCATATTCGGCCGCCATATTCGGCAGCCGCTGCGGCAACCCCTGGATCAGGAAGAGAACGAGTGCAAACGGGAGGCACAACATCGGAATGTGCTGCCTGTGGTTCTCTCCCCCGTGAACGTCGGTTCCAGAACGATTTCCAAGGCCCCCTGCCCCCCCTGGCCGCGGGAAGATTTTGTGGCCCTGGATCTGTCGGCAGTCAGTTTGTGCGAGTGGGTCGGTCGGAAACAAAATCCTATGCCCCTCGCGCCGAATAGGATGATGATGATGATGATGATGATGATGATGATGATGATGATGATGATGATGATGATGATGATGATGATGATGATGATGATGATGATGATGACAATGAGGAGGAGGAGGAGGAGGAGGAGGAGGAGGAGGAGGAGGAGGAGGAGGAGGAGGAGGGGCTCTATGTGTACGCCAGGTCGTCTGGTCGACCACGGAGCCCACGAGCTCGGCGAAGGAATTCGATGTGTGGACGCTCCAGCATCCCGCAGGTTGGGAAGCTGGTGCTGGGGCGTCTATACACCCAGTTCCTTGGCCGACCGTACGATGTGGCGCACGGACGGGACTGGTTTGGCGCCCAGGGCGAAGAGGCTGGCTTGGCCAGGACTAGTTTTGGTCTGCGGATGCTTCCAAGCCTCGGCCCCACCGCCACTGCAGGAGGAGAAGGAGGAGATCTGATTCGAGTACATGTGGTGGTCTCTCTCCAATCGCTGCAGCTCATGCGCGCTATAAGCGGCTGTCGGAAAACGTATCCGTGTCCTCGGCCTCGCGGGCCGGGCCCTTGGGCCGCGACCCCGTGGATGCGGATGCACCGTGCGGAACGCACCCGTGCGAGATCACGCCGCCGACTCCAGACCGCGAGGGCGCGAATATGGATACGTTCGCCGCGCGCGAATAATGTTGGATCTGGCCGTATACATTTTTCTAGGCTGCCCAGGTGGGGTCTAAGCAGCCGGGGTCGAAGGACCGCTCCGCATCGCCGATGTGAGACAGAGCCTCCTTTCGCCGACGTCGCAGATGCATCGCTGATGCATCGCCGATGCATCGGTGACGCATCGACGATGCGGCGCGATCCTCGACCCCATCTACGGTCGGGAACTTTTGGGCCGCGTGTCGCTCCGCCGGCTCTGGCCCACCACGCTTTGGCGCGACACGTTGTCCACGTGCCAGTCCCGCGGCGCCACCAGCGTCAACGTCCCCAATTCTTCCCGCCCAGCGGAGCGGAGCGACACGCTACCAGCTCGCAGGGGATGTCGTGTCGCCAGGGCCGCCGCGACACGTTGAGCACAAGCTCCTGGTGGATGTCGATATCCTCGAGCCCTCTGATGAGGCTGATGATGATGATGACGATGATGATGATGGTGGTGATGATGGTGGTCAGGATGAATATTATGATGATCATCATCGTCATCATGATCATGATCATCATCAGCAGCAGCAGCAGTACCACCACCACCACCATCGTCATCATCAGCAGCAACACCATCTTCATCATGATCAGCAGTATCATCATCATCATCATCATCATCATCATCATCATCATCATCATCATCATCATCATCATCATCACCATCATCATCATCATCATCATCATCATCATCATCATCATCATCATCATCATCATCATCATCACCGCCACCATCATCATCATCATCATCAGCATCAGCATCAGCATCATCATCATCCGTAGCCATGTTGGCTCAAGGCCAAGATGGCGACACATCGACTCCCTAAGCGGGGTAGGCTTCCTTTAGACAGGTCTCGACAGCAGCGATCCGATCAGTCCTTCACATCCAAGTCCTGGTCCGCTCCATGCAGTTCTTATTCAAGTCCCGGTCCGCGTCATGCACTTCAGTATTCAAGACCTGGTCCGCCCCAGGCTCCTTCACACTCAAGTCCTGGTCCGCCCCAAGCGAAGCCCTTTTCAAGTCCTGGTCCGCCCCAGGCTGCTCTTGCCAGCGCTCGTGCACGAGGTCCACTGGTCCTGCTACTCTACAGTCCTCGCGGCGCTCGGGTCGGGCTGCTTGAACAACACCATCCCAGACAGCCAGTGGGTGTGCAAAACAGCAATCGCAATGCCGTCTTCTAGCTCGAGCTCGAGCATCCCTTCGCAAGGTTCACGCAGTGCTGGCCACAGTGGAGACGTTTCCCGCCGCTGCACACTGCGCCAGGTTCGACGCCGAAAGCGACGAGAAGCTGTCCGTGAACGTGATGTCCTTGCTGGAGCCTCAGAACGCCGTGGCCCTTTCCACGGGCGGGGCCCACGGATTGGATCGGGCAGTTCGAGACGTCGACGAGACGGAGAAGGTGCAGCTGTGGTCCTTGCGTCCGACAGGACTGGGTCCAGTATTCGAGGCTCGGTTTGCTCCACAGGCGCTGCACAAGCTCCTGGTGCCGACAGCGGCCACTTCCACTCGCTTCCGCCAGCTCGTTCTGAACAGCAAACTTTCGTCGACTCTCGACGATGCGGAGCGCGCTCGACTGGCTCATGACCTGGAGATGGCCCCGACCTTCCCTGCAGACGAAATCCTTGCTGTCCGAGGTACTCGAGGTCCGCGGCACGCTCGTGATCGCGCAGATGCCCCCGCCTTCCCTCGTCAGCCGCGACCTCGGGATGCAGCACCACCTGGCGGAGCACTCCCTGGGGATCTCGCCGCGGCCATTGACGGCTCTGTTCACAACCAGACCACGCTCGTCACCCAGCAGCTCAGCAACCTTTTTGACCACACCTGGTCCAACGTCCAGGCCGACCTCCGCTCCACCGTCGAGGCCTACAACGCGCCGCAGGAGGCCCGCCGCCTCGCGCTGCGCGCGACCTCAGCAGCATCCGTCGCCGACAGGAAGCACAAGCTGAGCACCAAGCCGCGCCGCGACAATGCGTGCAACGGCTCGAAGCTGCCATCTCTCTCTGAAGCTCAACTTCCTACCATTGACCTGGCCAACCTTGCCGGCGGCGACCACGAGCCCAAACCGACCTTCTTCAGCTTCGGCGCGCCCAGCAGAGCTCGGCCTGCAGGAGTCCGCCGTGTCGCAGTTCAGTTGATGCAAGGTACCCAACCCCAAACCGATCATGCCAACATACTTGAGCACGCCCTGGCCCGTCGATTTCACTTATATGTGCAGGGCGGATCAGAGGTGGCGCTGGCTCGGGCCCATGCGCTTGCTCGCGCCCTCAAGCTTGTCGGCGGGCAGTGGCGACGGTTCAGCGCCCAGAATGTCCGCGGCGCCGAGGCTGCGCTCTTCGCCTCCACGGACAAGTCGCCCAAGCAGGTCAAGAAGGAGCTCTGAAAGAAGCGGCTCGCCACCATCGTCGCCGCAGTCTTGCTTGGCGTGGAATTCAAGACGCCACGCCAGTCGGGCATCGCGCAGCAGGGGGCGATGCCGATCGTGGAGGTTCAGCCGCAGGGCCTCCGCGAGCAGTCCGCGCCCAAATAGAACCCAGCTGCAGTCGCGCAGATGGGCGTCTTCAAGGACCTCACCCAAGCCTAAGCTCATCTTGGTCGATTTAACATTAACAAGGCCCCGTGGAAGGCCATCAAGAAAGACGCACCAGTGCAAGTTGTTTCCTGGGGCGCAAGAGGACTGCTCTGCCGCGATGCCCGCCGATGCCGACCCATGTTCCGCCGCCCCGTGAAAGCGTTCCGCCTTCGGGCCATCATCCTGATCCAGGAGCGCCACGGCTCGCTCGCGGAGCTGTGGGACATGCTCGCCCGCAACCCGTGCTCCTGCTCCTACGTCGCCAACTTCTCGGGCAGCCTTTCGAGAGGCGTGGGCGGCGATGCTGCGCTCGCCCCCGGGCTCGCACGCGCTGGGCGCGAGCTTCTGCAGCGAGGCCGCGGCGCCGGTGGCTCCCCCCATCCTGTCTGCGGCCCGCAATCGCTGGCGACGCGATTGTCCCTGCCAGGATCATGCTTGCCCGCGACCTCAACCCGAAAGGCGCGCGCCCTCAACGCCCGCAACTATTTGCTCGGCGAATCCCAGAAGGAATCGGCGCAGAGGGGGCGGCAGTCACATGCGCAGAGGGTCTTGGAGATCCCGCGCCCACGCGTCTTCGCGGCCATGGGCGGCTTCAACTTCGCAGGTGCCCCCTCGCATTCCCACCCCCTCCTGCGGCCTGGAGTTCGCAGGCAAACGCGGGGAAGCCGCTTCCAGCGGAACTGGGCCTTCCGGCGCCAGCCCGCGAAAAAACGACGTCATCGAGATCGCCGCCGACATCCCAGCGCGCTTCTCGCAGCGTTGCCAGGTAGGCGCCGCCGTCGGCAGATCCTCCATCGACTTGCCGCCGGCCGTCATCCCGCGCCTGAACTGACATCTGGATGCCGCCCAGGGCGCGGCGCCCCTGTGGGGCGCGCGCCTCAGCGACCATGCCGCCATCAAGCTCGCCATCGACACTGCAGAGGTTCCTGACAAAGGCGAGCGCCCCATCCCCGACTTCGCCTCCCGGTCGCAGCAGCGCGAAGCCCCCCTCACGCAGATGCTCGCGGAAGCCGAGCTCGACGCCATGACCGAACTGCGCCACTGCGATGCCGCGGAGGAGATCATGGCCCTGGCGGCCGAGCTCGCCCGCAACGAGTTGCAGCAGCTGCCCCTGGACACGGGCGACGGCAATTTGCTCGAGAGTAGGCGACTCGCGCTCCGTGCCATTGCTTGCGCCGCCTGGCGAATTGATCGCCGCGCCGCGCGCTTGCCGGCTGCCGCCGCCGAGCTAGGCCGCGCGCACTTGGGCGCCTCGGGGCCTTCCCCGCAGTTGCGTTACCCAGCGGCCCCTTACAGAGTTGCAGTGTGAGGGCATCCGAAGCAACCGGGCGTCGATGTTGGCTTCCCCTCCGAAGGGCGACAAAATCGGCGATGCCATCGACTGCCCGTGAGTCGCGTCAGAGGTGCGCCCGCTTTCGTTGAAAAACTGCGACGCCATGGCCTTCGCCGCAGCGATTAATTTCCCGCTGACAGAGTTAGCGGCTGAGCGAGCGCACGAGACCCAGCGGGGCTATATCCGCGGATGGAATTTTCTGCCGGAGCGTAGCCGAGCTCGACGCCCGCGCGAGGGCTGCGGGCTGACGCGAAGGCGCAGATTGCATGATGCATCTCTGTTTAGATATCGACATCAAAGCTGCCCCCCCAGCATGAACCGCGCGTGGCTGCCGCCGGTTCTTGAGCGGATGGGGCTGCCGCCAGGGCACCTTGCAGCAATCGAGAGCCTCTACTTCTTTACCCTCGCCAGCGCGCGCGCGGGCGACGAGATCGCCCCGCTGCTCCTCAGGAAAGTGGGGTCATGCAAGGCTGTCCCCTCAGCGGCGGCCCGCGGGCTTTCGGCGCGGGCCCCGTCGCCCGCTCTGTAGAGCGCGCGCCCCCGACGGATCCGCGCGAAGCTTCCCTGGGAGCCTGCGCCGACGACGCGGGCGCGCCCCTGGCGAAGCTCACATGCCTCGCCCGCCTCGCCCCTTCCTCTGCATATGCCTCGAGGCTTGCCTCTCGCCGCCCCCATCCCCGCGAGTGCGTTCTCGCCCCGCTCTGGACATGATGCGCAAAATATGTAATCGCAGACACCCTCTCCGTCCTGCGCCAGATGCCCCCGAAGTGACAGTATTCTACCACGCCGGGAGAAACGATGCACCTAGGAGCGCACGTTGGCCTGGCGGCCATGAGTGCCCTCCAGAGGAAGGCCTGCTCGCAGAAATGGTGGGAGATAGCCGCGAGGACCTCTGCTTATGACGCCCCCCCCCCCGACTCCTCCCTCCATTCGCGCGGATTCGCGATTCCCCCCGCCCTGGGCTACGTCGCCCAGTTGTACCCGCCGCCGAAGCTGCTCCTGCACAGGGGGCCTCGGTGCATTCGCGAGCTGCTCAAGTTGACTCCTAATTTGCTCACAGGTCGCGACCTTTGGCTCCTCCGAGGTTGGGCGCCTGGCTTCGCCCCGGTCCCCGCATCGGCGTGCGCGGCGGCGACAGGCTAGCGCGCGGCGCAGAGCGCTGTCCCCCAGCGCGCCTCTTGGCGCGGGGAGCTCGAAGAAGGCTCGCGGCGCCACGACGCACTCGCATGCCATGCGCGGGACCTCTGGTCCCCGCCTCGCTGGCGCGACCCGCAGGCCATCGTTCAGTTCCTGCGCGACAGTGCCCGCTCTCTTGCCCCCCCGAAGGTCGCCGTTGCCGCTCGGCGGACTGCTGCGGCAGAGGCCCTGCGCGTAGCCGCGCTGGCCGCCGAGCTCCAAAAGAGGCCGCGGCTCCAGAGGGCGTGTGCTCGCTCCGTGGTTCGCGAACTGTGCCCAGACAGGATGCGCCTTGCGCTGCAGAAGCGAGTGCACTCTTGGTGTCCAGAACTCCAGGTCCCACCCTTCGCCCCCCGCTGGCAGGCCTTGAAGGGCGCCTCGGCGAAGACTCGCCCCGCCATCTTCCGGTCGCTAATGAAGACGTTCGCGGGAGGTTGGATCATCACCCGCAGGATGCACATCCTCGGCCAGCGTGGGTGCGTCTTTGGATGCGAGGGTGGTCCTGATGCGATCGCTCACTACCTCTCCTGCCCCTCGCCTGCTCCACCTCGTCGCCTTACCTTGCTCCGTCCTCCCCGCTTCCGTGCTCGTCCGACTGGGCCTTGGCGTGGAGAATGATTACTCCGAGGGGACCTCCAGGGAGCGTGCGCTCTAGCTGTTGGCCCTCGCTGACAAACTTTGCCCCACAAGCTTCGTGTGCGCACTCCTGGAACGCCGATTTGATATCCCGGGCACATCGAAGTGCCCTCAGCAATTGCGCGCCCTCTTCGAGGTGTGACACAGGAGCGTGGCGTCCAAGGCTACGCGCAACCATCATCACCACCTCACATTATCATCATCATCATCATCATCATCATCATCATCATCATCATCATCATCATCATCATCATCATCATCGTCATCATCATCATCATCATCATCATCAACATCAACATCAGCATCAGCATCAGCATCAGCATCAACAACATCATCATCACCATCATAATAAACATCATAATAATCACCATCACCATCAACAGCATCATCATCAGCACCATGGTTATTCTTCATCCGCATCATCACCATCAGCAGGATCATCTTCATCGGCATCATCAGCATCATCATCATCATCATCATCATCATCATCATCATCATCATCATCATCATCATCAGCATCATCATCATCATCATCATCATCATCATCATCATCATCATCATCATCATCATCATCATCATCATCATCATCATCATCATCATCATCTTCATCTTCATCTTCATCTTCATCTTCATCTTCATCACCACCAAGCTCCCGACCGTAAATTTGCATCGGCGGCCGCGGAGCGGGAGCAGCGGCCGAGCGGGTCAGGGCGCTGCGCGGCGGTGGCGCCGGGCGTGCCGGCCGGCACGGCGCGGGCGGCTCGCAGGCTCCGCCCGCCTGGCGCGGCGAGCGCGGAGCACGGGCAGCCGTTGACTGCCACCGTGGAGAAAAGGACTGACAGCTCAAGAGGGGCCTAAGAAATCTCAGGCTCCATCAAGCTAGAAAGCTGCTGAAAGCATCAGCTTCCCCAGGCCCTCGGCGGGGCCCGGGACCGTCAAGGAACTACTCAGGGCGGAAAGCAGCCTCAGGAAAGCTGTCCACGCGCCGAACACAAATGGAGCGCCGCTTGCTTGGGGCCCCGAGGCGCCCCAGGCGAGACCCCCGGAGGGTTGCACACAGCCCAGGAGGGCTCGGAGTAGAATTTGCCGTCGGGATCTTCTGCTCAGCGTGTCGCGTCGATGGGTTTTGCCCGGTGCGCTGCGGCGCGACGCGTCGACCACGTCCCGGTCCCCGGGCGTCAGCGTCTCCAGCCTCTCGCGGCCGCCCGCCCCGCGGAGCGGAGCGACATGCCATCAGCTCACGAGGGCACGGCGGGTCGCCAGGGCCGCCGCCGCCGCCGCGGCACGCCAAGCAGAACAGCGTGACCGTGACCCCCGCCTTGCCAAGTCGATCAGCGAACTGCCTATTGTCGATTCTCGAGAGGGTGTGGCGGCCGCAACTGTTGCGGGACAGCGCCCGCCAGGTCTGGTCCTGGGCCGTTCTCATTGGAAGGGCGTTTTGCTGAAGAGGGTTGCGTCCGTCCTCCTCGATGCTCGATGCTCGAGGACAATGGCGCTCGATGCTCGATGCTCGATGTCCTCGATCCTCGATGCTCGATCCTGTGAAATGGCGCCAGGACGGTCCAGTCCTCGATCCTCGATGCTCCTCCGCAGCCCTTGCCCTGGGATGCGGTCCGGGCAGAAGTTCGAGGCGGATCCAGCCGTGGCGACGAGGAGGCTCCAGGAGCTCCCACTGGGGGGGAGCCAAACTCGTCCAAAGATTTTGACCCTCGATCCTCCTCCTCCCCTTCCGCCATCATTTCTCCTTCCTCCTTCCTCCTCCCTCCCTCCCTTCCTCCCTTCTCCTCCCTCCGTCCCACCCTCCCTCCTCCCTCTTCATCTTCCTAGAAAATGTTCGCTGACCTCCACTGGCGCGCTTTGACCAGGATGCCGAAGGGAATATCTCCGTGGTGACCATAGGCTTTTTGGAGGCCAAGACAGGGCGAAACGCGTCCCACAACCCAGATCTTCGAGCACCTGTCCCCTCCTCTCCCCCCCTCCCTCCTCTTCACTCGGTGGCCGAGCTGTCATCCGCCAGCCGTGCTCACGCTGCAGAGGTCCCCTGAGACCCAACAAGGGCCACAATCGATCCTCCTCTTCCTCCTCCTCCTCCTCCCTCCTTACGCTCGTCTCCTCCTCCTCCTCCTCCTCGATCCTCTCTCGATCCTCTCTCGACTCTCCTCGATCATCGCTTCTCCTCGATCACGTACCTCCTCCCTCCTCCCCCGGTCAGGCTCTCGAGGGGAGTGCGGCCGAGGGCGACGAGAGCCCCCCCCCCCCCCCCAGAGGGTGGGACAGACGAGAGCAGAAACACAGGACGCCGAGGGTGTTCGAAGTTCGATCCTCGAACACCGATCCTCCTCGGTCCTCACCCTCCTCCTCCTCCTCCTCCTCCTCCTCCTCGATATTATTCTCCTTACTCCTCGCCCGAAAGAGTATGTTCCCCCCCCTGCACCTCGCGCCGAAGGCGGGGCGAGCTGGCGAAGCGCTACCAGCAGCAGTTCCAGGGGCTGGCCAACTACGACCGCAGCAAGGCGCCGCGGCTCCTACGGACGTTAAGGATGTTCAGGACGCCAAGAGGCCCCAGGGACGCACACACAGAAACACACACACAGACACACACAGACACACACACACACACACATACACACGCACACACACACACACACAGGACATTAGGGACATTAAGGCGAAAGCCGAATTACTGGCGCATATCCTCAAAGCTGACCTCTCGAGCCACCTTGGCGCTGGGCCCTTTGGATGGGGAGACAGGCGTTTCTTCATCCTAGCCAGATTGTGGCTCCCTTTGGGGGTGGGAGCCATGCATTGGGATCGCAGGTATCGGGGGTCGAAGGAGGAGAGTAAACAAGTGAGGAAGAAGAGAAGATGGAGGGGGAAGGGGGGAGGAAGATGCTGCTGCTGCTGATGATGCTGATGCTGATGATGCTGATGATGATGACGATGACGATGACGATGATGATGATGATGCTGATGCTGATGATGCTGATGATGATAATGCCGATGATGCTGATGCTGATGATGATGATGATGATGAGGAGGAGGAGGAGGAGGAGGAGGAGGAGAAGGAGGAGGAGGGAGAGGACGAGGATGAGGAGGATGAGGAAGAGCACGAGCAAGAGGAGGAGGAACGGGAGGAGGACGAGGAGGATGATGAGGAGGAGGAGGAGGAGGAGGAGGGAGGAGGAGGAGGAGGTAAAGGAGGACGAGGCGGGATGAGGATGAGGACGATGATGTTGATGATGATGATGATGATGATGCTGGTGATGATGATGATGATGCTGATGATGATGAAGATGATGATGATGACGTTCCTGATGCTGATGATACTGATGATGAGGAGGAAGAGGAGGACGATGAGGAGGAGGATGATGCTGAGAACGATGTTGATGATGATGATGGTGATGGTGATGCTGCTGATGATGATGACGCTGATGCTGATGGTGATGATGATGATGATGATGATGATGCTGATGCTGATGCTGATGATGATATGATAAGGATTGGAGTATTATGCGGAGGAAGGGATGAGGAGGAGGAGCGAGGATGAGGACGTGAGGAAGGAGGAGGAAAGAGAGGAGGGGGCGCGGAGGAGGAGGAGGAGGAGGATGAGAGACGAGGATGAATAGGATGAAGAGGAGGAGGAGGAGTAGGAGGAGGAAGAGTAAGGAGGAGGGAAGGAGGAGGAGGAGGAGGCGGAGGAGGCAGAGGAAGAAGAGGCGGACGAATGGGGAGGAGGAGGGAGGGAGGGAGGTGGGAGGGAGGGAGGGATGGAGGGAGGAGGAGGAGGAGGCGGAGGAGGAGGAGGAGGATGTTGATGATGAGGATGATGCTGCTGCTGCTGATGATGATGATGATG
>CAUYUJ010015848.1:271020-309191 GCA_963575745.1 Prorocentrum cordatum
AGGAGGGAGGAGGGAGGAGGAGGAGGCCGGAGGGAGGGAGGGAGGAGGGACGAGGGAGGAGGGACTGTTAAAGGAACAAACTTTGCATCAAGAGTTTTGGGACCACTTCGAATACCCCCCGCCCCCCCGGCCTTAATCTATGCTTCTCTTTGACTGTCGCTGCGTCGGGCCTTACAATATATATGGCCGTCTTGACCGTGGGGGATGCACGCAGAACGCCAGTGTTCCTCTTCCCCTCCTCGTCCTCCTCCTCCCCCTTCCTCCTCCTCCCCCTTCCTCCTCCTCCTGCTCCTCCGCCTCCTCCTCCTCTTCCTTGACAATCGCCTGCGCCAACGCATACGGCTGGGATTCTGAACTGTTTCCACCACGGCCAGGTGTAGCATTGTGGTGGTGCTACTCTTTGTCAGGCAGTGTTTCGCACAGTGTCGAGGGTGGCCGACACGCGGGAGCGAGAGTCTGTTCGGGCAGGGCCTCGGGGTGCACCTCACGGGCAAGGTGAGGGAGCCACTGGGTCAGTGTGAGCTGCTGTGCCGGGAGACAAATATTGAGCAGTTGGTCCCGGAGATGAGCGGCCAGGAAAAAATTAAACCAACGATCTCGATCGCAACGCATTCCAATATTGAGGCCAGGGGGTGGAGGGGGGGAATTCGGCTCTGTGTCGTCGGAGCGTTGTTGATGCATAGTTTTGAGGGAGGAGGGGGGAGGGATGGGGTGGGAGGGGGGAGGGAGGAGGGGGGAGGGAGAGAGGATGGGGGACGGCGCCCCGCCAACACCTCGCCAACACCTCGCCAACATGGTGGCGAGTCGTTTGCGAGATCTAGCCAACGCCTCGCCAACCCCACCAATGCGTTGACGAGACTTTGGCGGGGTCTCGCCAACCGTTGTCGGGGCGTCGGGGCGTTGGCGGGCGAGGTTCTGGCACTGCACCCCGCCTTCGCTGTGGCTGTGGCTGCGCTGGCACCTCACCCCCGGTTCCAACTCCCCCCCCTCTTCTCCACCTGATTTGTTTACTGTCCTGTTTGCCGCAGGTGCTGCTGAACCTCCTGCTCTGGCTCGATCCGTTCGGCGACCCGGCCTTCCGTTGGGTGGACGCGGTGTACGCGGCGCTGCAGCCGAGCGTCGCTGTGGAGACCTCGGTGGGTTCGGTCGTCCTGAACGACCCCGAAGGCGCTCGTGCCGCCCACACCCGCCCCACCCGCTTGCAGCGCCGCCGTGCTCCTGCCTCGTGGTCGCGGTCCTGCGTCCTGCCCCTGCGCGGCCGCCCTCCGGAACCTCCTCGTCGGAACTCCCTCCGCGCCGCTGCCTCGTCTTGCTGCTCGGCCCCCTCCTCGCCCCGTTCGGGTCACCCGCAGGGGCGGGACGATGACCGCGAGGGCGCGAGGGTACCTGACCGCGCTTCTTGCGCCGTGCGGTGCGAAGCGCGAACATGGGCTGGCATGCCACCTGCCACCCTCCTGGCCATGCTCTCCTCCTGCTCCTGCTCCCTCCCCAGATCTCCAGCGAGTGACTTCTTAGCTGGCGAGGTGCTCCTCGATATCTGCTCTCGGGGGGTCATTCTCGAAACCTGGGACCATGAAACACGGACTGGAGACGAAAAATACCCCAAGCGGAGCGGTCGAGCCTTCTGGGATCTTCCGGGGCCGCGGATTGACCAAATCTGATCGACGGATGTCGCGGCTGGCAGCTACCCTTAAGTCGGGCCCGTCCCTCTACAGGAGGAATATTCACAAATAATTAAGAAATAGTCTGGGGATTTTTTTGAGTATTTTTTGACAACTTTGGAGTATTGTTTGAGTATTCTTTATTTGTCGTCGAACACCTCCCTGTAGGGGGACACGCCCGACTTAAATCTACCCGATTACTGAGGGCGCTTTGGGGCCAAGCTGGCCCGCCAGTGCCATCCCTTCCTCGTGCTCGGCAGCGCGCGTGATGGAGGCACGCTGGCGGCGGCTCTGGCCTGGAGACCTCCTCCCTCCTTTTTCGTTCGTTTCCCTCTCCAGAATATCCCAAACGGGTTTAAAAAGTGAGATTTTCGACGAAAAATGAAAAGTACTTAAACAGTATTCCAAACTTGCCAAACAATATTCAAAAAATAGTTCCCAGACTATGGTTTAAACTATTTTTGAACATTCCTCCTGTAGAGGGACAGGCCCGACTTAAGCCTGGAGACCTCCTCCCTCCTTTTGCGTTCGTTTCCCTCTCCTTCCCTTTCCATCCTCCCTCCTCCGGGGACACGCCATGAAGAGGAGGGGCCCGAAGAGGAAGGTGCTCGGATGTTTTTTCCGCCGTCGTCGGCCATCCTGTGCGCACCTCCCGGGCCACGGGGCCGCCAAGAGCAGCCCAGCATGAGAAGCTCGTGCTGGGGAAAGCCACGGGGCCCAGACATCGGGCGTCTCGAACAAGTCGAGACAGATGCTTTTCCTAGTTTTTGGCCTCTTGGGGCCCTCGCCGGGCCTCGGGACCGTCACAAAAGGGCTCGGGATGAAAAACCGGCTCCAGGGAAGTGGTCGGGAGGTCGGGGGCCCGCTTCTCGAAAAAATCGAGACGTCGGATGTCTTTCCGGGCGGCGGCCAAAAAAGCGGACTCACGAGGGCGAAGCATAGTTCGACTCCCCGCGCCCCCCTCCTCGCTGCTCGGCCGCGCGCGCGCCGCCCGAGTGCTGCCGGCGTGGGCTCCGGGCTCGGCGGGAGCTGGCGGCTCGGGAGTGCGGGGGCCCCCAGCCCGTGTGGAGACCAAGCCGCGTCTTCCAGCACAGCCCGACGTGCTTCACGCTCCGAGGACGCTCCGGCCGTCCGCAGCCCTCTCCCCCCTTTCCCTTCCGGCCTCCCTTGCCGCCCGAGTGCTCAGGTCGCACGGCAGCAGGCCTGCCGTAGCCACGACCGCAACTTGGATCCAAGGCGCTGCTGAAAAGGCGCTGCTGCTAAAGCAGATGTGAGTCAGTGGGGGTTCGGGGCACGTGTCTGGGACTTGGGTTGTGGACGTCGATTAATGGAGAGGAAGCACGCTGCCAGATAATTTCCAGATGTCTGAAACATATGTCAAACATGTTTCAAGCATGTGAAAAACATGTTCAAACCATGTTTAGAGTATTTATTTCGACACCCTAGACACATATTAAACTCAATGTAGAATTGTTAGAATGTCCATTGTCATGGCATCCACAGCCCTAAGGACACGTCTTGTGGTGCGGCAAGGAGGGATGGAGGAGGAGGTGGCCGAGATCCCCGGGGGCAGACGTTGCCAAGAATTGCGGTGCGCCAGCTCCGTCGGCCGAGGAGGCACCAGCATCACCCCGTGCCCGCGGCGGGCCCGCGCCGCGTCGACGCGGCAGCGGCCCCAGCCTGGCTGGGCGCATTCGAGATCGAACGCCGCTGTTGGGCTGGGATCGGTCGATGCCGACCGAACCTGCGCTGTCGGAAAGCCACAGCCGTTCAGGGCCGAATGGTCCCCGCGGTGTCAGAAACCAACGCCGACTTCGACACGACAGCAAGCAGCCGCACGCACCTCCGCGGCGTACCTGGCGGCGACATCCGCGGAGAGGAAGGCCTGTCTGTCGGGTGCCCCACGGGAGTATTTTGTTCGCTGGTGACCCCAGGTGTCCTGGGCCTCTTGGCGAAGCTCGAGGTCCTTGAAGACTATGTTCCAACGTGTCTTGCCTGCAGGGCCTCGCCTCGCATGTGACTGCCCGCTGCGTTGGGCAGGGGGTCTCCCGCCGAACAAACGGGCGTCGTGCGCCGTCGTGGGCCTCCCCTGTCTGCACCAGTTCCTCCTCCTCCTCCTTTCCCCTTTCCCTCCTCCCCGACCTCCGCCCTGCTCGACCTACCTCTTCCTCCCTTCTCCCTCCCTCCCCCCCTCCTCGACATCCTCCCTCCCCATCCATCCGCTCATCTTGGACGGGTCGGGGTGTCTCGTTTCCTTCGGCACGGTGCCACTGCAGGCGACTACGAGGTGCTGTTTGGCGACGTGTTCAACGACTTCGCTGCCTCCATCAGCGACATCTTCGTGTCCAGCCCTTTGCGTCTGGCCTGCATGGTCGTGGTCACGGTGATGGGCGCCCGGCTATCTTCCTGCCCTTCCCTCGGCCAGGGCTCTGGACGTTGCGAAATTGACCGATTTCCCAGTTCTTGGAGCAGCAGCATGAGCAGGAAAACGAAGAAGGGATGGTTTCAGAGGAGTTGTGCCAGAGGTGTGTCGGCCAGTCCCTCCTTTTGTTACTCCCCCTGTCATATGGGCGATATCGGTTTTGGCGTTCCCGCCTCTTCGGGCTTCCGGCAGCCCAGGACGGCCCGAGGGGCCTCCCGGATCGTCCCAGTGCGGCCCAAGAGTTCCCCGAGATGGCCCACGACGGCCCGAGAGGGTATCACGACAAGGCGTTCGGTTCTGCCCCCCCCATGAAGCATGAAGCAACGCCCGACGGGCCCAGGGAGGGATCCCCTTTTTTCGCCCCCAGAGCACTGAAGGCGCAAGTCTGACGGAGGAAGCAAACGAGGCGCTAGCTAGCGCGAGCTCGGTGCAGTCGGACCGAGGCATAAGATCGAGGTCGGTTCGGGGAGGGTATCCTCGTGTTCTTCGTGTTTGTTGGATATTTTTGCGCATCCTGGGGAGGCTACCCTTCTATGTTCCGTGTGTTTTGGCCGGCGGAGGGTCTCGTGTTCTTGAGGGATGTTTTTCTGGCCTTGGTCCGACTGTAGGCGGTCGTTTCTGTTTGAGCCAGTTTCGGCCCAGAGACCGGGCATGGACAAGGAGGGCACGATCAGGGCTTCTGCGTGGGATGCCCTCGGCGTGTGGCGCGGGCTGCGGCGGGGCGGGTGCCCTAATGTTCTTCGTGTTGGTTGGATGTTCTTGTGCATCCTGGGGGAGGGTACCCTCGGTGATCTTTATGTTTCGGGGTGTTTTGGCCAGCGAAGGATGTTCTTCTGTCCTGGGTCCGGCCGTCATGGACAGACGGCGCGTCGGGGTCCCGGCGAGCTTTTCGAGGACGTCGACGGCTCGCCGCGGAAGTCTGCGGCCAGAGGCGAATTTCGGTCGCAACCCGTTCGTCCAGAGCGTTACCGGGAATCCTCGGTAACGGATGATCTGGGCTTGGGGAGAGCAGATCGCCGAGCGCGTTCCGCTACTCGCAGAGCACCTACTCGCAAACGTCCGAAAACACACATGTCTGCATCGACGTAGTGCATCGCACATGCCCACGCGCTTGTCTAACGAAGGATAGAGAGTGGTTCGGCCCACGGCGGCAGCTTTCTCGGGCGCGCCAGCGTGCGTCCCCAGCTCATCCGAGTCCCGTCTGTGACCGGTAGAACTTTTGGGCCGCGCGTCGTGCGCCGCCTGCTCTGGTCCACCACGCTTTCGGCGCGCGGTCCACCTCCCGGCCCCCCAGCGTGGACGTCCCGAGCTTTTCCGCTCCTCCCGCCCCGCGGAGGGGAGCGACACGCTGCCTGCTCGCAGGGCACAGCGCGTCGCCCTCTGGAACGGAGGCCACAGGCGAGATGCGCCCGCCGCGTCTGCGTCCCGACGCCGCTTGGGTTCAAGCGACGTCGCTTTGTGTTTGACTGTCTCATTCGTGGGACACGATGGCATCTGAGTAACGCAAAAAGGAGACGTCCACTTCCTTCGACGATGCACCCTCTACTCCTATGTCGTATTTTTCGCGTGTCCGATCGTACCTATTGCATGGATAAGTCGTGGGGTATCACATCACAGTGACGAAAGTTTCTTTCAATCTGGTTTCGCCAATAGCGCATCAACGCGGACCAGTTCGGACTAGAAATGTTCCAACTACTCCGCCCGTGGACACATCCAGCTTGATAATTCATAAGGTCAGGCGCGGCGTAGTTTCCGATCCGGTTTTGTGGTATTAGACGCAATGGGAACTACTCCGCCGAATGATGCAGTCATCATGTCATGTTAGGAACCTTTGGATGGATAGGAGATATCACCATCATGGCAAATTGCAGAAACTTGTGTCGCGGTTGTGTACGGCACGGTTAAGGCGTGGTTTTGGTTACGGCTCACCATATCCATTTTGATTTGGTAGCGGACGTGGCTTCATCTGCATGGGGCTGGCTTCATCCTTCATGCTGGTATTCCACAACACAGAATGGTGGACTATTCCGATGGTGGTACATCATGCTGCGCCAGCTTCCCTTCAGGGGTCAGAGCCAAGAAGCTGGCTTATCCGGGATCGCACAACTACCGACGGCCACGTCGGCGTTCACGTGTACGCCATGGTTATAAGTTATAAGTCATTACGATCCTACTCACCATCATCCCATTGGTATTTTTGTGTCTCACTCCATATCCCCGCAGCGCACACAAGCGCAAGATACCAGCACGCACCCTGCACTTGTCCGAAGGCTGACGGCCACGTCGGCCCACAATCAAAACATACTGATGGACACGTCATCCCACAACCACGACGACCACGACATCACCAACACCGATATGACCATGCACTACATCAAGGTCGCCATTTTTGGCATCATATCGGTGTGTCTTGGTCCAGCGATAGGGCGCATGCAACGGGAACACTGAACAAAACGGGACCTTGCTGGCAACGTTTTTTTCCACGAATTCTGAGAGGAGAGTTGGATCTACGCAGCGACTCAGGTTACCGCCGCCTGAGTTGCGAGGCCGACAACGAAATTAGGGGGCATGGCATTCGAGGTGCCAACCTACTGTGTGGACACACGCCGAGCGGACAGGCGTGTGAGGGATGCATACTGTAAATCGCATCGACTGCAAGTAAGATTCGGCCATTCCGCTGAAACCCGAGCTGCAGCTCGCAACTTGGAGGACGGTTACCTTTCCATCGTAACGCTGCGCGAGCTCACGGCTGAACCATTTACTCCGACACAAATCAAGAACGTATCTGTCTTCAAGCCTTTATCCAGCAAGGAGCTCAAGAAACCCATTGATTGTACCCGATCTGGCCACGTCAGTTGAATATGGCAGATGATGGTGGGAGGTATCGTGCATGGCGTGCAGTGGTGTGGATATACGTGACATGACGGCCGATAAACACACCAAAGGCTGTATCGACCATGAACTACTCCCATACGTGATGGCAGGTATTCAGTCATTCAAGTATGAGGTAACCAGGTACATTCCCTACAGAGGGAAGCTGACAACGGTTTCCGTGCCTTGCCCACATCGGGCCGGCGGCCCAGGCGTGAGCGCATGCACGGACCCATGCTTGCGTCCGCCCGGTCACGGGCTGCACGTTTGTAGCTGCCCGGTCACGGGCCGTGCGCTTGTTGTTGCTCGGGCGCGGGCTTCAGCCTCCCTTGCGTTGCGAATTTTGGTGTGCGAAGATCTCTTCGGATATCCTGTCTGTTCATGGGAGCCTTGGGCGGCGACATTGAAATCAGCTTTTCCTGCATGTGGACAGCGTGGGGACTGCATTTGGCCCACTCCTCCTCTCCCCTCCTGTTCCCCCTCCCCCTCCTCGTTCTCCTACGCAGCCCCCACGAATTTAGTCCAAGTCTGGTCCAAATCCGGTCCAAATTTGTTCCAAATCCGGTCCAAATCAGGCCCAAATTGGACAGTGCCGGGGGCCACACAGGCTCCCATGGAACGGACACCAAAACTAATAGCGTATACAGGTGGACCCGCTGCGCAGTTGGAGCGCTGGGTCTGCCCCCTCTGCGCGCACGGCTGCGCCAGCCGAGGGTGACGCTTTGCCAACGGACGCCGCCTGGGCTCAGACGGTGTCGCTGATCTGGCTGTCCCATTCGTGGGGCACGATACGGTAGAGGGAAAAAAATAGTGAGCACCCCCCCTGCCCCCCAAACTCAAAGTTGGCACGCGCGGGGGAGACTGCGGTCGAGGTGCAACTCATCAGACCCACCGCCAACTTTGAGCATTGGGGGGAGGGGGAGGCGTTCACAGATGAATGTGGCATGAATGTTCGCTATTTTTTCCGAGGCCTGTAGCACCTGAGGAACGGAAAACGGAGACGCCCACCTCCTTCGACAATGCATCCGTTATTCCCATGTCTTATCTCTTTGCCGGTCTGCTCATAGGTACTGGATGGAGAAGTCAGGGGGTGCTCTAGCACGCTGAAGGCGTAGTATATGGTACGGCTGACCACCTCCCCTTCGATTGTCGCCAGGGCCGGCGCGGCGACATGCTATCCAACGCATCCTGGGTGTAGGGGACCCTGAGCCCCCGCGAGGCGCCAGCCTGGCCGCCTTCAGCTCCGCGTTCATCGGGCCGCGGCTGCTGGCCACTGTGGCGCCGCGCCTATCCACGCGGGGGCGGCGCGACCGGCGCGGCGCTGCTCTTCCTCCTCGCGGGCTCTTCGAGGGCGGCAGCTGCCCGGATGCGCCTATTTTGAAGCGCGGCACCTGCCGTGTTCAAAACGTCCGTGTCAACTTTTTTTGGTCGGCGGGTCGAGAGCGGGCCTCTTCTGGTTAAGAGCTAACGTCCGTGCCAACATGCAGCGTGTTGTTTCGGCACGTGTTTTGCTTTTTTTTGGGGGGGGGGGCGTGCCGCGCCGGGCCCCGACGTTTTGAGTCCACGCGCTGAGCGCTGCATCGGCGCTCTGCGGGCTGCGTGTTGCGCATCGGGGCAGCTGAGGGCCTCTGGGCTCCGAGTCTGGCAGGCTCGCGCTCCTCGCAGGCGCGGGCCCAGGCTCGCGTTCCGCGCAGGCGCGCCCCCCCCCCCCTCCGCAGATCCCTGGCGAAGCGCTCTTCTTGCAACGGGGGGGGTTTTCCCTGGCTCTGACCCTCGGGGGCCATATTCGGGCCCCAGGGCTCTAAGAAACGCATCGGGGACGAGAAGCTTCCCCGAGGGAAGCGGTCGGGGGTTTGGGGCCGCGGAGGGCGAAGCACATCGGCGGAAGCCAGGGTCTGAGATCCTGGCGTCGCCGCTTCTGCACACCAGCGTTCGCGCCGTGGCTTTCTGGCCATGGGGCCTTCGCAGATCGAGGCGGCTCGAGAGATGTCGCGGAAGGATGCGGTCTGGGGCTCCGGTCGTGATCCCTCGCTCACGCTGCTGTGTTTTGTCGCGACGTCGGATCTCTGGGCCTTGCGGCCCTCCTCGCAGGCCCAGAGATTGACACCAACACCAAATTCGGCGGTGTGCCTCCACCGAGGGTAGAAGATCCCGATCTCGGTGATAGTGGTGACATTCTGGCTTCCAAGGTGGCCGAAATGTTACCACCAACATTGAAATCTAGGATCATCTTCCCCGTGTGGAGGCAACCCCCTGTGTTGGCGTTGGTGCCCATTTCCAGGCCTCCAACCTCCAGAAGACGTCCGAGGGGGCTCGGTATCGTTTAACCAATCCCCATCCCCATCCCCATCCCCTTCAAGGCCCCCGCCATTCCCCCCCCAGTTGGGGATACACCCCTCGAAACCCGAAGGGAACGGCCCATATCTCCATCTAGGGGGGCAATTCGGCCAGTGGGGCCCAGGCCACCCCGCTGGGGATGGGGATCGGTGAAACGATACTCACTCTGGAGGCGCGCGTCGAGGAAAGCCAGGACTTCGGAGATCTGGAGGCTCCAGCCCCTACTCCGTTCTGCCGTCGTCGTCGTCGCCGTCGTCGTCGTTTCCACTAAACCACGTTTGGCTAAAGGGGGTGTTGTCATGTTCTGTCCATCCCCGGGTGTTGGGACATGTCGAAGGCCTTGCGGGCTTTCCACTGGGTCCCACCTCGTGGCCACGGACGGCTGGGCCCGCAGTCGAGATTCTGGCCGGAACGTATTTACAGAGATGTCCGATCACCGATATTTCTGGTTCGGATTGCTCCAGCGTCTTGACAAGAACGAGCCTGAAGTGTTTCCTCTTTCCGGACGCCGGGGGCTGTTTTTGGGCAACAGCGCTTCGAGAAGCAGTTCATGCTGGGCGGGGCTAGGACGATAATAAATCCGTGCCACAGCGTTCCGGAGTGCTCTAAGGAGGCTCTGGCGCTCGAGACATCCTCCAGAGCCGCCGGATCTCAGAGATTCTCAACGTAACTATCCTCGCCCGATTTTTATTCTCGTTCTGGCTTCGTCTTATCATGATGGGAAAGCAGCTCCCAGAAGGGGGTCGAGAGCGCCATGGCCCGTCACAGACCAACTTAAGGCACTTGGGCTGTGCGGGGCTGGGGCTGCTCGCCACTGTGTTGCCGCGCATATATTCGTCGCCGCGCGAGCTTCGGTTCGCGTGGCGGGCCCACCACCGCGCCACTCCAGACCCCACCAACCAGGCAACGTGTCTGGAGATCCCAGGCGAAGCTGATCACAGCACACGCAAGGTCAACCTGTCCGGTCTTCTCTGTTGCACGCCAGAGTGACACCAGGCAGATTTCTCAGAAGTCCTTGGTCCTCCAAGGAGTCCCTGAGGCTTTTTCAAGACGTGGAAGGATTCCTGAGGTGTTCTGATGATCCCCAAGGACTCCGAAACATTATTAATCATCCAAGCACGTTCTTCAAGATTTCGGTGGATTCCCAAAGGCTCCGCAAATTGTCGTTGGATTGTTCAGGGGTCGTATGGCTTCCTGCGGAACCTATCGGATTCCCAAGGAACCCTAAGGCTTTCCTAAAGAATTCGCTGGGATTCTTGAGGATTCCCCGTATGATTCCGAAGGATTTCTCCGGATTCCTTAGGATTCTGTCGGATTCATATG
Organism: Prorocentrum cordatum; assembly: GCA_963575745.1. Lineage (NCBI taxonomy): Eukaryota > Dinophyceae > Prorocentrales > Prorocentraceae > Prorocentrum > Prorocentrum cordatum. The sequence continues at coordinate 281,635 of CAUYUJ010015848.1, forward strand.
ATTTCTAAGGATTCGTGAGAACTTCTGAGGATTCCTTTAGGTTTTTCTTGGATTCGACCCCCCCGGATGACTCGGATGAAAGGTGTTCCCTCGGTGGCAAGGACATGATGGTTTGAACCTTTGCGCCAGCGCGCACCTTCGCGGGTTTAATTAAAGTACGGCGGATTCGAATTTTGTTTGGATGTTTGTTGCGTTGGCTCCGATCTCCGTTTGCGAAGATCAAATTGCAGATGTTGTGGATATAAGTTGCGCCCTGTTTTGTTCGCACGAGTCTGACGTATACCTTGTTCTACCCTCCTGATATCAAAATCATGTGGGGGACCGAGAGAAATCGGATCCGCAGCACCCATGCCCGCCGCGGTCCAGATTCTACGGGGCCGGGGGGGGTGGCTACGAACGTCCACGGACCCCACCAACCCTCACGGCACACGAGTCGCGGCCAGCAGGAACGCATCTCTCCTCGCCCCCCTGGGGGCTGCTCCGAACATCCTGCTCCCCTCCGCTCGAGGCGAGGCACACTCGCGCGCCCCAGCTCGCGGGGCACACCCGCGCGGGCGCTCAGGGCGTGACCGGCTGTCGTGCCGCGCGGGCGCCGGCGGGGCCCCGGCGCGGGCGTTCAGACTTAAGCGCCGCCCGCGGCCGGGAGGCGGCCGTGGTCGAGGGGTCCACGCTCTCGGGCGGCCGCGATCGCTCCAGGTCGAACGATCCACGCGGTGTCGGTCGGAGGAGTGAGGTTCAGGAGGACAGTTATCGGGTTAGATGGGTCTGTCGTGGGTGGACAGGGCCCCCAACCTGACACGTCGATGAGTGAGTTGTCCGTTTTCGGTTCTCGAGAGTGTGGCGCGGCGCCGGCATTTTCCAGGCTCGCGCCCGCCAGGTTTGGGCCCGATGCCGTTTCCACGAAACCGCGTTCCACTGAAGGGGGCTCTGTCCACCCCCGAGGTTGGGAGAAATGCGGATATCCTTACCCGTAGGCGGCCGAAGGCATCGTCCACTGCATCCGGATGCTATCGCTCGTGCCATCCATCCCCCCAAACAACTTCCTCCCGACACGATAGCGGCTCTCCCTACCGATGCCGCTGCCCGTCCCTCGTTCTGGCACGCGCGCTGGGCCGCCCGCGAGGCCCTCGTCGCCGCGGCGTGGTTCCCTTCGAGCTTCTCTCTGCTCAGGGCGCGCCCCGGAAGAGGTCCCGGGAGAGCGCGGCCGCTCAGGGGCGGGAGCCCGTCCAAGTGGCGCGCTGGGCACGAGCGCCCGCCGCGCCCACCTCGTGTAGCGAAAGGTCTTTTCCTCCTCCTCATCCTCATCCTCATCCTCCTTTTCCACCTCATTATCATTATTCTTCTTCTTCTCCTCCTCCTCCTCTTCCTCCTTTCCTCCTCCTCCCCCTCCCCCCGCTGGGGCGAGCAGGAGTGGGGAGACGTGCCCCCTCCCCCCCTGGCGCGGACTGCCAGGACCCCGACTGGAAAGCGCTGGGGCGAGCAGGAGTGGGGAGACATGCCCCCTCCCCCCCCTGGCGCGGACTGCCAGGACCCCGACTGGAAAGCGCTGGGGCGAGCAGGAGTGGAGAGACATGCCCCCTCCCCCCCTGGCGCGGACTGCCAGGACCCCGACTGGAAAGCGCTGGGGCGAGCAGGAGTGGGGAGACATGCCCCCTCCCCCCCTGGCGCGGACTGCAGGACCCCGACTGGAAAGCGCTGGGGCCCAGGAGTGGGGAGACATGCCCCCTCCCCCCCTGGCGCGGACTGCCAGGACCCCGACTGGAAAGCGCTGGGGCGAGCAGGAGTGGGGAGACATGCCCCCTCCCCCCCTGTCGCGGACTGCGAGGACCCCGACTGGAAAGCGCTGGGGCGAGCAGGAGTGGGGAGACATGCCCCCTCCCCCCCTGGCGCGGACTGCCAGGACCCCGACTGGAAAGCGCTGGGGCGAGCAGGAGTGGGGAGACATGCCCCCCCTCCCCCCCGTCGCGGACTGCCAGGACCCCGACTGGAAAGCGCTGGGGCGAGCAGGAGTGGGGAGACATGCCCCCTCCCCCCCTGGCGCGGACTGCGAGGACCCCGACTGGAAAGCAAGGACCGGTCCGGGGAGAGGCGGTACACGTGGTGCATTTCCGATCCTTCGAGGGCTCTTTGGTCTCTTGGGGGGGGGAAGATCTTTGCACTTCTGATGGTTCTGTCCTGGGCCTCGCCCTGGCCATCTGGGGGGCCAGGAATCATCAGAAACGAGCACCATAAGAAATGAGCACGGTTAGAAATGAACGACGTGCATCATTCTCCTCATTTTTTAAAAGAAGAAGTGAACGGCGTGCATCTGTAATGGAGGATGACGATTAATAAATGACCGGGGGTCGTGTTCACGCGGCGGCGCCCGGGATGACGATTAGAAAAAGCCGGCCGCGGGCTGGACAAATATTATTTTTAATCGTTCTCCTCCAGTCAGAAAATGATGCAGAAATAGCAGAAAACTATTTGTTGAATCGTTCTCCCCCATCTTTTTATTAATCGCCATCCCGCATTACCTGTCTGCCCCCCCTGGTCAGAGACCCACGCCGGGGGGGCCCGGCAGGAGCCTGCCGTCATGAGGGGCCTGCGGGCGTCGAGGGTGCCCCGCGCAGGCGTGTGTGGCGCCGGGGCCTCCCGCCCCCCGGGGCGCCCTGGAGTTCCGGGGCGCAGTGCGGAGAGCAAGGGCGAAAGCTACAGTCGGGCCGCTGACATGTTTCAATTGGCGACGACGAAGGCGACGGACGACAGCCGAACGACAGAGGCGCGCAGGGTGGGGAGGGGGAAGGGGAGGGGGGAGGGGGGGAGGGCCCCGGGGGGGGCGCACGCGCCAGGCGCAGCCCCGCTCAGCCCAGCGGCGGGCCGCGGGTCGCCCTGGCGGGCCGCCTGCCGCGCGCGGCGCGGCCGTGCCCGGCCGCCTGACACGAGGAACTCTACACGGGGAGCGAAGCCCCTTTCTTGGCCCCAAGAGCGCCTGCGTGGACGAGGGGCGCTGGAGAAACAGCCGTGGAAGGACCTGAGGAACATCGGGCCGCGTCCGAGTCCAGACTGCTCCTTGCTTCGGCGTCTCGGCTGTGCTGGCTCGTGCGTGCTGCAGCAAGGCCTCTTGTCGTATCGGTGTGATGGTGTCTCTGCAGCCGCGTAAGGCCGAGGAGAGGAGGCGCTGGGGAAGGTTCCGCTGGGTACCGAGGTGTTCACTGTCACCTTCTCGCTGGGGGCCTGCGTGATCATATTCCAGGATTCCCTCTGTCGGGGAAGGGCGGAGGACGCAGGAGGGGGAGAGTGGGACAGGGTGAGTCGTGAGTGGGGAGGGCGGCGGATGATGAGGATGAGGGGGAGGAGGGGGACCAGTGTAAACCCAAGGGTCATCAACGATGTTGGAATAAACCCTCACTCCAAGCTCCCTCTTCATAGGCCCCTGCAGCGGTTCACTTCCACTGAGGGAACTGCCTCGTTGGAAGACAACCGTTTCCTGGGACTACAACACTGCGATTCAACGTAACTGTTGCACCCTCATAATCCGGAATCCCTTCCAAACATTATTTCTGGCACGCTGATCATGTGAATCCGTGAAATTGTTGCAAATGTTAAGCGAATACGCGGTGCTAAGGCGACAGCCACATTTTGAAAAGGCACCGCCCTCAATCCGTGAAACCCTTGCAACTGTTTTTCAAAAAGAATGTGCGCGGCACTAAGGCGAGAGCCACATTTTGAAAACGGCCCGCCCTCAATCCTTGAAACTTCTTGCAAACATGTTTAAGACGAATGAGCGGTGCGCTAAGGCGAGAGCCACATTTTGAAAGCCACCCGCCCTCAATCCGTGAAGCTATTGCAAATGATTAAAACGAATGTGCGCGGCGCTAATGCGAGAGCCACATTTTGAAAACGGCCCGCCCTCAATCCGTGAAGCTCTTGCAAATGTTTAAAACGAATGTGCGCGGCGCTAGGGCGAGTGCATCATTTTGTAAACGACTCGCCCTTCATTTGTGAAACTGTTGCCGTTGTTTATGCTTCAGGGTCATAAGCGGTGGGGAAGTCTCTGGCGAAACGCCCGCCCCGCCCTACAAACTGGCCTCGGGGTGCGACAGGGAGAAATTATTGATAAGGAAAAGGAATGGAGGAGGAGGAGGAGGAGGAGGAGGAGGAGGAGGAGGAGGAGGAGAAAGAGAAAGAGAAAGAGAAAGAGGAGGAGGAGGAGGAACAGGAGGAGGATGAGGGGGAGATGAGGAGGAGGACGACAACGACGTGGACGAGGACGAGGAGGAGTACGAGCAGAAGGCAGAGGGGGTGGGGGAGATGAGAAAGAGGGGGGAGATGATGTCAGGGTCTGAGGAGAACCAGGCGAGGCCGCACACTCCCGTCTTACCCAGATGAACAACCGAAAGCCCCACCCTCCTCCCCATATTCCCGCCTTTTCCCCTCTCCTTCGACACTGCATCTGCCTCGCGACCTGGGCCCCCTGGGGGATCTCGACCACTACCCCGGGGCTGGCTTTTCATCTTGAGCCGTTTCCTCAAGGTCCGAGAGCCAGGAAGCGGCCTCGCAGAGGCCGAAACCAACGAGTGACACGCACGGATCTCATGTGAGCAACGCAAAATCGCCGGGTCGTCTTCGCCGACGCTGGCGCGTAAGGTGCCCGCGTGGGGTCGCGCGTAAGCGCCCTCTCTTCCGATGTAGCGTGCCGCGCTGGCGGCCCGCGTCAGCCGCCGCGTCAGGTCGCTATGTCGTCGTGCGTAAGTCCGCCACGCAAATCTTCACACAGACCCACCCCAATGGATTGTTCCTGGGCCTCAGGGGAGGGTTGCCGTGTACTTACCAGCCTGGAACATGTCCCTATCCCTCTGCTGGGCATCTCCTCATCACGATGCCAATCTTAGGGATTCCCTTTTTTTTGAGGGCGGCTCCCTAGGATTGTCATCGCCTTCTGGCGTGTCGATCGTAGGGATAGGGATGCGTCCGAGGCTGGCAACGTACGCCTCACAACCGCGAGCCGGCGACTCTGCACGCCGCCACCACCCGCCCCGGAAGGCACGGGCAGCATTTTCGCGGCGTGGTCGTGCCCCCTCCTCCTCCTCCTCCTCCTCCTCCTCCTCCTCCTCCTCCTCCTCCCCCTCCTCCTCCTCCTCCTCCTCCTCCTCCTCCTCCTCCTCCTCCTCCTCCTCCTCCTCCCCCTGTCTGTGCACTGCTCGCGCGTGGGCCTGGAGGCACCGGCCGGCGCCTTCCATCCCGATGGCGGCGAGGCCGCTCGGGCTCCCCAGAGGCTGCCTTGGGCGGCGCCGCTCGGCGCCCTGTTCTCCTGCTCCTCCTCCTCCTCCTTTTTTTTTTTTATCGGCTCTCCTCCTCCTCCTCCTCCTCCTCCTCCCTCCTCGTTTTGCTCCTGCCCCTCTTCCGCCTACTGCGCTCGCACTCCTGCCGCTCCTCCATCCTCCTACGTCCTCCTTCGCCGTCCTCAGTCCTTCCCCCTCTTCTCCTCCACTTGTTCCCCTTCCTGCTCTCCCAGCTAAGCTTCTTCTGGCTCCTGCTCCACCCTCCTGCTGCTCTTCCTCTTCTTCCTCCCTCTCCTCCTCGTCCTCCTCCTCAGTCCTCCTGCCCCCTCCTCCCGCCCCTCCCTGTTGAGCGACGATGGAGGAGGGCGAGGAGGCCGAGGAGGAGAAGGAAGAGGAAGAGGATGCGGACGCGGGACAGGAGAGGGAGCAGGAGAGGAGGAGGAGGAGGAGGAGGAGGAGGAGGAGGAGGAGGAGGAGGAGGAGGAGGACGGAGGACGGAGGACGGAGGAGGACGGAGGACGGAGGAGGACGGAGGACGGAGGACGGAGGACGGAGGAGGACGGATGAGGACTGAGGAGGAGGATGAGGAGGAGGAGGAGGAGGACCAGTGTAAACCCAAGACTCACCAACTATCTTGCAATAAACCCTCCCTCCAAGTTCCCTTTCTTCCACAGGCCCCCACAAGGTTTCATTTCACTGAGGGAAGTGCCCCGTTGGAAGACAATTGTTTGAACATCCTGAACTGCGCCAGAACACAATCCCTGTGACTTCAACGCCGCGGATTAATGTTACTGTTGCGCCCTGGCGATCCTGAATCGTACCAGAACACCACTCCTCGGATTCCCACACCGCGAATCAGCGTCACTGTTGCGCCTTGACAGTCCCACATCGTGTCAGAACACAAAGTCTAGGAGGCCAGCCATAAGAACCTTTAAACGTTCGGTAACCTCTCAAGACGAATGTGCGCGGCGCTAAGGCGAGAACCACAGTTTTAAAAAGGTACCGCTCTCCATCCGTGCAGCTCTTGTAAATTTTTAGGACAAACGCGCGCGACACCGAGCCGAGAGCAGCATGTTGTAAACCGCCTGCCATCCATCCATGAAGCGTTGGTCATTTATTCGACGAAGGTGCGCGGCGCTGAGACGAGAGTCACATTTTGAAAGCCGCCTGCCCTCCTTCCGTGAAATGGTTGCAACATCTCAGCTCAAGGGTCAGAAGTGGTGAGGAAGTCTCAGGCGAAACGCCTGGCCCGACCTACCGACGCATCTCGGGGCGCGACAGGGAGGAGTTTGCTTGTAAGGAAAAGGGATGGAGGAGGAGGAGGAGGAGGAGGAGGAGGAGGAGGACGATGACGATGTGGAGGAGGAGGAGGAGCAGGAGGAGGAGGAGGAGGAGGAGGAGGAGGAGAAGGGGGCGGGGGAGGAGACGAAGGGAAGAGACGGGCGGAAGTGGTTGTCGCGCTACCCTCAGGGTAGGGGCCCGTGGCCGACACATGTGGCGGTTCCCTCGGGGGGGCCGCCTCCATAGCAGTGGAAAGTGGAAAGAGGGGGAGGGAAGGACAGCAGGTGAGGAGGAGAGACGGCCACAGAGGACAAAGACTCTCCCCCCCTTGTTACAGGCCCCCTCGCCCTCCGACGTGCTCGGTGCTGGAAGCACTGGATCGGCCTCCAGAAAGGACGCCGAAGCCTGAAGTTTCCGGTCGGGAGCTTTGGGATGGCGGGTCGCGCCGCCGGTTCTGGCCCACCACGCTTCGGCGCGAAGCGCCATCCACTCCTTGGCGCCCCAGCGTCAACGTCCTGAGCCTTTCAAGGCCTTCCGCCCCGCGGAGCGGAGCGACACGCTATCCACTCGCAAGGCATAGCGTGTCGCTGCGGCCGCCGCGGCGACACGCTGTCCAGCAGAGTCCCGACCGCAGACGCTGCAGAGCCGCTTGGAGCCCCCATGCCTGCACTTCGGGACTGACCCGCCCCTCGCGCGGGGCGCACTTGGCCGCGGAGCTTCTGCTTTCCCCGCTTTCTCCGGGACGTCGCACGCCGCAAGACTCCAGTCGGGCCCGTCCCTCTACAGGAGGAATCTTTAAGAAATAGTCGAAGCATAGTCTGGGGACTATTTTTTGGGGCATGTTTTGACAATTTGGGCGTATTCTTTATTTTTCATCGAAAATCCCCCCTGTGGGGGAACACGCCCGACTTAACGCAAGACTCGAGACCATCCCTGCAGCTCCTCTCGGGGCGGGGCCCCAGACCGCGCACGCATGCCGCCGCTGCCGCCCCGCGCGCCACCGATCGGCAGGCCGCGCCCCCCAACGGTCCAGGGTCACCTCTTGCGTGTGGTCGACGCCGCACTTCGGCGAGGCCCTGGACCTGAGTCGGGCCTGTCCCTCTACAGGAGGGATATTTTCAAAATAATTAAAAAATAGTCGGGGGACTTTTTTAATACTATCTTCGACTATTTGAGGAGCATTTCTGGAGTATGTTTAATTTTTCGCCCAAAATCCCCCTGTAGAGGGACACGCCCGCCTTAACCCTGGACCCTGGTCTTGTGTTGCCCCGGTGCCAGTGCACAGGAGGCTCTGGCCACGCCTGGCCCGCCTCTGGAACGCCCCAGGCCCCGTGCTGACGGCCGCCGACGGTCCTGGCTCCGCAGCGGCACTCTGCCCGCCGCCCCGCGGACGGCGGCCTGCCAGGGGGCGCCTCGTGGGCGCCTCGTGCGCTGGCGGGGTCGGCCGAGAGTTCGCCTGGAGCCCGCCCGCTGGCGCCTCGCGCGCTGGGTGAGGAGGAGGGAGGAGGAGGAAGAGGAGGAGGAGGAGCAGCAGGAGGAGGAGGAGGAGGAGCAGCAGGAGGAGGAGGAGCAGCAGGAGGAGGAGGAGGAGGAGGAGGAGGAGGAGCAGCAGCAGCAGCAGGAGCAGGAGCAGCAGCAGAGCAGGAGGAGGAGGAGGAGGAGGAGGAGGAGCGGAGGAGGAGGAAGAGCAGGGAGAGGAGGAGAGGAGCAGCAGGAGGAGGAGGAGGAGGAGGCAGCAGGAGCAGCAGCCAGGAGGAGGAGGAGGAGGAGGAGGAGGGGAGGAGGAACTTAGGAGGGAGGAGGTCTGGGCCCGCCCCGGGCGCCCCGCGGGCGCCTCGTGCGCCGGGTGGGCCGGCCGAGGCTGCGGCGCACGGTGCCGGGCCGTGGCCGCTCCGTGGGCGCCTCGCGCGCCGGGTGGGTCTCCTCCTCCTCCTCCTCCTCCTCCTCCTCCTCCTCCTCCTCCTCTCCTCCCCTCCCCCTCCTCCTCCTCCCCTCCCCCTCCTCCTCCTCCCCTCCCCCTCCCTCTCCCCCTCCCCCTCCCTGCCGAGTTGTCGCCGGGTGGCGCCCCGCGGGCGCCCCGTGCGAAGGGCGGCCGCGCACATGGCGCGGCGTAGAGCCAGACGTCGGGCGTCTCGAACAAATCGGGGCGGAGGTTTTTCGTGGCTTTCGGCCTCTCGAGGCCCGCGCCGGGCCTCGGGACCGGCAAAGAACGACTCGGGACGAAAAACCGGTCCCGGGGAAGTGGTCGGGAGGTCGGGGGCCCGTGTCTCGAAAAAATCGAGACGTCGGATGTCTGGGTAGTTCTTACATGCATTACGCAATCTGTTGATTTTTCACGGGATAGCTCACACCACACAGCTGTCATCACACAGCCTGCACCACACATATTGCGCCGCGCAGCCTGCACCACACGGCTTGCACCATGTAGCTTGCACCGCGTAGTTTACATCACATAGATTGCAACACATAGCTTGCCCCACACAGCGTGCACAGCACGTACACACCATACACCACATTGCACCGCATAGCTGTGCACTTCATACGTAGGTTGCAACACGTAACTTGCACCACATAGCTTGCACCATCAAACCTGCACCACAAGAGCACATAGCCTGCACCACATAGTTTGCACATCCACCTGCAGTAATTGACTTTTTCGGGGCCCCGCGGTGGCACATTGTGTGATCAACGTCTTCCTAGAGACATCAGGGGGTCTCGTCAACCACTCAGAAGATGAAAGTACGCCTTCACGAAACGCATTTTTTCGAACCAGCGTATGGGATCCCAGACAGAGGACCCAAACATATTCAACTACCCATTGAACGTTGCAGGAAGGCCGACAATCCTTATGTTTCTCGCGCCGCCGTAGTAGGGCTCAGCCAGACTTATCATAACCTAGCAGGATTAAATGGGACATACCAGACCTGATTTAGCAGGATTCTGCAGCACTTAGTAAATTGTTCATGCTTCGCGTATCCCCCACATGACACTGATACCAACAACCAAGGCGGCCAGCCGGGAATAGACGGCAGGGCCTCCAACAGCAACAGCTCCTCTTTCCCCGAAGTGCCGCCACCCCTGTGCCCCTACTTGCCCACGCTCTCCACCCATCGTCTCGCAGGGGCGGAGTCAGACGGCCCGGTTCACGCCCTGGTCAAGTACATGATTGAGTGGAACCACACAATATACACCCAATGGGCCTCCTACGCACAGCAACAAGGCGAGAACATCAAAGGGGACATAACCGACGAGGCGAGGTGGCCGACTGAGCGGCTGCTCCCCTTCCTGGACACGGTGTACGGAGACGCCATCCCAGAGAACGGCCACCCCCCACGCGTCCCATGGGACGGACAACGGGCAGCGGCAGCCAGGGTCGTCTCACACCTTGCAGGCAGGAACCAGAAGTACAAAAAAGACTGGGACCGCTATGCAGACAGCCTCACCGACCAGAAGGGGGCAGTGCCCCTTCCGACAGCCGTTTCACATCCTCATGGCATTCCTAACAAGACTGGAAGGCTCCGGCTTGGCCAGGGGAACCATCAACCACCTCGCCGCCCTGCCCCTGGAGCCGGCCGCTAGCAGCTCAGGCCGAGATGGGTCATCAGCTGCCAGCTGGCTCAACAGGTCGACTAGCAGCAAGGAATCCCCCGCCGCGGATCGCCGAGTGAAGGCCCACGGAGCACCCCCGACCCGCACCGACGCGCCGCCTCCTCAGCCTGCTGAGACTGACCTGTCCCTTGCAACCCAGGAAGAGGGGCAAACCCCACCGGGGCACTGCAGAGGCGAAGGCGACGTGGAAGGGGTTGATTGGGGAGAAGAGGCGGGCAGGAAATCCGAGTCTGACGGCCACGCGCGATCTAGCCCGTAGGACATCTCCGTAGACTCCGGCTCGCAGGTCAGCCCCACCCACCCCGACGACGACCTAAGTGATGCAGCTCCTCCCGTGGATGACAAGATGACCCAGGACCCCCCACAGCTCAGGATAAAACCTCCCGACAGGAGCGACTCAGAAGTCTGGTCCCCGTACGTGCAGGCTGCCGCCAGGGAAACAGTCAGAGATAGGAACGCCCCAGGCGACCTCCGTAGCAGGGATGAACGGATCCGGAGCCTGAACGCCGCACGGGACAACAGGTCTCTGAGATATGCGGGTGGCGAAGGTGGCCGGCAACCACCTGCGATGAATGAAGTCAGGGCCAGAGAACGCTCGGCCACCCCGCCCCCATGCGACGTCTCCCGACTACCGCGTGCCACCCAGGCCTCCTGGAACGACACGCGGAAAACGCTGCCACCCGCAGAACACCCCGACGATCCCATGGGAGGCATCCCCATGTACATGTGTCAAGTTGTCAAAGCGGACGTCTCAAGGGACGAACCGGCACCAGACAAGGTCTCACGGCTGCAGAAGACGCTGGGAGGTGCGCTCAACGGAGTCTGGGGCGCCTGGGTCAAGAGGGCAGCCTCCAGGCAAGGGGGCCACTGCACCAAGCTTGATCCCAAGCTCAATTCCGCACAACAGTGCAACGATTTCCTCCAGGCATGGAGCAAAGCGGAATTTGACGCCTATAAGATGGAAGAGTACAAGCTCCACGTCGACTGGTCGAGTGTCAAGGAAAGGCGCCGCAGACTCATGCAGCGCGACGCCAGACCGCACACCGCCCGCGGGACCGATAGCAGTGGCTGCCCACCCCCATGGATCACGGCGGACAAGGGGGCGGCACGTGCGGCCCCGCCAGACCAGTGGACCGGGGCATCCAGCTCAGGCTCGTCGCGGCGCGGACGGCAGTTCTGGGACGCTTGGGGGCACCAAGGTGCGTCATGGACCGACGCGGACTGGGAGGCGAAGGGCAGACGTTACTCCCCCAGAGGAGATCACCCGCACGCTGACGAGCGTCCACGAGGTTGGGACCCCCGACCCAGATGACGGGGGCGCAACGAGGACCCGCGCGGGACTGCCCCCCCCCCCCCCCAGCGAGATTTCGGCCGCGCCTGACACCGCCACGGCCCGCCAACTTACGTGCTGCCTGCCGCGCGCAGCACGCACTACCTCATTCCTACCTCTCTGCCCGGCATTCGCCGCAACCCCCCTCCCCAGTCGGTTTCACCCGCAGCGCCCAGCCTGAGCCGCAACGCCTTGTGCTACCTCCTATGGGGCGGAGGCGCACCAATACCCTTGCGCTGCGCTTTTAGACAGCCCGCGCTGGACTCGTGGACCTTGCAGCACCCGGCCTCGGCCCAATGCGTGCTATCCTCGCGGGGGCGGGGGGCGCCAATGAGCTTCGCACATAGACAGCCCGCGCTGGAGACGTGGACCTTGCCGGGCCCTTCCATCCCCGCGGCCGATTGCCGCGCGGGATTGCGGCCGCTGCCTCCTGCGGTGGAGGCCGCTGCCAACGTGGGCTCTGGGGTCGTCTGTGCACCCTCCCAGGGTGGCCCACTTTGGGACGGCAGAGACTGGTGGCTGAAATAACCCACCTCCTGCGCTCCCTCTATTTCTTTATGCCAACATGGGCTCTGGGGTCGCCTGTGCCACCCCCCCAGGGCAGCCCGCTTTGGACGGCAGAGACTGGCGGCTGAAATAACCCACCTCCTGCGCTCCACCTCTTTCACAGCACAGTGAGCGGCAGCGGCTGGGGTTCGAAAATTGCCCACCGCACCGCCCGTGCTCAGCCCCATTCCCCTGTGGTTCGGATGTTCTGGACATGGGCGCTCGGGGTCGTCATTTGCGTTCAGCAGCTATTGGCTGCGCCCCCTCCTCTTCTTCTCACCCACAATGTCTCTGCGGTTTTTGGCTGCGCCCCCCGCCGTGTCCGCCGAGATTGCACCAGTCGCAGAAGTGCGGCCGCCCCGAGACCTTCCCGGGGCGTTTCGGTCGCCTGGGCACGTCCCCCGGACCCTGGGCTTTGTCGGCGCCCCCTCCTCCTCCTCCTCCTCCGCCCCCCCCTCCGCCTCCTCCTTCATTCACGCTGTCTCTGCGGCTTTTGGCTGGCACCCCCCCCGTGCGAAGATTGCTGCGGCCGCAGAGGCGCGCTCGCCCTGAGACCAGCCCAGGGAGCTTCGGTCCCCCGCGGCTGATTCAGCCCTTGTCCTGATACTAGGTCGCCATGGCACGCCAGCGCGCCCGTGGTCAAGACGGTCCGCGCATGTGCGCCCAGGGACCATCATCAGTGTCCAGCGGCAGTTGGCTGCACCCCCCTCCTCTCGTTCACAAGTCTCTGCGGCCCTTGGCTGCCCCCCCCCCCACCCCCGATCAACGGCATAGATAGCTGCGTCCGTTGAAGTTGAGACCCGCCCAGGGGGCAGCAGTGCCGACCCAGCCCGGCAGGTCAGCACGCCGCCAGCGAATGGTGCAGCCCTGCAGCCAGGCAGCTGCCGGCAGTCCGCTGGCCCCGGCTCCGGACGCATCCGTCCTCCGCTGGGGCAGCGTGGCACTTGGTGACTGGGGGTGACTGCCCACCACGCACCACGGTGAGTGCCCTCGCCGTATGAGCGGCCCGTATCGAGTGGTTCAGCCTTCTGCGGTCAAGTTGTTCAGCTCTTCTCGGCACAGACGCAAGCCAAGCCCTCGCCAGGACATCGCATCGTTGGGCCCCCGGACCGCGTGAGTCGGATACGATGTGGGTGCGCTGGCTACCGGCTGGTTGCCAGCCTGCGCGCGCACGCCAGTGGAGCTGCAGTGGACGGGGGCCCGCCATCCCACAGTAACACCGGCGCTCAGCAGCAAGCAGCGCCCCCCCCCCATCTGCGTTTCGCCCTGGTTCTCCGCTAACCCGATCATGGCGCTACCAGAAGGACGTCTCGGCCCGCTGCCTGCACGCCGCCTGCATGCGTTGCGGCCTAGAGCACGGTCGACGCCATGCATTGGCTCCCTACGGGCGCCGGCGTACTCGGCTTCCCCGGGCTGCGTGACAGGTGGAGATCGGGTGCGTTCGTCAGCCATACTTCCGGTGTTACCCGATGTCTGGTTTCGCCAGGGAGTGGCCCTGCGCCGAGTGGTTCAGCCTTTTGCAGTTCGTGGCCGCTCCCCTAGCAGATCAGTCTGCTACCAGCCTCCGTCAGTACTTGTATCGTTGTGCCCCCGAACCGCGAGAGTCGGATACGATATGTACGCGCTAGCTACAGGCTGGAGGTGGCTCTACCTCGTGGGCGCAGACCGCGGTCGCCCCCTTCTCTTGCGCAGGGGCGGGCTTCAGCCACGCCTCCGCGTCAGTGAGCCATGATGAGTCAGGCCCTTCTCTTCTTGCCGCTCCTTCTTTTCCTCGCGGTGCTGCCGCGTGCCCTGGCTGGCGTCCGCACTTGCCCCTTTCCTCCCTCCCGCCTCCTGGCCTCGCCTCCGATTGTTGATCGGCCGGAGACTGGCGCCGCCAGGGCGACTTCTCCCCGCCGTTCCGGAGCCGGTCGCCGCGCCTCATCCCCGCCCGACGGGATGTTCGGCACGATCACCTGGTCGCGCTGTGCGCGTCTTCGCTTGTGGTTTGGCTGGAGCTTGGCGCCGAAAGGGCGACTTCCCCCCGCCGCCCCGCCGCCGGCTGCCGCGCCTTGGCGCCCCCACCCGCTGGGATGTCTGTGCTGGTCTCCTGGCGTCTAATGTGGGTCATTTTGTCCCTTGCATGTGCATGCGCCACTGCGGCCAATTATCTTCGTTCCGCGCCCCGAACGTTGCCCCGCTTCTTGACCTTCGCCAGGGAGCTGCCGACCAATAAGTATCCTCACCAGCCCATCCCAAAACAACGCATTGTGCGACGCACACCGGCGGCCGTGACTTTCGGGCGCGTCTCTTCCGGCTCTCGCGTATATCTTCCTCTTCTGCCCACCTCGTACCTACCTCCGGTTATACATTCTTGTGGGGGCAGAGGGGGGAGGACGAGGCGGTGCAGGGGGTCTTTGGACCATTTTAATGTCTTCGTGATGCCTCTTGGGGCACCCTGGGGGCTCTTTTGGAGGGTCTTGGAACCCTCTCGGGGCTCTTTGGAGGTGTCTGGGAGGTCTTTAGGGGCCATCTTGGAGGCCACGGCTCAGAAAGGAGCTCGGCGTCAATTACGCCCTCCCCCTTCGGAACCCGAGAAGTCGTTTCTTAGAGCCCTTCTGGGCCGCTCTTGGGGCGCTCTTGGGCGCTCTTGGGCCCTTTGTGGACCTCTCTGGGGCCTGTCTTGGGGCTATCTTCGGCCATCTTTCGGCCATCTTGAAGCTTCAAAAGCCCACTGAGAGCGAAAAGGCGAGAAGGCAAAACACATTGATGTTCCTTAGGTGTTTGAAGGATGGTAGCCTCTCTGGGGCGTCCTTGGGAGGCTCCGTGGCCACTTAGGGCCGTTTCGGGGCTGTCTTGGAGCCTCGTGCAGGCTTGTTAGGAGCGATCTTGAGTCATCGAGGGCTATCTTGAGCGGTCTTGGAGGTCATAGCGAGCTCTCTTGGGCTGTCTTGGCGCCATCTTACACCAAAACATACGCTCCAACCACCCGCTGCCCCCCCCCCCATCCAGGCCGAGGGGGAGGGGGGAAGGGGATGGGTGAACCCTGCCCCGAAATTGAAGAAGGGGGTGGAACAGAAAGGGCTATCTAAACCTCCTCCGCCCAGAGGGCCGGTGGGATTCCAGCGAGACCTAGCAGGGCCCAGGAGGGCTCAGCAGGCCCGAGGATGTTCCAGCAATAAGTAGAAGGTCCCAGCTACATTGCTTTTCTACTGAACGGATTCGAGCAGCTTCCAGCATTTAGCATGACCTTTCAGAGCTCAAGAAAATACAGGCGCGCAGAACATCATCGCGCGAAGAGGATGAGAGGAGAGGGGTCTCACTTGACTACCAGGTTCCATGCAAACACAAACGAGGGAACGATTGAATGAGTTGGAGAGATGGCGGAGGTAGTCGACGTGCGACTTGGGTGGGCGTTTCTAAGCATTGTCAGGAAAAAGGTTCTGTGTCAGTTTGTGGGGGTTCCCTGGGGCCGCTCCCATGGGCCTATTCATCCAGCCGACCTGCCTCTTCTGGTGCTCTCGAGCGGTTATCATTCCGCGGCCGCTTCTCTTGTTGTGTCTTTTTGTTCCATTCGCACAGTTCCAGTTCGCGACGGTGCAGCCCGCCGATGCTTCGACCGCGACGAGCCTCTTGATGCACAGGTTTGGTGCTCTGGGGTTCAGGTCTGGGCCACGCCGGGGACTGGGGCGCGGGCGCGATGGAGCATCTCAGGGCCAAGGCATGTAAAAATGATAGGTTGGAGCTGATGGGGGTCTCTGTTGGTGTTCTTCCCGGTCTGATGGGTACGATGCGTGCATAGGCGGCTTCGTGAATATGCGCATTGCTAGTCCAAGATGCTTGTCGCCCATGTTTTTTTTTTTTTTCCGCACGGGTGGAACTCGTAATCCGTCTCGTCGACCTATCTTGAAGCTTCTTGGTTCCATCATTGCGGAACGCAGTATGAGAGCCCCGTGTGTGTGGATGGGTGATCATTCGGCCTTAGTTGGGCTGCCCGACTGTCTACGCGGAGCGTCCCTGAAAAGGCGCGCGCGCGTCCGAGTGATGGTTGCTACTTCGTTTCGTTTCGTCTTTTGCGTCTGCGCAGCCCGACCGCGTCCGACCAGCCCAGATCTTGTCCGCGTCCGCGGACAAAGACGAGCGGGTCGGCGCCTCATCTGCGTCTCTTCGGTCGTGTTTGGATGGCTTTGGACGCCGAAGTCGTTCGCGCACCACCTGGCACCGCCCTGGTGAACCCCATAGATTTGGACCACGGATTGTATTGTTGGTTCATTTCGTAGTGTACGGGATGCCCTTGCTCTAGACTTGGTTCGTTCATAGCGACGCGTAATGTTACGGCCCCGTGGCTCGACAAAGGGCACCATCTTGTCAAGCACCATTCGTCGTGGCGTCTTCACCGCGCGAGGAGGCTTAGCAACTGACCATGCCAAGTTCCCCGGGGGACGGGTTTCGGCGGGAGGTTGAACATTCCACACACCGAGTAACCACAATGGGCCAGCGAAGCGCGCCATCTCGCAAAAGGGAAAAAAAGGGGACAGGAGGGGGGGGAGGAAAAGGAGGAGGAGGAGGAGGAGGCGGAGGAGCACATCTGACACCAAACCTCTTCCACCCATCTCTTCCCATTGCGTTAAACACTGTCGCATCCAGTGACAAGGACCCCGGCGTCGCGATTTTTCCCCACGGCGCCGACCACCAGAGGTCTGGACCCCTTTCACGGGATATGTTTGTTTTTTTCCGCAGGCCTGTTTGTCACTGTCCCAAAGCCTTGTGTGCCCCCCCCCCGGGGCCGAATCCCGTCGCGATGCTTTCGCGACGAGAGGAGGTACGGGAGGAGGTTGGGGGTACAGCTGCAGCGCCGTCGGCCCACGCCCGCCGCGATGTCGACTCGCTGCCGCTGCTTTTCGATGCCCTGCCCGACGAGCGTGCCTGGCATGCTGGCGACCGCAGCCATTTGGCGCCCAGGTGCTTCGGGACTGGCCAGCCCGTGGTGTTCCTGCCTCCTCCTCCTCCTCCTCCTCCTCCTCCTCCTCCTCCTCTCTCTTCTTCGGAAGGCTCTTGGGGCGACGCTCCGCCCGCACTCCTCCTCCTCCTCCTCCTCCTCCTCCACCTTTTCCTCCTCCTCCTCCTCTTCCTCCTCCTCCTCCTCCTCCTCTTCCTCCCCTCCTCCTCCCCCTCCTCCTCCCCATCCCTCCCTCCTCCTCCTCCTCCTCCTCCTCCTCCTCCTCCTCCTCCTCCTCCTCCTCCTCCTCCCCTCCCTCCCTCCTCCCTCCTCCTCCTCCTCCCTCCCCCTCCTCCCTCCTCCCCTCCCTCCTTCCTCCTCCCTCCTCCTCCTCCCTCCCTCCTCCCTCCTCCCTCCTCCCTCCTCCCTCCTCCTTCTCTTCCCTCCTCCTCCTCCTCCTTCTCCTGCTCTTCCTTCTCTTCCTCATGTTCCATCCCTTTCCCTCATGATTAAGTCTTCGCTGTCACACCCCCAAACGTGTCGGTTCGGCGGGCTAGGCGTTTCGCTTGACACATCCTCCGCATGTATGGCCCTGTAGCTCGAAAGGTGCAACAGTTTCGCGGATGGAAGGCGGGTTCTTTTCCAACATGTGACTTTCGCTTCAGCGCCGCACACATTGCAGCAGTTTCAACAATGGAGGGCGGGTCGTTTTCAACATGTGGCGTTTGTTTCTGGCACCGCGCACCTTCGTCTTAAAAGTATTCAGCCGCCCTCGAGATGGAAGGCAGGTCGTTTTGAACATGTGGTTTTCTCTTCGGCGCTGCGCACATTCTTGCCATCACGTTGCAACGGTTTAGGATGGAGGGCGGGTCGGTTTCCAAATGCTGCTTTCGCCTCGCTGCCGCGCAAATTCGATTGAAATGTCTGCAACGGCTTCAAAGATTCGTCCGGTTGAAATCCCAGGAATCAGGATTTGGCGAGATATATGACTGTCGGGGCGCAACACTTACTTGGATTCACGGTGTTGAAGTCCCAGGAGTGATGGGCACGATTTAGGGTTGTCTGCCTCCTCCTTCTCCTCCTCCTCCTCCTCCTCCTCCTACTCCCTCCTCCCCTTCACTCCTCGTCCGCATCTTGCTCGCGTTACCTCACGAATGGAGTGCCCAATTCGAGTGCGAACACGCCCGCGCATTCACAGTGCTAATCTTCAATGTACGGAATAAGGAAAATCAGCATGCATCAGTTTTTCCACAGAGTGACGCTACATATGTCATATTATTCAGGGCAACGCAACCTGCCCAGTATCAATCTGTAGTTGAGCTCGGCACCGGCTACGCTCCACGCTACCCGCGCTTGTCTTCTGCCTCTTCCTCCTCCTCCTCCTCCTCCTGCTCCTCCCCTTCCTCCTCCCCCTCTCCCCCCCCGAAGAAGAACAGCTGCAGAGACGTAGACTTCCGAAGGTCTGCGCGGATTTCTTGGATCGGTTCTGGGCCCTCCTTCCCTGGTCTGCGACGCGTGCCGGGGGCGGCGGCGGCGGTGGCGCCGCCAACGGGGGTGTCCAGCACTGCTCCGCAAAATCTGCGCGAACCTCCAACAATTTGTTAACGATTTCCGCGGCTTCAGCGAGCTTACATGTCGAATCAGTTTGCATAATGCGCGAACGCGTACGTGCGCACGTGGATGTCGTACATGTTGGAGGCGCTGCGTTCGCGACGCCAACACCGAAGAGCACGCGGCTTCCGAGATGACAGAGCGCGCACGTCAATTTGCGCGCGCACGTAAGTTCACTTCATTTCGGAGAGGCTCCATGCGCCAAGCCCGCAAAAGATGTCCGCGCTCAGGCGCAACGCAGAGGAGCGCGAGGCCGCCGAGGTTGCAGAGCGCGCGCGTGGATGTACGCGCTCACGTGAATCCCGCAAAACTCGGAGACGTGTCATCTGGAAGTCCAGCAAGAGGTCCGCGCGCCCTGCCAGGCGCGACGCAGAGGAGCGCGAGGCCGCCGAGTTCGCAGAGCGCGCGAATGAACTGACCCGCGCACGTGAACGTCGTGAACGTCGGAAGCGTTGCGTTCGCGACGCCAACACCGAGGAGAGCGCCGCCACATAATTTACACAGCGCGCACGTACATTTACTCGCGCGCGCGTGCATTCCGCAATTTTAAAGAATGTTGCATGTCCAGCGCCTGCAAGAGGTTCGCGCGTCTGCCAGGCACAGCGCAGAGGAGCGCGAGGCCGCCGCGTCCGAATAGCGCGCGCGTGAATGTACGCGCGAACGCGAATTTCGCACATTCCACAGACGTCACATTCGCGTCGCCAGCACCGCGGAGCGCGGCCGCAGCGTTGACGGAGCGCCCGCGTACATTTACGCGCACAGGTGGACTCAGTATAATTCAGAGGCGTTTCACTAGCAAGGCCAGCAAGAGGTGCTCAAGCCCTGCCAGGCGCAACGCAGAGTAGCGCGAGGCCGCCGAGGTTGCAGAGCGCGCGAGTAAACTTACGCGCGCACGTGCATTTCGCAAACGTCGGAACGGGGTGCATTCACGACGCCAACACCGAGGAGCGCGCCGCCGCAGAGTTGACAGAGCGCGCACACATGGACTGACTTCAGCAAATTTAGAGAATGTTGCATGTCCAGCGCCCACAAGAGGTTCGCGCGATCTGCCGGGCACGACGCAGAGGAGCGCGAGGCCGCCGACTTCGCAGAGCGCGCGCAAATTCACCCGCGCATGTGAATTTTGCAAATTCCAGAGACGTTACATCCGCGACGCCAGCGCCGAGGAGCGCACGGCCGCCGAGTTGACTGAGCGCGCGCGTGAATTTACGCGCTCGCGCGTTACGTTCGCGACGCCAACTCAGAGGGGCGCGGGGTCGCCGAGTGGACGGAGCGCGCGCAAGGTTACGCGCGCGCGTAAAGTTTGCAAATTTCGAAGACGTTGCAGTTGCAACGCCAGCAGGGGGCACGCGCGCCCCGCTAAGCGTAGCGCAGAGGGGCGCGCGGCCGCCGAGTTTGCAAAGCGCGCGCGTAAGTTTACGCGCGCGCGTGAATTTCGCCCATATCAGAGACGCTGCGCTCGCGAAGCCAACGCCGAGCGGCGCGCGGCCGCCGAGTTGACAGAGCGCGCGCGCAAGCTAACGCGCGCGCGCGAGTTCCGTGAATTTGGGAGACTCTGCATTTCCAGCGCCAGGTAGCACAGCGAAAGGCCGCCGAGTTCGCAGAGCGCGCGCAATTTCCGGAGACGTTGCGTTCGAGGCGCCAACGAAGAGCAGCGCGCGGCCGCCGAGTTGACCGAGCGCGCGCGAATGTTTAAGCGCGCAAGTAAATTCAGCACATTTCGGCGAAGCTGTTTTTGCGGCACTAGCGAGAGGGGCGCGCGCCCCCGTGGAATTCGCCATAGCGCGCACATGTTTCAAAAAGCGCGCATCAACTCAGCAAGTTGCGGAAGGCGCGAGCAGAGCAAACAGCGTTGTCGCAGAGGAGAGCGGCCGTGGAGGACGCGCGTAAATTTGGGCGCGCACGCGAATAGCGTAAAATTCGCGCGAAGTGCGAGCAGAGCAAGAGGCGTCGTCGCAGAGGAGGGAGCGGCCCTCGAGTTCACAGAGGACGCGGGTATATTTTCGCACGCGCGTGAAGTCCGCGACGCTTGGAAAGGGCGGTCGCAAAAAAATGGCGTCGCAGAGGAGCGAGCGCCCCGGTGGCTTCGGCGCCCAGTGCAGCGCTGAACGCCCCCCCCCCCCCGCCGCCAGCATTCCAAGTTTATGTAGGCTGGCGAGCCCGCCTCCTTTTCGTCGGCCGTTCCCCGCGCGTTTCTGCCGCGCGAGCTCGCGGGCTCCAGCGCCCGGGGGCGCGCGCTCGCGGGCGCTCACGAGCGCCCCGCGGGGGCGCCTGCGAGAGCGCTGGCGAGCGCCCTCGAAGCGCCCGCGGGCGCTTTTGCGAGCGCCGGGGGAGGGGGGCGCCCGGGGGCGCTTGCGAACGCCCGGGAACGCCGGGAGGCGCGCGGGAGCGCCTGCGCCCGCGCATGGGAGCGCTTGCGAGCGCCGGGCGGGAGCGCCCTGGAGCGCACGCCAGGCGCCGGATGCCAATGCGCAGCCCGCCATCGTGCATCGAGACGGATTCAAAGAAGACTGCCCGACAGTTTTTTCTTGTTTTGGGAGTCTGAACTGATTGATGCGAGCTGCACTGCCCGCCGCCCTCTCTTTGGAGGGTCAGTTGCAGTTTGTCCTGTATGTTGTTCCCCCGCCGCCCGTTTGTTTTGGGATACGGAGTGCGTTATTTTGCTTCCAGTGTGACGAGGAGCGAGCGGCGGTGGAGGTCGCAGAGATCGGACTTACAGTTAAGTGCGCACGCTCATTCCGTGAATGTCGCCAAGTGCGAGCATAGCACATGGCGCTACTGTGGAGACCCGTTTTCGATGGTTTTGCGATGGAAATCGTGACGCTCCCACGCTAAAATCAATGAACACCCTGGGGTCTCAGGATTGGGTTTCTTGTGGAAGGTTTCTTGTGGACTGACTGACTGTATCGCAGAGGAGGGGGCGGCCGTGGAGCTCACAGAGGACGCGCGTAAATGTACGTTTGCTTATAGCTTTACTGACCTTTGTCAAGGGCGAGCAGAATAAAGCGTCGTCGCTGAGTCACAGACACCGCACGTACATTACGCGCGCACGTAAACGTCGATGCTCCAAGTTTTTTCATTGCGCAGATTATTGGCCGCGCGGGCGCGGAGAGATGGGCGAGCTTGGCGAAACACGCGGCCGGTGCGTGGAAGCTCGCGAGCAGATCCCAACCCGCGAAGCCGACTTGAAATTGCCCGATCTATTTTCAAGACCAACGTGTGTTTCATTATGCGGGTTAGTGTTCCTCTACTCTCCCCCCAGTCCTTGGCATCGTTCGGGCGTGTGCCTTGTTTCTCGGCGAGGACCCTCGAGGAGCATCTTGGATCACCCTGCGGAAGAAAGTGCCCCCCCCCACACCCCCTCCCCCCCTCTTCTGCCGAACGTCGGCTGGACGAAGACTTGCGATGCAGTAGCCGGAACTCCTCCAGTAGCCGAACCTCCTTCTCCTCTTGCTGCGGCTCCTCCTCCTCTTGCCCCTCCTCGTGCCCCTCCTCCTCCTCCTCCTCCTCCTCCTCCTCCTCCTCCACCTCCTCCTCCTCCTCCTCCTCCTCCTCCTCCTGCTCCTCCTCCTCCCTCTCCCGCCTCCAGCGCTCCTCCAGCCCCCGCTGCACGGCCCCGTGGGCCGCAGATGGAGGCGGCGCCCCCCGAGGCGCCCGGCCGGCCCAGGGCGGTCACGCTGCGGCTCGTGATGGAGCGGTCGCTGACCGCGGAGGAGCTCGCCGAGTACAACGGGCTGAGCTGGTGGGCTCGTCTTCCGCCGCCACCACCACGAGTGGGAGGGAGAGGGGGTCCTCCTCCTCCTGCTGCTCCTCCTCCTCCTGCTCCTCCTGCTCCTCCTCTTCCTCCTCCTGCTCCTCCTGTTCCTCCTTCTCCTCCTCCTCCTGCTCCTCCTCCTCCTGCTCCTCCTCCTCCTCCTCCTCTTCCTTCTCGTCCCCCTCCTCCTCCTCTTCCTCCTCCTCATCCTCCACCTCCTTACCCCCCCAACTTATGGTGGTGGTGGTGGAAAACAGGCCCATCATGAGCGAAGACGATGCCCTGGCGCGCGCGCAGGCTCTGAAGACGCTTCACCTGGAGTGGCAGAACATCGGGGAGATGGGCGGCCTGGACCTCTTCGAGAGGGCGGAGGTGCTCTACATGCAGTACAACAGCATCGAGCGCATCGTTAGATGCTCTTTTGGGGGACCTTCCTGGGGCCCACCTGACGGATCTGTTCGACTTCAGTGCCACTCCTGTTCGACTCAAGTTCGCTTCAGGTTGGACTCAGGTTCGACCCAGGCTCGACTCGAGTTCGACGCGAAAAGGTGGACGTTCGACGCAGCTTCGACGCAAGAGTCGAGCGGGTGGCTCCAGGAAGGTCCCCAGAATGAGCATCTGAGCATCGAGAACCTGGAGTGCCTCCCCCGGCTGCAGTTCCTGGCCCTGCAGGGGAACTCCGGGGCGGCAAAGAGGGGAGTGATGACTAGGGGGGGGTGGATATCATGGCGGGGGCCATGATATTTCCCCAGATTTCATGGCGCCTCTTCTTATTTCATTACGTCCCTGGCCCCCCCGCTGGGCCGCGCACATGCCGCCGGCCATGATTTGCACCCCCCGCCTCTTGGACGCCCCCCTCTTGGCCGCTCCCGAGGAACCGCATCCGGGCCGTCGAGAACCTCCTGCAGCTGCGCGCACTCGAGTTCCTGGACCTCTCCAGGAACCAGGTCCAGAGCCTCGACGAACAGGATCGGCGGCGGGCCCAGGGGGGAAGTGAGCAGAGGCGGGCCTTCTCAGAAGGCTCCGGAAGGCCTCAGGCCTCCGGAGAAGTCCCCAAAGCCTGCCCCGAAGCCACAGAACACTCCTCAGAGGGCGCGATGGCTTCGGAGAAGCCCCGCCGCCTCCTGAGGTTCCTGCCCCCTCTCGCTTCCCCCAGGCTCGCCGCCACAGGAACTCCCACCGTCGATAAACATCCGAGGAAGAAAGAGCGGTGCAAACAGAAAGTGTCGGAGATCCGCGCGTGCTTCTTGGGCCAGCGCTCTGCCGCCCTCCCCGGCGCCCCTCCGCCGCCAGAGGGGGGTCCAGCGCCGCTCCTAGAGGTCCGCGCGGACCCCCGAGGGCCTGTGCTCGTTCCGCTGTTTCTTCCTCCGGACGTGCTCAACCTGAGAGACAACCCGTGCACGAAGGCTCCGGGGTGGACAGATCGGGGGTCCCCAAACGGGGTGGTGACCGCACCGTTCGGTGAGTCGGTGGGGATTCGGGGTCACCGCACGGTTTTGGGACTCGGGTCGTTCTCCGAGGATGTCTCGGGCGACAGGGACCTCCAGGGTCCCAAGACCGTGCGGTGACGGACCGTGCGGTGAGGTCTCTAGGGGTTCCGAGGTCACCGCACGGTCTGTCACCGCACCGTTTCGGAAACCCCCCACCCCCGACGCGTCGATGAGTGAATGGTCCGTTTTCGGTTATCGAGAGGGCTCCGCGGCCGTCGTTTCCCAGGCTTGAGCCCGCCAGGTTTGGGCCCGAAATCGTTTTCACTAAACCACGTTTTGCTACAGGGTTTACTGTCCATCCCCAGAAGGCGTGTGGAGGACGATCAACGGAGAGGAAGCATGTTGCCAAATACTTTCCAGATGTCTAAAGCATGTATTACGTAAACATGTTTTGAACATGTAAAAGCCTGCTCAGAACATGTTTAGAGCACGCGTCCGACACTTTCAGCACATGTTCAACTCAATGCCAGGACTGTTAGGGTGTCCACTGCCATGGCATCCACAATGCTACAGGGGCTGCTGTCCATCCCCCAAAATAATGGAAAAAATAATATGGGGACGATCTTGCTAGTATTCTTGCTGGGTCCTGCTCGAGTCCGTTTGACTACTTCTTTTTTTTCGCCCAAGATGCGCAGGCCTTCGACTACGCCGAGCGGGTGCAGCGGAGGCTCCCCGGCCTCGGTTCGAGTCTGTTTGACTATTTCTGATTGACTATTTCTGATTTGGGGCTCGGTTCGAGTCTGGGCTCGGTTCGAGTCTGTTTGACTATTTCCGATTTTTCGCCCAAGATGCGCAGGCCTTCGACTACGCCGAGCGGGTGCAGCGGAGGCTCCCCGGCCTCCTCCTCCTCGACGGCGAGCCGCCGGCGGGCCCGCCCGGCGCCCCGGCCGCGGCCGCCGCCGGCCCGCGCCGGGCGCCGCCCGCCGAGGCGGCCGAGGGCGCGCCCCTGGCCGCCTCGCAGGGGCTCTCCGCGTTCCACGACCGCCGGGCCATGCAGGCGCCTGGATCAGAAGCAGCGGCGGAGCGTCTCTCCCCAGAGATCCAACGTATCGAAAAAATCAAGACGGAGGTTTTTCACAATTTTCGGCATCAAGGGGCCCTCGCCGGGCCCCGGGACCGTCAAAAAACGACTCAGGATGAAAAACCGGTCCCGGGGAACGGGTCGAGACCTCCGGGGGCCCCGTATTGAAAAAATCACGACGTTGGATCTCTGGGTCTGCACATCGGTGAATGTTCCAAGAACGTCGCTTTTGTTCTGAGAGCATGGGCGAAGCGTGGCGAAGCGTCCTGCTGCACGAACGAGGTGGGCACGGGAAGAGGGGGTGCAACGCCCAACAGCCGGTCCTGTTCCTTTCGGTTCCGCTGCACGAACGCGGTGGGCACGGAAAGAGTGGGTGCAATGCCCAGCAGCCGGTCCTGTTCCTGTTGGCACGGGATTCGCTGTCCACGCCGCCGCGGCCTGGGTCCATTCGAGGCAGGAGGCCGCCTGCCCAACAGCGGCCGCTGTTGGTTTGGGACAACCTTTGTTGTTGGGCATTGTGCCCATTCTTTCCGTACCCATTCCGGGCGTCCAAAGTCCTGGCTCGCCTGTAGCCCCACCAAAGAATGTTCTAAGAGCCTGTTGTGGTTTCCAGGAGATGTTCTTGGAGCATGTCTGGCCGGGAGCGTCTTGTTTTACACATCGGGTGAGTGTTCTAAGAACAGTGTTTTTGTTATTGGGACTGTTTTGGGTTCTAAGAACATTTCGTGGTAGGACTACAGGAATGCCGGGACGGTCGGTCCCTGCTCAATCGGCTGCCCTGACGCATCCGCGTTGAGACGCGGCACGTGCTCGCAGGTCGTCGAACGTCTACGTCAGAGCGAGGGGGCCGAGCGATCGTTCCTTGTCCCTGGATGCGTGGCCGAAGTGGGGATCCGCCGGGCCCTGCGGGCTCGGGGGAGCGAGAAGCTCGGAGGGCCGCGCGGATTTCCCGGACCCGCGCTGGACCCACGGCGTTTTCTGCTCCTAGCCCCACTCCTGGTAGTCCCAGTGCTCCATCCTTCTCCCTCCCCTTTCCATCCGTCCTCTCTTCCCTTGTTTCAGGGGCTGCACCAATTGCACGCGGCGGGTAAGGAAGATATGCCCCCAGGGGGGCGCGATCAAAGACGAAGAGGGCGGGTATCGAGGGTTTGTGACATACGTGTTAAATGGCACGCGAACAGGTCTGAAAATGTTTGTTATTATTGTGTGTGTGTGTGTTGCGTATCGGGGCAGCCAAGTGCAGGCGGAGTCGGCGGCGAACGTCGCGGCCGCGCTGGAGGCGTACACCGCCGAGGCTCTGGCGGACGTGGAGGGCTTCTCCGGGCACGTGGAAGGGGCGCTGGGCCGCAGCAGGGCGCGCCGCGACGCGCTGCCCGAGCCGAGGCTGATGGAGTGAGTGCGCGGCAACCGCAGCTGCCGGTGCTCCTGATCCGTAGCTGCCCCGATGCGCCCGTGTTGAGACGCAGCACGCGCCGTGTCCAAAACGTCCCTGCTGACACGCTGCGTGGTGGCTCGGCACGTGTGGGCCCACGCCTGGGCGAGCGTGTCGCCTTCCAGACCTTCGGTGCTCTGTCCGCGTGTTGATTTCGGTGCCAGCGCGTGGCGTGTGGCGTGTTGCGTACTGGGGCAGCAAAGGCCTGCTCTCCTTCGGTCTCCTGCTCATCCCCGCCTCCGCATGCACTTCCTCCTCTCGCTCCCGCGCCTGCTTCTCCTCCTCCTCCTCCTCCTCCTCCTCCTCCTCCTCCTCCTCCTCCTCCTCCTCCTCCTCCTCCTCATCGTCCTCCTGCTCGCTCCCGCTGCGGTCTCTGCTCCCGATCGGTTCTCCTCCCGATGCTGCTTGTGCTGCTGCGTTCCTTGCAGTCCTCGCGGGCGGAGCCTCCCTCCCCCCGCGTGGTGCCCTCCCCCCCCAAATGTGGCCCCCCCTCCTCCTCCTCCTCTTCCCCCCTCCTTCTCCTCTTCCCCCCCTCCCTCTCCTCTTCCCCCCGATCTTAACCTCGTCCTGGCCTCGTCTCCCCCCTCGCCTCATCCCCGCCATCTCCCCTGCCTCCCTCCGCTCCTGCTCCCCCTGCATTGCATGAGCAGTGCGACGCTGGTGGCCGCGAGCTGACATGAGACTTTCTTCCTGGCCAGCCATGGGGAGAACGAGCACGGGGGAGAGGACGGTGACGGGAGGGATGAGGAGGCGAACTTTGTTCCTCCATCCTCCGTCTTCTACTTCCCCCCTTCTCCTCCCACTCACCCGCCTCCCCACCCCCCCCACTCTGCCCGGTCTCGATGTGTGAGGCCGAGGCTGTCTGGGCAGCGTCGTCTGGGCGGCTGTCAGGAGCTTGGCTGGAGCAGAATGGGAGGGGCAAGACAGCAATGGTGAGGAGGGGAGGGGGGACGAGAGATGTGGGAAGAGAAGGGAGGATCGGAGGAGGAGGAGGAGGAGGAGGAGGAGGAGGAGGAGGAAGAGGAGGAGGAGGGAGGAGAGGGGAGGAGAGGAGGAGGAGGAAGAGGAGGAGGAGGAGGAGGAGGAGGAAGAGGAGGAGGAGAGGAGGAGGGGAGGGGGGACGAGAGAAGTGGGGACGCACGAGAGATGTGGGAAGAGAGAAGGGAGGATCGCGCAGCAGGCTGGACGAGGAGCTCGTCCGCGGGCGGAGGGTTTCATGCGCCTCCTGCCCGCACCCCACTGGCGGGAGAGTCCGCGCGCAACTGGCAGGGGAGGAGGGGGAGGAGGAGGAGGAGGAGGAG